>JACATO010000343.1:497500-1097500 GCA_018389105.1 Nautilus pompilius | reverse complement strand
TATATTACACTAATTAGTGAACATTTTATGGTAAAGCCCATTTTGGTTGTTAGAGGTTGGCATTGCCAAGCCAAAGAGATTATTACTAACTGAATTTATCTTTGGTTGGACTATAATTTACATTTAATATCCTACGTTCTTTATTATCTCATTTTAATGCTGATGCGTTTCTTCCATCTATGAAACCTTTACCAGAGGATCCAAGAGTTTTCATATCGGTGTTAAATAATTAATATTAATAGAAATCGACTGTCTATACATAACTCTTCTTCTATATTCTGCTTAATCATGTGTAACGTGTCATAACACATTAATAATTTAAAATTAATTTTAGTTCTTTTATAAAAACGTCCCTGCTATAAAAATGCAGTGAAGAACCGATAGGGATCGAAAGTCTACGCTTTGTAACAAACGAAAGTTTTCAAATAGATCTGCTAAGTTTAAACAGTTAAACTATTTGGTTTTAAGTATATATTATCATATTCTCCTAAATCTTATATATTACATCTTTGACATATTTCTTAAAATAACTAAAGCCTTCATCTGCTACATGTTTCTATTTAGACCATTATGCAAATTTCTTTTAATTAATTAATTAAAGTTTGGGTTATACTTGGCAAAATTATCTAACGAAAACAACTTTTCTCGGAAATGCTAAATCTGATGTGTGTGTGAATTGTTCAGGTGTTAGATTAGCAATTGGTTTATCTAGACCTATAAATCAGAATGAATCTAAAAAAATATATATAATTTCTAAATATTTATCATTGTCATTATCAGCTTTTTCTTTAAGTGGAGAAGATATTATTTTTTATCTATTTGTAGTATAACAGAAATTTATTTTTTTTTGCAATATATTTTAAAATATGTTGGACTTTATAATTAGATAAATTACAAAATGTAACAGGCATATGGTATAGATATTTGAAATTTAAATTACGTTTTTATTATGCATTGCTCTTCTAAATTCGTAATCTCCAGCTACTTTGTGTTCTCAAATTCTTCATAGAGTTTTAAAGATGCATGTTCATCCTGTGGAGTAAAAATTCATTTTTTTGAGAAATCATTAAAAACTATAAATATCGTGACCTTTTTCTTTTGTGTGAAAAATCTTGCCTAATTCGCAGCATTTTTTTTCGGTATTGGATTTGTAAATAAATGACTGAAATTTATGCTGATATTATACTGTGCAGTACGATAGAAAAATGAAGATGACAAAAATATACTACTAATAATAGGCCATCAAATAAAGAATGCAAAATATTATCAAAAGCATATAAGTTTTCGTAAGTTACAGATGGATCGTTAAGCTCAGCCAAATAAGTTGCAAAGTGTCGTTAAATTTATTTGGAAGCTTTGGCGAAATAGGTATATATTTTTACGTGTTAAATGACAAGTTTTTAGTTTAACCTGATTAATAGAATTGATCAGACAATTAACGATAGTTATCTCCACTTCTTAATAACATACATCTGAATGCACATGTTGATTCACTTATTCTTTTGTGGAACAACTTTCTTTTTAACTTCGTTGTTCATATAAGCAGTAACATAAACGTTATTAATATTATCATTCTCAAATTTTGATTTACAACAATAAGGAAAATTACCACTGTCATGCTAAATTTATGCGCGTATTCTATTTATCTGTTTACTCTGTAATAATGTTTCTCTCTCTGAACATCATAAAGATATGTTAATGTACACCAGAGAAAACATTCGACATCCTTCACAGCAAGTTTCTTTATAAAATCAGTATCAAGATGCCCTGAATAGACTGCATATATCCATATTTATAGTAAGTTTAATAATACGTTAATATTTCCATTTAGTAGATATGTTAATAGTAGATTCAGTATTATAACTTATTTATTTTATTTTCCAGCGTATTATGATAATTTTACATCATGTTAGATGAGTAGTAATTATTTACTTCGTCTATATCAGTATTTTAAAATGCAAGTTTGTATTCTTAGATATTGTTAAAAATTCTTCCAATGCATTTTGTGCAGAATTTTGCACGGGTATGAAAACAGATTGGTCTCTGGTCTTGGTTCTGCGAAGTGAGATCTCGAAATCTGGTAAAGAGCTTTATTTACTTCAATTGTTTATGCATAATTATTTTTAATGGAAAACTCGATTTAATTTTCTCTTCAGTTTTATATCTTTAATTCTCCATAAATGCTTCTTCACATTTTTTGTCATTATCTTTAAAGACTTCAGGAACTCTCGAAAAACCGGTAGTAAGTACTATCTGGCTCCATTTATTATACAGAAATAACTTAACAAGAGAAATTTTTAAAGAACGCCTTCAAAGAGTTCACAGTTTTTGTTTGTCTTAATTTATAAGAGTTTATTTATCACGTTTTAACCAGTCTTTGATATTTTAGGATCACCTGACATCTGACAAAAATAAGACTCAGAATAAGAGATAAATTAACCTTTTTTAAAAAAAAAAAAAAACTTTATCATTTAAAAAAATATTTTAAAACTATATATAAATTCTAATAAAAAGACGTAAACAACTGGGTTTAACTTGAAATTCTCGATCGTGATTTATAGTGAGTCTGTTAAAAAAGTTAATTATATAAAATTCTACTTCCGATATTAGATTAAACATTTAACATTTTTTTAAAAGAATAATTTATTTTGTAAACAAATAAAAAGTTCGAGCAGTAAACTATGTCGTCATAATGCGCAAAGATGATGATCTATGACGGATATATATTTAAAAAAAACAAACTTTTTTGAAAGTGTTTAATTTTAAAGTTTTAAAGTAGAAATTTAGAATTATGCACTACAAAAAGTACTTTTGAGTTATATATTATTATCTATATATATATATTATTTATCTATATGATAGTCCAAAAATACTTAAGGTTATAATCTTATCATTCCCCAAGACTGGGGGAAAATCGACAAAAGCCCTAACCAACAAAGTTTTTTAAATAATACAAAAAAAAAAACAACAAAAAACAAGGTAGGGTCTGTTTTTTGTTTTTTATCAGTTTTATAGATGTAAATCAGACGGTTTCTGAACAGAACGGGTTGGTCTGGATATTATGGGAGATCTGGTAAACGTGCGTGTGTGTAGGCCGAGGCGCTTCTGCACTTGATTGTCGCACGTATCTCTCGCCTTGAGCCCCGGCCGAGCTTCTACAGCAATCACTCTCCTGAATGAGACGAGTTACGGTCGAATCAGAAGATGAGATGGCTGTGATAATATCCCGCGGCACAACTTCTGCGGACGTGTATATATACTTAATCGACAAATCCAGGATGCTGTGGGCGCGATTCACTATCGCAGTAATGAAATGTTTTGTGTTACCTGGCGTCCATTTAATTTACAGGTAGCCTACCAAACAGTAATTTTCCACCTCTTTCTTTCGCTGGCCTCTTTTACGGTGCATTTACTTTCGGTTTGTAAGAAGAGAATCCGGGGAGAGATCAATTTCACAAATTGGAAAACTCCATCAGGACGTCGTGATTGGATTTCTAAACACGGTGCCCGTGACGATTAAAAGCTACCAAAAAAAAAAAAAAAACATGAGTAAATATCAACACAAAAAAATTCGAAATAAAATAAAAGAAATTTATTTTTTGTTTGTTTTTTTTTAGGTTTATTGATAAGGCTAGATACTAGAA
Organism: Nautilus pompilius; assembly: GCA_018389105.1. Classification (NCBI taxonomy): domain Eukaryota; kingdom Metazoa; phylum Mollusca; class Cephalopoda; order Nautilida; family Nautilidae; genus Nautilus; species Nautilus pompilius. The sequence goes on along the minus strand of JACATO010000343.1, from coordinate 1,093,856 downwards.
ACAACTCATGTGTATGTATATATATATATATATATGGTCCAGCTCAGTTTAACCCATCTCTCTGGCATGGTTTCATTCTTCTCCTCATCACTTGCCTGCCACATGGGTTTCTCCTCTCACATAAAAAGTGAAGAATCCTAGCAGGGGCATTCTGCACCTCGATCCCTGCCACAGTCGCTCTCCGCATGCTTGCTCTGGAGCGGGCGAGAGTTTGGATAATGCGATGCGATCCATCACCATTCTTGAGCCCTGCTGCCAAAAACGAATATCGTCAAGGGTTTGACTTCCGGCCGTGAAGAACGACGACCGACACACACACACACACACACACACACACACACACTCTCTCTCTCTCCATCTCTCAGTACTGACATCATCATCATCATCTCTCTCTCTCTCTCTCTCTCTCTCTCTCTCTCTCTTGTCATGTGCCGGTGGATATTTCTGCAAACAGCAGCAGCAGTTTTTAAAAATTATTTATGATAATAAATAAAATGAGCTGTATCGCTGCTTTTCTACTTTCTTTATAACAATGCCAACAACATCAGCGAAAAAGAGAAAATTAAAATAAACAAACAGAATAAAACAGACTAAAACCCTAACTCCAAATAGGTGTTGTTGTTGTTGTTTTTTTTAAATATCAATGAAAGAAATTGCTAAACATTATTTCATAACGGTAGCAAGCATTTTGCACAATAAACTTAACGCACGAACTTGCCAATGCTTCAGTCAAAATGGCCATAGAAAATGGTATCGTATTTTAAAATTAATATGTTCCCAATGTTCTAATGAGCAAAATTTTCTAATCTTTCTAAAGGAGGCTAACATCTTTTAAGAGTTTAGTACAGAGTATTTATATAAAAAGGCCATCTTTACCAGTGAATGTTATATATAAGGATACACTTTCATTCTCTTTACTTTCTGAGAAAAGATATGAACATTTCTCCACTTTAAAAAAAAAAAGAAGCACAAACTTTCAAGCGGACTTACGCATATACCAACTTCTTTTTTGGCCGTTCTAATGCTGTAATTTTGTCTGTCAATTTACTGAGCACGTTCGAGCAATTTGTGTCCTATAACCCCCCTCCCTTTTTAAAAAAAAAATTCATCTTTTAATTGGGAATAAAATAGTTCCGGAACTTTCACGGTTACGTCGTTAGAGACCACGTGACTACGATTGTTCCTTTGGTTAACCGTGAGAGCTGTGTTCGTATGTTCTCCACGGAGATGGGGGATCCGCCTCACGGCGTCATGCTGAATCAACGTTACACCCCCGCCGATGGATGTCCTGAACTTCACGCAATCACAGTACCAACGTTGAGGGTGGTGGTACATTCCATCGAAGTGCTAGCCCAATATACTGCGACAGTGAGCAAATGCCGTGAACGACAGCACTATCGAGTTTATAGGCCATCGTCACTCTACTCTTTTTAGAAATGGCATTTTTCGGGCAATACGAGATTACCAGTAGCAGCGTCATGGTGTGGAGCGAAGTGTACTATAGGTATAGTTGTTTATTGGGAAATGGAGCTTGTCGTGACGTGCAGCATATTTTAGCCTTCCGCTTTAAGAGTCCAGAATGCAAATAAAAAATATATCAATATGACAGGTACTTTTACAGCGCCGTCCACAGGAAGCATAAATAGATATATTTGTTAAACATAGGACAACGAGAACAATATATATATATATATAACATTCTTCAGTGTGTTCGTACACTTGACACATAATTAATTCTCCAATAATCTGCATTTATTACGGTATAATAACTTAATTAACCTATTATTATTATTATTACAGTAACACCTCGATTTAACGGACTAATGGTCCGAGAGTCCGTTAAATCCCGACGTTTACATGCGCATGCGCGAAAGGGCGCTCAGGCAAAAAAAACAAAAAAAAAAAACAACTTTTCGCACAGCTCAACGCGGACTTTTGTCGGGAGACCAAAAACCTCCGTTAAATCGAGTTTTTTTTTTTTTTTTTAAATTATCATTGCTATTGTTGTTGTAGGGATGGCGCTGTAGTTCAGTTTAGTTTGTCAGACTGTTAAGGGTTAAAGAGGCCTGAGTTCTATTTCCGAAGGGTTACGTCCATGACAGCCTCTTTTTTTTTTGGGTTCTCCTTTCTCAGTCGGGCCTCAGTTTTCCCTCAGATCCAAAAGTGAAGAGAGCTGTAGTAGGGATTCCCACGACAGCGCCCCTCCCCACCCGACCTTTCAGCCCTTTGGCTAATCCTTAGGTCAAGGTGCGTAATTACCAGATCAGACTCCGCGAACCAAAAGAATTTCTTGGCGAAAGGGAGCTTCACCGTTTGCCTCCCCTGACGACGAAAGTTTGTTTTGTTTTCTCTGTTTAAGGGTTAAGGAAATAGCAAAACAGAGATGACAGAATACAAATTCTTCTAGATAAACTTTCGTAACTCAAATAAAATAAGGAATATAAAATTATCTGGTGCAACAAAAAAAAAAAAAGGGGGGGCAGTGAGAAATGTTTACGCTTCCAGGATCCAGGCGGGATATTTTCACTGATTTTTTAAAAACAAAACCGTTTACTTTAAAAAAAGAAACGATTAATTAAAATAGATAAATTCGAAATTACTCTAAGGGACATAGCTGCTATATAAAGTTATTGAGTTATCTCCCTTCATATATTTATTTTTTAGTATGAATTATTTTAATAAAGTATATTTAATTATAAAACAAGAAAAATGAACTAAATAATAAAATGTTGTTGGTAAATCGTAGAAGAGGCGAAAAATAATCAGATTTTGGTAACAAACCAATTAAAATCAAAGTTAGATCAAGTTTAAATATCTTGAAATAATCCTGGTAAAAGTGGCATTTGGCACAGAAGTCCACTGCAATCCGTGGGTTATCTCTCTTAGATCGCGAGAGTGGATAGCGCTTAATGCCGAATCTTGGCTGAAAAATTTCTGAGCAGTTCTTTCTAATATGGATGAAGATGAATTGCTTCAAAAATCAATAAATGAAAAGCAATGAACAAAGCTCAACAATGAGACAAAAACAGTTTTTAGTAATGAGCTACAGGAATCTCAAGACAAAACTTAAAACAACACCATTAACAACAAAAGAAAAGTCAGAACAAAATGTCTAGGTGTTTGAAGCTGGGTGGAATCTTTGCACTTGCAGTGTTGTCAACAAACTACAAGTTGGCTGTTTCAAGAACGATGTCTAATTTTATAAGAAAAAGAAAAAAAAAGTAATTTCGATTGATTTTATTCATGCATGAAATCTTTGTGATTCCATGATAAGTGTACTTCTGCTCATATCATTTGGTCTAAGCCCTAGTCCTAGAATATTTGCAGAGAATGTTTTGTTTTTATGAAAATGAGAGAGCTATTCTTATGATGTGGGTAACTGCCAACATTATGCTCTTCTGTACTTGCTCTGTTAATGGTTCTTCTGGAATAGTTCTAATATTTTTCATGATGGATGTCATTCTTCACAAGTCCTGATGCACCAATTATGACAGGAATGGTGAAAGTTTCTTTTCCACATATTAGCTATTTTGATTTCTAAGTCATTGTATTTTGAGAGTTGCTCGTCTTTGATGGAGACAGGTATTCAAAGAACATTTTTTTAGAAAATCTTTTATTATGGAGGCCAGTCTGTTGTCTGCTTTATTATTATTTTTGTCTAATTATTAAGAACAATGATTTAAAATTAAGAATTAGAACAAAAGACAAATTTGTCAAATAACTTTTTTCATGAATGAATTCTTTAGCATGAATTCTTATTATTATTATTCATCATATTGTCTGGTTTTGAGTCTCACCTTGCTACCAGAAATATTCCATAGTTTTCAGGTGAGTAAAAATAATAACTGGGCAGATGAGGTCTTTCTCAATGTGTGCTGCTCCAGGTAGCATTGACTTTTATAATTCCACTATTTGTCCCATTGCTGGGATGTTATCCAGGTTTTTCTCTTTCCTTTCAGTTTAATTTAACTGCAGTTGTCACCATTGAGATTGTACTAAGCTTCATTTTCCATCATTCTGATGTCATAAATTCAGGTCTTTGTAGTTAACAGGTTTTTTTTCTTTCAGTTCTTCAATAGATACTTATGTCTTTGATGGTGGAGAGTGCCAGTCATCAAACAGTTCTGTTCCTGCTTCTTTAAGATGATATCAGAGCAGTTTGTTTTAATTTTTTTTTGTCAGCATATACAGTCATATCTCAAAGAAAAATCACCTTTTCATTTTCTTACACTATCTTTGGTTGATGTTTGTACCACTTGTCTGTTGCTGGCAGCCCAATCCCAGTTGTATGGGTTCATGAAATGCTCAACATATTCTGCATTTTGCATCCAAGACCTGTTTCTTAATGTTTCTTTGGTAATATCTGTTAGTTATATTTACTGACCATAGAAAGTGTTCAGCTTTCACAGGGAATCTTGAAACTTGAACAGCCCCACAACTAAGGCAAAGAATTTGACTTTGTTTTTTGTCTTTTACAGAAAAACTTGACATATCTTGGATCATTCTCTCTTTTTAACTGTCTGTCTCTCTCTCTCTCTCTCTCGAAATTTCTTTTCAACATGAGAAATGATTACCAAGGCATAGTAATATAGCTTAAATATTCTTATAGGACAACTTTGTTTTGTTTTGATAAAAAAAAACTTAAGCAGAGAGATTTATTAAGGTTATTTTTTTTAAATTAAAATTTTTTTTTTGACTTAAAGAGAAAAAAAAAGATTTTTAAAGCTTAATCTTAGTCAAGTGTGAGGACTGCTGCTGCTTATAAGCAACCAACACATCAATTCTAGGTGATGTCTTTGAGAGAGTTACATGTATGTCATCTGAACAGTCAGCTTGTTCTTTGCTTTGGTCTTCACTGTTAAAAGCAGGGAAAATCCTGGCTCGCAGAGGTAAGTTGTGACAAACAGGACTAGAATTTGGTAGGCTCATTTGATCAGAATGGGATATGCCTTCCCAAATTTGCACCAGAATCAATTCAGTTCCACTGATTCAAACTCATGAAGTTTCTGATTATTGCACAAATGAAGCTCGTCTTTTTCCTGGTCGTCATCACTAATTTGTTTGAGAGAGATGGTGAGAGGGCTCCTTATCTAAACATCAACTACCAAGCTAGTCTCAAATTATTCTTCAAAGGTGATTTTTAAAGTTTCCAGGAGTGTAATAACGCTCTCATGAATTCCTGGTTTCCACTGGATGTGTTGAGTTAGAACTAATTTCATCGAAGAGAGGAAAATTGGCAAAGTTGCCAGAATTTACTCTTCTTCCCCAAAGAGACAACTTATCTTGAAACTTCCGTTCCCTGATGAGGCCTCCTGTACCCTCTGGGGATCCATGGATCCCCTCCCAGTCAAGATATCCTGGAGTTAGACGATCGAGTTTTTGCTAGATAAGCCGCGGTCTAAGGGAGATTATAACAATTCACTCGGCTAGCTGAGAGTCAAGAATTTTGGCAACCCACTCCAACTCCGAACCACTCTAATCTAAAGGGGATCAGTAAAAAAAAAACACGGAGTTGTCTCCCATAAAATAAACTACATTGTCGACAGTACAAAACCTTATTTTCTGCCTCGTTAGATTTCACGAAATCACCCATAGCAACCGAGACGTCAATCCCTGCAATGCCTCTCCATCGATTTTCGTCGTGAATAGAATGTTATCTCTGCATTTCCCGGGAAAATTCCCAAAGGCTGATTATAATAATGAGGCTAAGGTCGTCCGTTAGTTAAGGTAGCGTTTGCAAGCTATAAGCAGGATGAATGGTAAGACGAAAGTAGACAAAGGAAAGTAGACAACAGTCTTCTAAATACGAAGTACAAGAGTATAGATTTTGGGCATAACGAATCTGCTGTTCCGGTTTCTTGTGTAAGCGAATTATAATTTCATAATAATAATAATAATAATAATAATAATAATAATAATAATAATAATAATATAATAATAATAATAATAATAATATAATAATAATATAATAATAATAATAATAATAATAATATATAATAATAATAATAATAATAATAATAATAATAATAATAATAATATAATAATAATAATAATAATAATAATAATAATAATAATAATAATAATAATAATAATAATAATAATAATAAATAATAATAATAATAATAAATAATAATAATAATAATAATAATAATAATAATAATAATAATAAAAAATGCCTCTGTGTAATGGACTTCTCCGTGACATTGAGATTCGAGTCAGTGCCGTTCGGAGAATTTATTCAAGGCTAATAATATTCCAACAATCATTAGTAAGCACTTAAGGAGAGAGACAACCACTGACATCTGCAGCCTAAATGTTAAAGCCATACTATTCTTAATTTAATCTTCTTATTAAAAAAAGGACACGAATAATATTAAAACCCAGCTCTTTTTAGTTAAATATGTACTGGAAAGCGAGGCGGAACACCAATTTCGAGTAGACAGATTACCCAGATATCATGCGTTTTCATTTCCTTATTTATAAAACTTTACGTCCGTTTCCCTATATAGTTCCTATATCACCCAATCCCCGGTCGGTTGTATACCTCGTGTATATGCACACAGTGTTCAAAACACAGTTGGTTTGTTTTTGCTTTACATTTTTCCATACTCTGAATCAACAAAGATGTCTAACAGTCCCCACTCGACAGATTCATTTTCTACTTTCCTTAAATCGTTTTTTTTATTTCGAGATTGTTGCAAATTCTTACCCCAAGTTAAAAAGCCATTCGAGTGGCTTTCTTAAGCTCCTTATGGTGCACGTGGTAATCCGATTGTTTAAGCTTGAATAATAAATTCACGACTAAGTACTGCGTGGGAAGGCAGCTGGCATCTTACTCGCAGAAGACTTTTACCGTCGACAGAAGGATATTCTCTCTTTCAGATGTTTGGCTCGTACAGGCAGAAGTGAAAACTTCCGACCGGTATCGGAACAAGGCCAGTCCGTCCCTGCGACAGGGGACACAAGAGCGAGTAGGCGTTTGACAAACTCCCGCACACCGTGACATTGATAGAAATGGAAAGGAAAAGGCCAATCTCTTGGCTAAAGAAAACAGCACAGAAGGGAGCGAGCATCTGTCCACATTTGAAGAAAAAAACAGAAAAGATGGTGGCTTCTTATACTAACTGCCAAGCTGATACAGACAGCTACAATAGAGAGACCAAACCAAGATATTTCGACTGAGACCAGGACGTAATAGATCGTTGTAGATCAAAAGCGCCTGTCTGTAAAGCTGGAGATGCCGACAGCTCGTGGACTGTCATCAGACACCAGAGAATGTATCAAATACTCCACTAAAAACTCTACGGGGCACTGCCTCATTCATTAGAGTTGTTGAAGTACAACCGTACACAGTGATGTTCAAAGAAGAACATCATGACTAATCATGGTGTAACAATGGTGTTTAGTATCCCTTAATACGCTGGAGCAGGAAGTCTATGGGCTCCACGCTTGCCCAAATGCAATATTATTATTTCCTTTTTAGTAAATGGCATTGTATTTAATTAAAGAAACTCCAAAATCTATGCAGTTTTGTAAATTAGCAGTATGAATGTGTTTTGATGCTAAATTAATTATCATAAATTATCAAACTAAATTTAAATTACTTTATTTGCCAAATGTTTCATAACAATACACTAGATACAAGCTCTGTGAAATGACACTAAAAAATTCAGTGACGTCAGAATCCATGCAAATGATATACAACTGACCGATTCTGCACAACTATTACACAGCCGTACTCCATTCACTGCACACTTATGACACGCACAGTGTCTGTGGTATTCTCAACAGAAAATCTACACATTTAAATTCATCAGAATTATTTGAAATAAATGATTTACGTGAGTTATTACAATAGGGAGAAAGTTCATTCTTTGTTAACTAAGATTTTTAAAAACTAATCACACACACAACACATACACACACACACAATCACACACACATACACACACAATCACACACACACATACACACACAATCACACACACACATACACACACACAATCACACACACATACACACACAATCACACACATACACACACAATCACACACACATACACACAAACAATCACACACACATACACACATACACACAATCACACACACACACACACACACACACTTTTCGAAAGTATGAACAAACAGTACACGACAAATGAAGATTAAAAATAAACAAAGTTTACCATAAAATTAATTTTGAAACAAGGACGGTTTTGTTGAGAGGTTATGAAGCTGTAGTAACGTCCTCTCGCCTTCTCGGATGGTGTAAGGCTATGGATTTACGTCTACATACTAGCTCAAACAACATCTAGGACGGATCGCGAAGCAACCTCATTGACCTGGGAATGTGAGGCCTGAGCGGGCGGTGCCTGCCTTTGGGGCTGTGGTTCAGTCTTTCTCACTGTCGTCTGGCCCGAGCACAACTTTGTAATGGAAGTAGACAGGCGGGTCAAAGACCGGGAAATTGAAAGGTTGAAAGATCGCTGATCTACCGAGCGGTTCTTAGAAATAGATGGAGAAAGTGTGGAGGATGCGCAAGGATAAAGGTGCGGAGAAGAGCCCGACTGTTCGCCAAAATAAACTGAGGGTCTTCACAAGGATCAGCGCTGAGGTCAGCTTTTTATGTCTCCAATTGACATCTACAATCAAACATACATACTAAAAGCACAATGTTTATTTTGTATATAACAGACATTGCGTATTTTAAAGGAAGCATTTCATTTTTATTACGCTTTAACTACTAATTAAAAGATAGTTTAAGAGGATCTCCCTATACTTTTCATTTGGTTATCTCTAATGAGCTTCTGTCGCTTTTTTCATGCTCCAGTCAAGATGGCATCAAAGTTGCTTTTCGTTGACACCTTGTTATTGCTTTGTCAGAGACGCGGTGTTCGCGACGGCTAGGACAGTATTATGTATTGTGCGCGTACATATTTGCGTTCGTATTGTGTGTGTACATATTTGTGTACGTAGGTGTGTGTACATATTTGCGTTCGTATTGTGTGTGTACATATTTGTGTACGTAGGTGTGTGTACATATTTGTGTACGTAGGTGTGTGTACATATTTGCGTTCGTATTGTGTGTGTACATATTTGTGTACGTATTGTGTGCGTATATATTTGTGTACGTTTGTGTGTACGTATTGTGTGTGTGCATATTTGTGTACGTATTGTGTGTGTGCATATTTGTGTACGTATTGTGTGTGTACATATTTGCGTTCGTATTGTGTGTGTACATATTTGTGTACGTAGGTGTGTGTACATATTTGTGTACGTATTGTGTGCGTATATATTTGTGTACGTTTGTGTGTACGTATTGTGTGTGTACATATTTGTGTACGTAGGTGTGTATTTCGTACTTACATTAAAATTAGTAAGGCCAGGGCTAGACTGAAAATAAAACAAACAAAAATAAACAAAAGGCAAATAATAATAATAATAATAATAATAATAATAATAATAATAATAATAATAATAATAATAATAATAATAATAATCTTTCTGTAGTTTAGCTTATGATAAATGCTGGTGCCTTAGTACTATTCAAGTTGGTTTTATTATTTTGAAAAATCAAATCTGCTCTTTAAAACCCTGATGACAGTTGGTATGAAAATATAATCTCTCTCTTCTTTTTTCTTGCGTCTGCCTGGTCTGCCTACCCTGATCTGTACCCATCTGTATGCCTGTATAATGTATTATGTTGAAGCTAATTACATTTTTTTTTTTTTTGCAGTAATTTCTCGGTGCGGCTCTGTTTACGCTGGCCAACAAAGAGACGAGAAAATTCAGCAGCCCAGAGTCCAAAAGCAATTATACCGGCGGTGCGCATGAATGGTCTCGGCGGATGGACGGAGGTCCGAGTCTGAGAGGCCGGTCGTTGTCTCACCGGGTCGCCCACGAGAGCGGTGCCGTAGCAGCCACCAGCAGATGTGATGGTGCGTCGGCGAACGTCTGTATGCTGACAGGCCTCCGGTGTGTGTGAGTGTGAGTGTGAGTGTGGACAGTGACTGGTCTAGAGAAACCCCATTAACGGATGATAAAACAACAACAAAACTAATAAATGGCATTTTTTTAATCATTAAAGAAAGAAGAAGTGAATCACCGACGGGGAGCTTTAAAGCAGAGCTGCCGCGCTTTTGTTACGTTTCCGCTGCCTCCACCTTTGGAGCGACCCTCTGCTGAGTGAGAGAGGCGGCCGACCGACGCTTCGAGAGACGCGAGTGACGTCAGCCGGGTCGCGCACTCCGCCGTCGACAGTCGAATCCGGGAACTCGCCCACTTCCTTAAGGCCCGGCGCCGATTAGCGACTCAAAACTAAGGAAAACGTTGCTATCCCCTTCAGCGCGGATCTCTCCCTTTTCCTGAAACACTGAAGAGAAAGGAAAAAGCGAAGTTGACTGTTTTTTTCAATAAAAAAGAAGTCTTAATCGGAAGAAGAATCGTTTTTCTCACCACCAGGAAAGCAGATGTTTATCTTCTTCCAGAGAGTTGAAAACAAAAAGCAATAGGCACAACAACACACATTTCTTTCTTTCTTTATCGGGGGAGAAGACGGTGGAACGAGATCCGGCCGGATGGCAGCCATTATAGAAGAAATCCAAGTTGTTTGCTGAACTCCGCCCCCTACCGAGTATCACGTGATGACACACAGCTACTGGTTACCATGACGCTACCTTGTTGGTGATCTGGAAAAAAAAACAACAGAAAAAACATAAAAAATCGGTTACTAATTTTGCTACCGTAATTTTTAAGGCGACTTTCGCAGAATTTTTGTGGAAAGTGTTTAAAAGCGCACAAAGAAACTTCATGAAAAGGTGACGATCTGTTGCTATTTCTGCATTTTGAAAAAAATCCTTTTTGAAGCCAATTGGAGGAAATAAACTCGCTTGATTTCCCATGCGATGTTCTGTTCGTCAGGGCTCTACACAATGGAGCAGCATAGCGAACTCACGTCATCTTTGCAGTGATGACGTGAGAACTCAGCAAACTGAATGGTTTTGGGTTCGAGGATGGCTCGGCTCACTGGTACTATCCAAAAAAACGGAAATACTGTAAATCATCTATTGAAACCTGATATCAACGTTCACCAAAGCGGTCTTTCTCAGAACTAAACCACACCGAAGGTGACACGGATAAGATAGCCAAAACATTCGTTTATGGGCTGGTTCAGCCTCTAATAACGTGACGGACGATGCTCAAACGAATCCTTTGCTTTCTATAACTATCACATCACCGATAACTTTCAGTATGAATACGATGGAGCCATTCATTGTGTTCAATCTGTTTTTTTCAGGCAAGGCTAAGGAACATTATTCCAGAGACCGGCGCAAAAATCACCTATTTTAAAGGCAGTTGAATGACAAGGAAGCAAACTCTAACTTGATGAAAGATTTTCCGTGTGGTTGTCCAGCTAAGCCACCAGTCGTGCGGTGATACGCGTTTAGATGTTGCCTATATTTACGGCACCAGTTAATACCCGACGACTTGCTGCACTACGGAAAATTATGAAGCACAAAAGTAACCTGGAAGAGGATATTTGGCGTAGCCTATACATGATTGGAAGTATCAAGGAGTTCAAGTTTAGTGAAAATCCCTTAAAATTAATTGTATAGGTAGCTCGCCACAAAGAACATTATTTAGTTATGTTTTAACGTACTAATTTATCATAATTACAAATCCTAAGAAACTTTTGAATCGCCCTGTTTAGTGCAAATAAAGGAAAACTTAAATAAGGTATAGTGCAGTCTTGTCTAACCCGCTTATTTAAACTTCGGCTGGTGCAATACTACGGTCAGCTGTCGTGGTAATTCGGAAGAAAGCGATAATCAGTTAATTCCTGTTGGTTATGGTCCTTTCCAACTCGGATTTTCCGTCCGTGCTCTTACATAATGTCGTGCGCCTCAGTGGACGATTCATTAAAATTCCACAAGATACTTGAGTAGTTAAGCGTTCACTCACTCGACAATCTTTTGATTTTTTTTGTGTAATATTCATAATCAGTGTAGTTTCTGTGATAAGAATTCAGCTTCTAACTTTTTTTTTTTCCATGTCTACATAAAAACTTTGTGATTTTTCATTTGGCAATTTAAGCTTCCCGCATCTTCAATGTAGGTTTTCCAAAGTGCATACACGTAATTGCAGTTATAAGCAACCGACTGCTGGAAGTAATTCTATGGTCACCCAGTAAATCACGAAAGAAGTATTCAATTCGCACCAAAGTAAATGTATTTGATGACACGTCGGAATTTGTTAAGTGTTTAGCAAGTTCTCTACTCTTGGTTGTTGGCGGTTAAAGAGTTAATGTTTAGTCTGTTGGTGAGTTTACTTACCGATGCTGATTGCATTTACTCGTTGCAGCTCCATGAAAAAAAAAAGAAAGATCGCGGACAAGTAATCACTGTGCCTGTTTATGATGCATTAAGATTTCAGAAAATGCGAGAAACCAAAAATTATATCTGCCAGAAAATAACTTAAATGTCGACTTAAGTTTGACTTTGCTAACTGTTTTTTTCTTTTCATTTTCTGCATATCAGAACTGTTTATCATTTACAAATAACCCCTTTTCTAAACATATCCCCATTTTTTTAGTATGAAGAGTATTCGTTGTTCACATACTTACCAGTGACAAGCTTAGTGACACTTTTGACTGTTTATTATTTAAATATTTAACCTGTATCTATACCTTTTGATTTGCTTAGTATAGTGCATATGATTTATTAGTTATTTATATTTTATATATATATATGTGTGTACATAAAGCAGGATATATTTAATGTTTTATCTACGTTTTAATGTTCCACTACATTTGCTAAAATTGGCAATGACCAGATTTTCAGGAACTTTTTCATTAAATCAAAGAAAAAAACGAATTTATCGCTCAACTATTCATCTACCTAGCTTGGATTAATATTTACTTAAGAAAAAAAGTAAGACATTTCTACTACTTTCTGCTCTCTACAAAAAGTAAAGGTCCTTTGTTTACCTGCGCTGAACTGATTGTCGTGTATGAGCAGTGTGGTGCTCAATAGCTGGCTAACCTGATTACTCAGCACATCAGTTGTCTCCCCTATTGTTGTTTTCCAGGCTCACAAAACGCGGAGATGGATGGATTATTTTTAGCTCTCATCTTTGTTTGCTGAAATGAAATCACTGACAGCTGATGTGCGAGTGATTTGCTGGATTTCATAAATCGTCCAAATAATTCATTCTGTGTCGTGTAGGTCCCTAACTCATTTGATTAAATTATTTAGAGTTTTCCCCAATCCAGGCGACAAGTCAGATTCTCTGCCATCCACGTTCTGATGTAGCTTTTAGCATTTCTGCAGCCAACTATATGAGGACTTTAAGCTGTGGCTGGCTGCAGATTTCCAACAACATGCCTGACATTTTGGGCTGTGCTGTAATGTGCTAGATTAATCATGAATACGAAATCCCCTAAGTGTTACCAAGGTGGTAACTGGTAAATTGTTGGATTGCCAAGGCTAAAGGCTTGATCCCAGACAGGACCTGCTCAGTTTGAATATCTTCTTAGTATGGTAAAAAAAAATTCAAGACGTAAACAAACCCTTAAAGACATTAATAAATTTAAAAAAGACATGTCATACAAACCCTTAAAGGCAAAAAAAACACAACCAATTGATTATGATGCTTGGCCTAGTTTCGAATTTATCCTTTGATTTGAGGTTGACGCTTCGATCCCGTCAATATCCATAAGTCAACTTCAAGGGAGAATATTTCATGTTCCAAGTAAGGGAAGATAGGCACTGAATCTCCCTAATTATACATAAATAACCTAACGCTAACTCTAATCCAACCCTAACCATAACCATAACCTTAAACTCTATACTTTAAAACCTACCACCTAACGCTAAATCTAACTCTAACCCCGAATAGACTATCTTGTGCAACTGTTTATAAACCTACACTCAGTAGAGAACATCTTTCTCGAGTATTTAGAAACCTACAATGAATATACAACACTTGGGGTGCGACTGTTCAGAAATCTACAATGAATATACAACACTTGGGGTGCGACTGTTTAGAAATCTACAATGAATATAGACATTTGGTGCGATTGTTTACCAAAGTACAATGAGTAGACAACACTTTATGAGACTGTTTAGAAATCTACAATGAATATACAACACTTTGGGTGCGACTGTTTAGAAATCTACAATGAATATAGACATTTTGTGCGACTGTTTAGAAATCTACAATGAATATAGACACTTGGTGCGACTGTTTAGAAATCTACAATGAATATACAACACTTGGGGTGCGACTGTTTAGAAATCTACAATGAATATAGACATTTGGTGCGATTGTTTACCAAAGTACAATGAGTAGACAACACTTTATGAGACTGTTTAGAAATCTACAATGAATATACAACACTTTGGGTGCGATTGTTTACCAAAGTACAATGAGTAGACAACACTTTATGAGACTGTTTAGAAACCTACAATGAATGTAGACATTTGGTGCGATTGTTTACCAAAGTACAATGAGTAGACAACACTTTATGAGACTGTTTAGAAACCTACAATGAATATAGACATTTGGTGCGATTGTTTACCAAAGTAGAATGAGTAGACAACACTTTATGAGACTGTTTAGAAACCTACAATGAATAGAGAACACGTTGTCCGACAGTTAACTTAGCGTCAGAACAGAGCAATTTGTTTCCGCCCTCAACCCACGACGCTTGTATAATGCAACGGAAGAAAAAAAATATATCACTTTCTTACATCATTCAAAGGACAGCGCGCAGCCACTTTGAGTAATTAAGTAAAGGTTTGAAAATTACCAGGATCATTCAAATTATTGCAGACACTTGTACGAGGAGCAAACACGAATATTAATAGTCATGAAAAAAAAAACAAACAGAAAGTTAACCTATCAGCGCAGAAAATGAATTCCACAAAGCAAACGTACCCAAAGTACAGTGGAAATTGCGATTTTATTAATGAATCACTGTTTGATTTCATATTGTTCCTGTGTTGTTTTTTTTTTTTTTTAAGTACCAGCTTTCTGTCCATAAGACGGATTTGTTCTCTGGGCTGCTGCAGGATACATCGGAAGATCGAGAGTCCGAAATCTAGCGAATAAGATCACGCGCCAACATAGTAATTTTTTCATGAGCTATCTGATAACAATGGTACCAGTACCCCACTCCCAAGAGATTATCAAACAGAAATACCAGTATTTTTCAAGGTCACATGATATTTACTTTCACTTGCACTACATTTTGTTTTCCAGATTCGGTTCACGGCTATCATTTATCCTCATTACGCCAATTTTTCCTTTATGAATTTCAGGCGATGACGTCAGCAAACTTATTTAGGACTCGGTTTTGTCTGGCGATGCAAAAATTCCCTCCCTAAAGCTTTTAAAGAACTGTTCATGAGCACCCGACAAGTTGAATGGATAACCGTACAGACTCAGCCAGCCAATTTCCCATTAATTAATCGCTAATATTCATTGCAGTTTTAAATATGAATACTTAAAGCCGAGTTAAAGTGGTTTTCGGTTTTACCAAGTATTTAACAAGCGTAATGAAGAAAATTTATTAAAGAATCTTTTTGGTCAAATTTCTGACCAGTAATTATTATTTAAATTGGCTGTCTTAATTCTACCTGACATCCTTTCAACTAATGGCTTGTAGATGAAATATTTTCAAAGCTTCTTTAGTGATGCTTTCAGTTCTCTATTCATTGGCTAATATTTTTGCAATATATATATATCTCTCCATCGCCGCCCACACGTTATCAATTGGATTTTAATCAGAGGAATTTCCAGGCCACCCCCTCAAACCAATGGATTTTATTTTTCTTAAACCTAGAAAGGATTTTTTCCTTTACTGTGCGGTGTCTTCTCTTATAAAGAACAAAAGTCAATCGTTACGATAGAAGTTTCTTAGCGGAACTAAAACATTTTCTTTTAAACAAGTCAAATACCATTGTGTTCGTCAATTTATTCATGTTCCTTTTGGTAGGATTACCAAATTGTCTTTAGAATTAACAGAGGTGGACACTTTCTGGAACTTCTAGGTTGATAAAATGCAGCTTGATTTAAATCTTTGACTTGATTTTCTGCTGAGTCTCAGAGCACAGCGATTTTCCAAAAGATTCTCAATTTTCATATTTAAAGTTTTTCTGTCTTTGAATGGCGGAAAGTCCTGCTTTCCTACCTTGAATGTGTCATTTGAAGCCTACTGATATTTCCTTAGCAATATTTTCTTCTAAATTTTTAGCTAATGTACCACTTAAGACAAACATATCCTTCTCTAGAATCCCTGCCAAAACCATTCTTCACTTGATGAATGTTTTTTGTTATTCTTGGCAGAAATGCGTCTAGTTTTTTTAAAAAAATTATTCCAATAAACCTGCCAACAGTTCTTACTGGAAGACCAAGCTTTTCAACAATTTCTGAACATGCCAAATACATTTTGATATATGTATCAATCTGTTGTCTATCACGATCACCTACATACTGTCCATGCATATTTTCAGAATTCAGAATTAATATTTTTGCTGAAATATTTCATCATTAACTGAAGATGCTGACGCATGGATGGCTATTTTCTATACATGGAAAAGTTATGAAGAAACTCCAAGAAATCTGTCAAATTTTCTAGAACGTAACAGAAAGATCAGGAATCTTGTAGGTTTTAATGGAAATTCCAGAATATTGTAGATGATGTCATTTTTTGTTGTTGTTGCAAATATTATCTGATTATATTCAAACTGTCGTTTTCTGTTTGTGGCGTTAGATTTACAAATTAAAAAAAAAACTAAATGAATAAAAAAAGAAGTTTCGGTGTTTGATATTTGTTATGCATTTAGATTAAAAGTTTAAGCTCCAAAATAAAATCAAACATTTAAAATTACTGATGGACCAAATTGACTGGCTAAGGGTTCATGCAACTATATATATAACTTGATACTCCTCTGGTGCTACATCTTAGAAATATAATAGCGCGTGAATGTGCAGAAAATCGAAAATGCTGGTGTGGACACCACACAGGTATAATGGCGCTGGTAGCCAACGTTCTTTAATAGCAAATACAAAAACTTCTACTGTATCAAAATTTAGTACAAATGTCTAAAACAAAAATTAACCGAGTGCATTCCCAAAGTTATACAAATGCAGGTTTCCTAAAAAGAAGAGCGAATGCCAAACTAGTTATCACTCATCATGGTGTTGTTTGCTTTTCGGTTCGGGGAAGCTAATATTAAAATGTTTCAAGATTTTTTTGAGGTAGAGTTTCTTGCAGGTGCTAAAGGTTAACTGTCGTAAACTATGTAATAAATGGCCGGATGATAGGTAAATAATTACTGATGCAGTGGAAAAGGGGAAAACGTTTTTTCTGTTGTTTTTTTTCTTCCTGTTATCAGCATTCTAACCTCTGCAAGATTTTAAAATTGAAACGCAGCTTTTTACTTTCTCTTTTGTTTTTGATTTTCTTGATTATAGATATGTGTCTTCGCACACTGGCGATAAACCCATCACACACACACACACCACACACACACACACACACACACACACTCACAAAGTTGTACCCATCTTGAAATGTGATTGCGTAATCAAAAAACGTCATAAAAGGCAAAATAAGTCTACACGTGTAAGTTGCTTTGAAGAAAAATTATAAAAGAATTATTTTCAAAGAAACTTGAAGGACGCTGTATATATTTCCATGTTGCCGTCCGGCGATCTGGAAGGATGGTATATTCCAAAAAAAATGTAACAGAATTGCAAATGGATGTTGCTTTTACATTTTAATTATCTTAGTTATTTGTCTTTTTAGAATCTCCACAAACCTGTTGCAACGTAACTCTTCGTTCTAGTTAATTAGGCGATCTGAAACCAGCCACTAATTTGCCACCACAGACAAAACAGTTTAAAAAATAAAACAAAATATTTTTTTCCAAAGTTACAAGAAAAGCAAGCAATAAATAACAAAAAGTAAACACGATGATCGAGTGGTCGCGCAGATCAAATTCTATGTACCGGTCTACAACAAATTTTCCTCGTTCCTATTGATTAATTGATTAAGCTAACGTCCGCGCGTGCGCAGCATAACTGGAGGCAGTGGCTGCCTTGCGCTTGATTCTATTCAATGCAATTTATGCAAGAACATCGATTAATGGTTACCAGCAGCTTGCAGCCCGTGCTTTACCAGCGCCAGATAACAGACGAGTGCATCGCTTGCGCCAGCCGAAGCTGATTGGTAAATAAAATAGGAAGTAAAAGGACTCTTCATCTTAATGAAGCGGTTCTATTCACTCGAAGACAGCCCGCCACATTCGTGTCGTAAAAATCCAGGAACTAGGTCAGTGTATGGCGAGTCAGCCCGAAGACGTGTCCCTGACAAGGCTTCAAAATAAAAGCAGTCAGTGCATGTGACTCGCGAAATCGCGTGCACACACACACACACACACACACACACACACACACACACACACAAGGGCTTTGGTCGCTTGCCAAGGTAAGCAATTTAATGATCAGTGATCTTATCGTTAAACAATATACAATAAAAAACAAATTTTGAAAATAAAAGAAGGATAAAGAAAAAACATCTGTTGATGTACTTTGTATCTAAGTTGACGCGTAGTGAAGACAGATAATATCATTTAAGTTGCAGTGAACGGCTTTAGAAACATTTTCATGCGAATTTTAGTAGCAAAAACCCTCCCAATTCAATTAAAGTTTTTTTCTCTTTTATTTTTTTCCCCCAATAATTCCATAAACTTTATTTAGATTTTCTCCAGCTAGAATAAAGGGCATGATTTGTTAGATTAGCGTACTGGCCTTCTATGACAGAGGGTCCGAATTCGACCCCAATCTGTCGTTGAAAACCGACACGATTGGTGAACCGGTTACTCCGGATACTCCGGTTTCCGCCTCCAGCCAAACAGAAGAGTTGTGCATAGAAGATAGGAAAATGAAAAGTAAACGAAAAATTCAAATGATGTGTGTGAAAAAAAAAAGATATATATATATATATATATATTTTATCTTGAAAGAATGCTAAATACAGGACTTCCTTGCTGTAAAGTTCTAATACCAATAAACACAAATATCCATCTGTTAGTGGATGCAAAACGTAATTAGCATTGGAAGGGAACGAAAACTATGCAGGTTGCTTTTTCCTCTAAGCACAGAGGACTGAGGCATCAGTTTTTGGTAGTGAAGTTAAAAAATCATCAGTGGTGACATGTATGACATGTCCATGACGTACTGCTATAACTTTACGCTGATGACGTATGTGGGTCAACATATCAATCAGCCACTGTTATGACTATGTTAGTGACGTATACCTGTCATCATATAATTTACGCATACTTGACGTACTAACTGAAGCACAGATATTTTGAGCATTCAAGTAATTTGTTATCAGTCAAGTTGAGAAATCACTAAACAGATATCTTTATCATAAACTATACGGAATTCTACTGGACAAACAGTTACCTTCACTTGTCATTCACAAATGGAATAAAAGATTCGCCCATTTTTTACACGAAGTTTAAGATACTTAACTTTTAGTGCCATGTGTATACCATATAAAGATGGCATTTGATTCTCTATTCTAGTTATTAAAAAGTAATAAGCATGACGTTTTTTCCCTTCATTTTAATAATAATTTTAACATGCTGTTCCACGTAGAAGGGATCGTAACATCAAAGGAGATCCTAATGTGGAAATTTTACGATGTACGTAAATGAGAAACTGATCGATTTCTCTCTCTCTCTCTCTCCAGACAATAGGGCGCTTATGAGTTGGATTCCTGGGTACTTATAACCTGCAGCAGGCTGCAGTATGCTCATACTAGGTTTGGACAGTTTCACTTTTATAAAGCGTTTCCTGCAATTGCATGTTTTGAAATAAATGAGAGGGTATTGCTGACGTCTGATATGCTTTTAAAAAGCAAACTCAGAAACGAGATAAACCAGAAAACAAAGAGAATTCATTATAAATCATGATCGGGTAGATAAGCTGGCTATTTCCGGGCACGAGGTAAAACATCACGGAAAAACAGAAAGGCGAGTCCTGTTAACAAAGGTCACGATTGGAATAGCTGTACCCTGCCACATGGAAAAAGATAGATCTGATTTCGCCAAGGCTTGTTTCAGGAAAAAAAAATATGCATATTGACTGCTTCTTTTCCGCCGTACTGTCGTCTCACTATAACAGCAAAGATAAAACACAATCTATGTTCTTGTCAAAACTTCCCAGCGGCGGGAAGTGTTATTAAATGTAATTAAGGTGAGCAAGAGAAAACACCATTCACTGCTTGTTATAATGATGTAATTTTTATTTCATCTTTAATGAATGACACATCTCCCCTGGGGAAAAAATCATACTTACGTTGTATTTACGCGCTGTAGACTATTTTTCGTACTTAGTATTATGCATGACAGTCTTTTAGTTCTTTTTGTGGGTTTTAAAACGGTTGGTTGCTCGTCTAGTGCGTTTCTGCAAGAGATATAAAAGAAAATATAGGAAAAGATCTTTGTTTCTGGAATACTACCGAGCGAAAACCACTTATACCACATAAATTATTCTGGTAATAACTTTAGATAAAACGACACTCCTTAGAAAGAGTATCTTTCTCTAGCATGGATTCGCTGGAAAAATTGTTGTTTTTTTTGTCTGGAAACACAAGCATGAAAGAGTTTCTGTTTTCTTCCAAAAGTAAATAAGCTTACCTGTATTAAAGGCACCAAAAATTCTCATTGTAATCACCAGAAAAACGCAGAACTTACTCGATCCTGTTAGAATGTGAAGCGGATAGTGAAAAATATATCACAAAACCTAGAGTAAAGCCAGTTGTTCTTGCTTCATTAACGAAAGACTTCAAAACTGGTGTAAAGTATGTAGTTCATGCTTCATCAACAAAAGACTTAAAAACTGGAGTAAAGTATATAGTTCTTGCTTCATCAACAAAAGACTTCAAAACTGGTGTAAATTATGTAGTTCTTGCTTCATCAGCAAAAGACTGTCATTCTATTAAATTTTATAATATCTTCAGTTTAGCTAAATGAATGAGGCAGTGACAAGATGTTATATTTTAAAAGTTCTCAGTAATAATTTCGTTTACAAACGAAGATCAAACTTTTTGATAACTTTTTATTTGGAGCCACTTGCTTTTAATAACATTTTAGAAAAGTAGAATTTGTTAATCTATCCAGTTTTTTTGGTTACATTGTAACAGTGTAATTAAATATGATACAGGATTAAATGTATGAGATACAAAGCACGTACCGTGCAAAATATTAGGTAAATAAAGTAAATACAGGACTTTAGATAAAATGGAATGGGTTAATCAGAACAGAAATTTTACATTTATTGTAGTTCAATAGTAATAATGGAAAGGCTAATGCTACTAGCGGTTCGAGATCAAGGAGAGACAATAAGATACTATCGAAAACATATTTTAATGCGGAATGTTGATCCAAAGCGAAATACGAGGAGAACATGAAGAAACAATAAAACATATAGTAAGTGGATTCAGTAAACTGACAAATATAAAATATCTTAACAGACTCAAGAGAACAAAATATGAACAATGGAAGGTCTGTAAACATTGCTACATATAGAAATGGTACAAACAGAATCCAAAGACAACGAAAACAATAGTGTAGCTCTCCTAAGGGATATGTCTGTAAACACAGAAAAAAAGAGGATATTAACCAAGAAGACCGGACATAGTAATAATAAAAGACAATTAAAAAAAAAAACAAACTGCTCCATGCTTGATGTGATTGCAATCAACAGGTAGGATGTCTGTCTTTATCAAGAAAGTGAAAAAAACCCCACCAAACTATCCAAATAAAAATAAAAATAGCCGAAATATGGGAGTGAGGCTCTCACTGTTCTTTTGCAATAAGTGGATCAGAATTTGTCAAGGACGGTGTGATGAAGAACGTCACTAATACCACATGAGAAACATCGGCAGAGCAAATGCAGAAGAGCGTAATGTTGGGAACAGCTCACCTCATAAGGAAAGCCCTTTCCACTGCATAAAAACAAAAAGATTTAGACCTCGTGACACAGGCAGAAGTATACTTGTCATAGAATATATAATAATAATAATAATAATAATAATAATAATAATAATAATAATAATAATAATAATAATAATAATAATAAACATGCGGAAAGTAACTAACATTTTGAAAGAAAGACCACAAACCGGCAGGAATGAAAAAGATAAACATTCATTATTCCTTACCTAGAAAAGTTGCCATTATTCACTGTGAGATTCTTTAATTTATTCCTAAAACTCTTTAAGGTGTCACACTCCTTTGCACCAATGAGAAAAGCACAAACAGGGCTCCACTTAATCGTTACTCGTTCTTTAATTAGTGCCATAAAGGTGGATGCCAGCTCTACGTAGTTTCCTTTGCACCACATGAACAATGCGATAAAACAGTAAATGCCACGTAACTAGTTTCCCTTTAAAAACCGATTTGTTATTCTTTTAAGGATTTAAAGGTTAAAACAAAATATTTAAACAATTGACTACCAAAAGATTTTTTTTTGCGAAGATCAATGTCCTTCCATCCATGATGTAGTTGGTATGCATAATTAAGACTGATAATTCAACAAATTTTCTGCTGTTTGTATTTAATTTCTGCTCAATTTTACATTTGAAAGATTCGAAAAACCGACAAAAAAGTGATAATGACCTTAATAATTTAATCTTTTCCAGAAAACAGACAATTAGATCTTCGAGTCAACATTTAGCTTTAATTTCCCCAAAACCATGTTTTGAATAAAACATTAATTCATTAACAGAACCGGGTGCAGCTTTCAAATTAATGGTTAATTCGAGCAGATTTTTAATTTGTAATTAAGTTTTGCCATCCATTATATTACCGCCTAATACCGCTCAGAGGAATAATGAAAGGAACGGCCGGAAAGATCACGTGACCGGCGTTCAGCTAGCCAGAATTAAAGGGAGCAACAAAAAAAACAACAACAAACAAACACATTTACCTTTAATGTGAGGTGAAGTTCAACTTTAAGCATTCAAATTAATCGCGTCGATATCGATTGTAACTATTTATTTGACCCCCTGACCAAAACACGTCATTTAACGCGTTAGTGGACATTCTCTAAAGCCAGTAATTAGTAGTAAATATCATGTGAAGATAGATTTTACTCATTTTCACCGACTCAGTAAACTTGATTTTTTAAAAATATTTTTCTAGTGTGAACATATAGGTGGTTAAACTTGAGTTTTTTTCCTCCCAGTTTCTGCAAAAAAAAACACAATACAATTTGTATTTTTTTTTTAAAAAAAATTGCGCCTTCTCCCAGCCCTCTTTTGAAATCTTTGCCAACTTGTAATTGACCCCTAGTATTAACAACTGCAACTAATCAAAAACACTTGTTTCTGTTCACACACTTAAAACTCCTAATTATTGTAAACAAAAAAGCATCTATTAAATGTCCTACTTAGACGTGTAAAATTCAAAGTCATTCAGGTTAATAAATCTTCATTAAAAATTAGTGCAAACAATTTATGGTAATCTAGGTAGAGCATAAACAGCTGAAACAACTCTTCTATACCACAGACAGTTTGATATAGGTAGATTTATTCTGTACAACCAAACATTTTACCAAATTACATGTACACTGACCAAAACAATATCGAGTTGTTGTTATGTAAATTATACGAATAAATGAGAATTTTAAAAAATTTACAATTCATACCTGACAAAGTGTAGAATTTATTTTTGCATAATATCTGTGTATTGTTCGATGCCAATTAGTGACGTCATAATGACAAAGAATAGTCAGTACCTACACATACTTAAGTCACTTCCCCTTGGCTGCCTTTGACTTACACTACTACACTAGATCTGCATCCCATACTGTTTACCAGATGTCTGACGCAATATCGTGGTAGTTCTTTCTACTCTTCTGCCAAGAATTGACTCAGTTCCCGAACGATTATCCGAAGAGCAGGTGGTCGGTGCTAAATGTGCCTTGAGAGTTAATCCCAGACATTTTTTTTTTAAAAAGGTTAGGTCGGAGAAACGAGCAAGCAATGTTAGACATTAAATATTTACCTCTTAAAGGTGGTTTACGACCATTCTTGGACGACGGGCTCATCATTGCATTACTGCCTACACAGGTGAGCTGATTATCTTGGGTTCGTACAAACGGCATAACAACACGTCTAATGACCATCCAAGTAGCGCTGACGTGTAACAGTCTTATCGTAGAAAAATCGGTTCGTTTTAGTCATCACGTGACACAGCCCCACAGATTAGAATAGTCGCGACACCACCATCTTCTCACCCACCTAAACAGCTGTTCCATTAGACGCCACTGTCAGTATAACGCTGATTTCATTTTCAGTCGCATGCCCCCGACCGGCCTGAACAAAAACGGCAAACAAGTCGTTTTTAAAGTCACACGTCTCCGTTCTTGATGTGACAGGCGCCTCTCTGCATCTTATGTTACTAACATTATGTAAAAGAAACTCCATATCTTATTTTGTTACTGAAATATAGGCATTTGAGTTCGATTGGCTGATTATGCAACACGATATATATATACAAGTGCATCTAAAAAATTAGAATATCGTGGAAGAATTCATTTTTTTCCGTCATTTAATTCAAACAGTGAAACTTTCATATATTCTAGATTCATTACACACAAAGTGAAATATTTCAAGCCTTTTTTGTTTTAATTTTGATAATTACGGCCTACAGCTCATGAAAATCAAAAATCTACTATCTCAAAATATTAGAATACTTGATAAGAACAATAAAAAGGATTTATAATATAGAAATATCGAACTTTTGAAAAGTATGTTCATTTTTGCACTCAATACTTGGTCGGGGCTCCTTTTGCACGAATCACTGCATCAATGCGGCGTGGCATGGAGGCGATCAGCCTGCGACACAGGTTGCTTTGATAGCGGCCTTCAGCTCGTCTGTATTGTTTGGTCTAGTGACTCTCACCTTCCTCTTGACAATACCCCATAGATTCTCTATGGTGTTCAGATCAGGCGAGTTGGCTGGCCAATCAAGCACAGTAATACCATGGTCAGCAAACCAGTTATTAGTAGTTTTGGCACTGTGGGCAGGTGCCAAGTCCTGCTGGAAAAGGAAATCAGCATCTCTATAAAGCTTGTCAGCAGACGGAAGTATGAAGTACTCTAAAATCTCCTGGTAGACGGCTGCGTTGACTTTGGACTTGATAAAACACAGTGGACCAACACCAGAAGATGACATGGCACCCCAAATCATCACTGACTTTGGAAACTTCACACTGGACTTCAAGCAACTTGGATTTTGTGCCTCTCCACTCTTCCTCCAGACTGTGGGATCTTGATTTCCAAATGAAATGCAAAATTTACTTTCATCTGAAAAGAGGACTTTGGACCACTAGCAACGGTCCAGTTCTTTTTCTCTTTAGCCCAGGTAAGACGCTTCTGACGTTGTCTCTGGTTCAGGAGTGGCATGACAATAGGAATGCGACACTTGTAGCCCATTTCCTGGACACGTTTATGCGTGGTGGCTCTTGATGCACTGACTCCAGCCTCAGTCCACTCCTTGTGAAGCTCCCACAAGTTCTTGAATCGGCTTTGCTTGACAATCCTCTCAAGGCTGCAGTCATCTCTTTTGCTTGTGCACCTTTTCTACCAGATTTTTCCCTCCCAGTCAACTTTCCATGAAAATGCTTTGATACAGCAATGACCTTCTGTGGCTTACTCTCCTTGTGGAGGGTGTCAGTGAGTGTCATCTGGACAACTGTCAAGTCAGCAGTCTTCCTCATGGTTGTGATTGTGTGTACTGAACCAGACTGAGAGATTCATGGTATTTATACTGCATAAATAGTGATTTACTCAAACTTGAAATGGAATATTCTAATATTTTGAGATACGTTTTTTCTATTTTTTTAGCTGTAGGCCGTAATTATCAAAACTAAAATTAAAAAATGCTTGAAACATTTTAGTTTACATGTAATGAGTCTAGAATATATACAATTTTCACTTTCTGAAATAACTGACAAATAATATTGAACTCTTCCACGATATTCTAATTTTTGCACTTGTATGACTCTTTAATTTTATCAGACTAATAATTTTATTTTTCATTATTGGAATAACGTAACATAACAGCACATTTCTTCTTCCAAAATAGATGCTGAAAATCTCTTAGAGATAAAAATAATTTTTCATGAAGAGAATGAGATTTTATAGTGATTATTCTAATTAATTTCTTTAGTTGTATTTTTGTTTTATAAAAGAAAAAAAAATCCATACTGCTAAATACTGGAGGTATGTTTGATAGCTCGTGCTAGATTTATACCAGATTAAAGGCTTATTCTATCTCGAGAGTATTAATAGAAAAGTCAATATTAGTTGCATTTTTGCCAAGTCTGATGCAATCCCGTATGGGTTATATGCAAATAAGTAAGTAAAAAAAAGAGTAAATTTTATCATGTTAGTAAAATTTATGATATATATATATATATATATATGTATATATTTCTAAGAAACGAAAGATACAGCATTTTAACTGATAATTAAAATTGTCATGAAATTTGATAAAATAGGTGGTTGCATAAAATAATATCCGCCTACAGGAAACTGTACAGATATAGAAACAGTGGACTTCTGCCAAGTCGGGTTCGATAGAGAGATGTAAGTAACCGAAAGAACTAAGACGTTTGAAGGAGACTGATGTCCTAAGTAATGAGAGGAAGGTAATTAAAAGGGACTTGCTCGACTGTATCGATCGCGCACAGGCTGTTTTTGGCTAGAAAAGTCTTGAACCAACAAAGTAGATCGACTACGGTGTGATTCAAATTGGAAGAAAGGGGAGGGGAATATTAAATTTTGTTGGTCAGTCTTCAGAGTTTTACTGCTGGACCTGGCAGGGAATTGGTGGTCCTGAGCAAAGCTATCGACCTCTCGTGCTGGAAGTGTTGGCAATGACAGTTCGAGACGGTAACTGAATCTTCATGCTGTATTATTTTTCACTGCAACAGTGGTAGTGAATTTATTGATCAGAGAGAGAGAGAGAGAGAGAGAGAGAGATGGAGAGAGAGGTTACCGGTAGTTGGTACTGAGTTGATGAGCTAACAGTTTGCTTTGTTTGTAGGACGGGGAAACAACAGCACCACAAACAGAAATACCTGTGGAACGACGCTGGTGTCATCCACAAAAAGCAGTGATGCTTCAAGTCGTCTGGCAAAGATGGTGGCGACTGCGACCTTTACTCATTGGTAAACAAAAAGGTAGGTCACCTTGACAACATCCATCGCGCTGCGCTTTCATTTTGTTTAAAAAATAATTTATGCTTGGAAAACTCGCTTTCCTTTCTGAGGTGAAGGAAAAAATGAAAAATACACGAATTAATTGTAAAGTGGAACCATTTTCAAGACAAAATAAAAACAAAAGTAAAAGAATAGAAAAAGAGAAAATAGGGATGCCTGATCTGTAGCTCAAAAACATCTTTACGATAGTACACAACTATCACCTGTTGAGCGAAGAATGGAAGAAATAAACAACTTCCTGAAAAAAACTGCATATTTTACTGTACTTCGATCAAAGAATATCACGTCGATTATAGTTCATCTACACGTCTAATTAAGAGTTATTGCAGGTCAAGGCATGTGAAGTCAATTATAGCTTATCGTCGATTCTAATTAATCAGTACCTTTAATTTATTAATAAATTACTACAGGTCAAAGTATATGACGTCGATTAGAGTTCTCCTGTACGTTTAATTAGGAATTAATGCAGATCAAACCATATGACGTCAACCATAGTTTATTTATACGTTTAATTAGGAATTGATAAGGATCAAGGCATATAATGTCGATTTTAGTTCATCTGTACGTTTAATTTATTAATAATTACTACAGATCAAAGTATATGACGTCGATTATAGTTCACCTGTACGTTTAATTAGGAAATACTGGAGTGGTAAACACTTACATCTCTAACATCTAACTTGATTTTTTCTGTGTACTACTTATTTAGGGCATGATATTTCTTTCATATAACATCATTATCAAATCGTGAATAGTGAAAAGAAATGCGATTAAATTAAATAAACAAGACAACTAAACAAAAACAGAAGAACAAATGAACAAACAAAATGTATCTCGTCGTACGGTATCCTATAAAACTGTGATTGTAGGTATTCTTTTCGAATATGTAAGGGAAGTTTCTGGTGCGATGTGAAAACAAACAAACAACAAAACAGCAACTAATACCCAAGGACTACACCAATATTGAATATAATGTGCTAGATTTTGCTCTACAGAAAATTAAGCAGTTATACTTTCGTTTTTTTCTCAAATGGGCTCACAATGATTTTAGGAAAAAAAAACCCATCGATTATCCACATAAAAAAACAGATTAGAATCACATCTTTTGATTTAAAATTTTTTTTTGATGAAACCTGTTTATTATTTAGTTTGACTCTGTTGTTTGATCTCAATTCCATTCTCATTAGAATTACAAATAATAATTCAAGAATAATGTATTTATTCTTATTTAAAACTCTACTGGACGACGATTTCTTCTCTCCTAAAGCTCACCTGGGTCATGGCGAGGAGAATCTTCGGGAGACATTTGTTAGCTGTCAGTGAAACGAAGAAAGAAAAATAATAATTTGTCGGTGGATTTAGAATTATTCATAGGCATTTTCTGTCAATGTAACTAGTCAATATTCTTTGCTAATTAAAAAAAAGCTATCTAATTAATATTCTATCTTTTCTTAATTTTGTTCTTTCATGAAATATTTTGACTCACTGATGCCATAATTTCCTGGAAAACTATTTGCCTCTTAAGGTAATTGTTACGTGATTATTTCAAATGTGATGCACTACATTTACAGTGGTTATCATTTAACCATATTTTTGATAGTCCGTAAAGCTGACTTTTAGGGTGTGATAAAAATCAGTTAATGAAATAATGAATCTACTACTGTATTTCAGTAAATGAGCAGGGGTGAGCCAGGGTAGTGAGTGTATTTTACCAGACTGTCATGGCGTCTCCACTGAGTATCCGGGTCGTGTAGCGGTATTCGCTCCTCTCTCCCACGCTAACTCTGGTTAGCTTTCGATATTAATCAGATTTCTAGCGGCTTCTTTCGTTAGGGCGGCCGAAGTCAGACAGCGACGGGCACTTTCGAGCCTGCGATTGCTTCTAGTTCACTGTAATCGTCTTTCCATTCCCTATTTCCGCCGGGAAAAGTATTTTTGATCAGCCCAAATGAAATATTGCAATAGAGCGCACCACAGGATACAACAACAAAACAGCCATTACAATGAATAAATAAGAAAAACCTTCATATATAGAAATATTCTCTTTGTGATTATTTTGAATTAAAAATTTATAAAATCAAGTTTTTTCGATTATAAAGAAGTATTTTTTGCACATTTAAAAAAAAGATCGATCAAATACTCTACTTAATTTTGCATGATTTGAATATCATGCATACATACATACATACATACACTACAGGACACAAAATTTTGGATAAAACACAAAATTATAAAAAAAATTATAAAAATGAATGTTATATTAAATCTGTTAGTTAAATATGGTAGATTTTCAAATTAATAAATAAAATAAAACAGAGAAGCAAGCATTGTATTTAACTCAAACATGGCTTCCATTATAATAGCTAGTTTATGCCTCTATAGTCACTTTGCAGATTCTGGAAATTCTGGAAATTTATCTGTCAAAATAACTTGATGTTACTCAAATCCAAGATGTATTGAGGTATTACCATAACTGTGTTGTATTTTACCGCATCATTTGTCTCACTTTTCTGCCAATTACACCTTTCTCAAAAGTTCAGTAGATGAAAAATCTGCGGATTAAGCTGACCAATCCGTATTTAGGAGAAAGCCTTGTTGTCCTTTGTTCATATAATCTGCGTAATTGAGATGAATACTTAAAATCATTGTCCTTTGAAGACAAGCCTTTCACCAATAAGTCGAATGCCAGAAGGCGCTGCAGTGATAAGCCTTTTTTGCACATTCTCTTTAATTCTGTACAACTCTCACCAATTTTATTTGCTCTAAAACATCTCCAAACCCTCACACTACTAACCCCTATATTCTACTGGAGGGGTAACTTGAAACAACAAACTCAAACTTTTTTCCAATCCTCAGTAGTCTGCATTTTACACATTTTGGCCCAATTGAAGCTATTTTACTTTATTTCCAATTCTAAGTAGTAGTTTTTTCATATCACAAAACCATATAGACCAGCAGAATATAAGACCGTCTTTTTTCGCTGCTTTAAGAGACAGTGGTTTTGATCTGATGAGATTCATCTGTTCTGTAATGTCATCGCCGGCTTTTAGCTGCCCATATAATTTAATAACTTGATTTAATTGTTCTCAGCTTTAGAAGTTACTCTTTTTCCTCCTTTTCTGTCCAGGTCAGAACCAGTAGTCAGTTTCCCATTCAGTATGTAATGAACACTTTTTTGTATACACAACAAGTTTTCTTACAGTTTCTCTTTTACTTAAGCTTTCACCTTTCTAAGTACAAATACAGTACATCTCTTCAGATTAATTTTCTTTCTTTTTGCTCTTATGACCCCTAAGGTAAGCTTGTTTTACCTGTGCCTCATTTGCGTTTCATTAGAAGTTGTTTTTGCTTTTACATTGGCATAGGAAATGTAGGAAATATCTGATTGCTTTATTTTCTATCCAATCAGGTAAAGCCAACTCTCTTAAATTAAATTACGAGTAATTCCAAAATAGTCTACACGCTTTATCCTTTGGAACAAAAGCTGGCTACTATGATAAAAGCCATGCTTGATTTTTAAATACATTATATGTGCTTTCTCTTTTGTTAAAACTTAATAAATTTAATATAACTATGACTGTTATTATTTTCCCCAACTTTGTGTGTTTACTTACATTTAGGATGCAGTGTATATATGTGAAAGAAAACCATAGATTTAAAACATAAGTAAGACTATCATAATGCCTCACATTTATCAGATATGGATTATAGTTGGCATAAATTTATTTAAAATTTAAGAAAAGTAGTATTATTAAGCTTTGAGATAGTTGCAAAATGTACGTATATAAAAGTACATTCCCGTCAATTTTTGTTTATTTTTCATTTTGAAAAGAATTTGGAAAATTCGAATTTTTTTCAACTCGATGAAGAATGCAGACAGATGCGACACGTTTTATTTATCCTTGAAAGCAGCCATTATCAAGTTTTGGTACGTTGGACTAAGGTCCCTCCTCCCTTAATACACCTAAAACAACACCAGTCTGATTGTCGCCTTCTCATCAACCATATACACAGAGAACATTAAGATCCAGCGCATCTTGTGGCTTAACAGTAGAAATTGACGTTTTGACACCATCACAAAATTAGTGTAATTTAACTGTTTGCAGAGGCCGGCAGTTATTTATAAAAAAATTATCCAGGAAAAAAAAAACTCAAATATTAAACAATATATATATAACTTACCGCTTTACTGAATGCAGAAATGATAACGATTCTTTGGGAAAATAAAGGGGGAAATCAGAGTCTAATAGCGCTGACAGTGGTACAAAAATAACCACTATAGCTGATTATATCGCCAGCTAACAGAAAAGAAGTAAATCAATAAAATCCATAAACAAAGAAGTTATACAATTTTTTTAAAAAAGGTGTGTATTGGCTGCTAACAAAAATGTCAAAGTGAAGGATGAGTTTATTGGTACAATTAAGCTTGCGTGATTAATTCTCCAATCCTTGGAAGTCAAATAAATACTCTAATTTTGCTGAATTTAAACAAAAAAAAATTTTTTAAAAATTGATTAGTGTTAATAAAATATAGCTTGTCGAAATAAAGATTTCTTCTAATCGCATCAACTTCGTATTTACGCAACATTTAAGAAAATATAGACTTTTGAGGAAGCAGCCTAAATGAACGCTATAAAGTAGAACGGTTTTCGGAGTTATCAGCCAACCACACGAAAACACTGCTGTCTGCTTTTTCCAACACTTTATTATTCCAGAAAAAAAAGTAATGAAAAGTCAGATAGATCAGGTGTCAGAACACATATATTATTAATTGTAACGTTCTTATCACTTCAAGTTTTTTTTCTCTTTCCCTTTAGAATAGAAGCACGTTTCATATGAATAACTGACACTTTGTACATCTCGTTCAGTAACTTTCGAGATGTCTCTCTGCTAGTAATTTCTATGGCCGGCCGACATTTAGATGAACGTTTTTCTTTGACTCTTCGATTTCGCTCGTCTCACAGAAGTTCAATGGGCTTCAGATAAGAATATTGAGAGGAAGCCGAACCATTATTTTTTAAAAAGTCTTCCGATTCCTTTTTGTTTGTTGCAAGGTACTGTTGTATTAAACTATTCACCGTGCATCGTTGTAGTAGGTTTTTGCAGTATAAACTCATTACCAATCAGCCAATGCCATGAGGGCATTAACTGGCGTTGTAAAATATTTCCATATCTTTTTTGTGAGAATCCCATCTATTTCTTGTTAAATAACCGGGAAAATTACATGAAAACAACCCAATAAATTTACATTTTCTACCACCATCCTTAATCATAGGGTCCGGCTCTCCATATACTTTTCCCCAGTCTTTTTTTATAAAATAGTGGCTTCGCTTAGAACCAAATATTTAAAATTTGCTCTCATCCCATCTCAGTATATTTCACCATTGCTCCAATGTGCATCACTGATGTTTTTTTCTTGTCACCATGTTTAAGCAAGGCATCTCCCAGCTGCTGCTCGGCCAGTCAGTCCATCACCACATGATGTGTTTTGGAAGCGGAGGGTAGGACCCTGACTTATTGAGAGGAAATGTGACCAGCAGCTAATTGGCTATCTGTTAGGAAAACGTTGGGTGAGGTTTTCAATCCCCCGTAGTGCTTTTTTCTTTTCTTTCTCAGGGTATTTGAGTAAAGCCAGTTTACTTTATTCTCCAAAGGGCCGCAGACTCATCATCTACTGGTGTAATTCTAACATTTTCCCCACCTTTCTGTTGGGAGTAATCAGCTTAATAAAGGCCAATAATGGAGAGCCTGGTTTCTTATGGTATTTTGTTTTTATGTCCCATTTTTCACCTACTAAACAGAGCTATAAGGGTTAACAACATCACGGGCCACTAACATTCGTACCAAAGAACAACATGAACAGACAGTAATTCGAAATTCTTTCGGCCTGAACTAAATTTAATACACATATAAAACAACATAATTATATATGAAGGGTGAAGTAATAACGTCAGAATTAATGGCTTGTATGTTTTGATACATGGTTCATTAGAATTTTAATGTTCCTTTGCTGGGATGATTTATTTTCATTAAAAAAATAAAATGTTAAGATAACAAATAACTGTTTTCGTGCGACGAACCCATAATTTTTTAACGCCAGTATCGTTAATTTGGATGAAATATTAATATGATAAGATTTGTGCTTTCAGTCGAAACAGGTCCGACTGACGAAAGACACCGTGCGGACCATCAGCGCAGCTAATTTAATGCAAGCAAAAAAAAAGGGGGGGTCTGATCTCACGAGCTGGTTTCTGTTTAAATGCCCTCCCCTCCAGGCTTATAAGTCTGACTGCGCGTAATCCGATTGGTTTTCGCAGCAGCTTGTTGTGCTCAGTTCTTTGGGGGAAATTTGCTTGTTAAGAAAGTGGGAAAAAAAAATTCCTATTAAATCGTAGAAAATAAAAAAAAACAAACACGCGAACAGGTGCGATGGGCGAGAGAACGGAAGACGACCTTAATTCGGAGATGATGATGTTTCTGTGCCAACCCGACTGCGCGGACCGGAAGCATCACGTCCCGCTCTATCTGTTACTACGGGCTCCTATCACAGGCAGCAGGTGAAATTGTCCGAAATAAATGCAGATTCGTACAAACACATTTCTCGCCCCGAGGGGTGAAAACAGCGGAGACGTTACCACCCTCTCCCTAGGGGTCACCACTAAGTCCATCTCTGATCGGTGTGTTCTTTATCTGAGGAAGAGGAGGTGGAGGGGGGCTGCTGCGTAGGAGCGAGGACTATACCGAGCACGAAAGTGTCCGGCAGCATCCAGACCGCATAAGCCGTTTCTACAAGAACCCACGATTTCCGAGATGTTGGATGAAATCTGCGGGCGGGATGGAGTCCGGGCGGCTGCTGGTTGGTGAAGAGCGAAAAGTGACAATGCTAAGGAAGTGCGTCAACAACTCCTCCTCCCCTCCTCGATGATCTCGAGCTGGTTTCGAACTGCCCCCCCTCTTCGCAGTCTAGTGGTCAACCACTAGACGGACGAGGAACCTTTTCGTCTAGCTGCTAAGAAAGAAGGTATTTTTAACTAATCAGAAAGATTGGATCCTTAAATTAAGGAAAAATAAGTGTTACATCATCTGTTTTCTACCATTCAGAGTTAAACATATTAAAGACCTATCCACGCCACTTTATTGTTCTATTCATTTCGTGCTGTAAATACGAGAATGTTTCGTTGATAATAAATTGTACGGCCCCTAAATTCGTGCTGATGAAGAATTCCAAACGATGTGATCATAGCTGTGCATTGATAATTCACTGGTCAACAACATTTTTGGTGCATTGTTACTGACACTTGATGTTACCTAATTTTAGTGTGCTGAATTCATGTATGAAGTTAGTTTTCCTCTGATAGCTCCAAATTTTTTGCAAGTAAGGTTTTTTTTATATTTTCCGAAATTTGACTGTTTCTCGTATGATGATGCAATCCATCTGAAAATTTTATGGTTATACCATCTTCATAATAGGTGAAAAACAAATATCTTTGCATTGAGGTTCTAGGTCTATTCATAAACACGAGTTAGTACACCACTATATGAATTAGGCTATAAAATAATATTTAATATTCCGATAAATGTTACCATTTGCCAATACAGAAACGTAACTCCGTTATAATAAGTGTGTGTACTGTTTCTCAGTGGAAAACATACATTATATACAATTAATAGGTAGCTAGGTCAGAAACGGGATAGTATTGAAGGCAAAACAAAAATAGATCTTATTCAGGCAAGAATTTGCGTTTGTGGACTTTCCCAGGGCAATCTCGCTTAATACTCCAGCAGTAGTCTGCCATATTTTTGTCCCATCTGCCTTGGTACCCCTCTTCCATGGTTCTGATGTCTTGATGGAAGCGCTCTCCATGCTCATCACTAACAGCCCCGAGATTCTCAGGAAATTGATCAAGGTGACTATGCAGCAAATGGAGTTTGACACTCATTTTACTCCCAAGATCACGAAAAGCTGACAACATGTTAGTTACAAGAATTTCATAGTCATCTGCTTTTCTGTTACCAAGGAAATTTTATATAACTGCGACGAGTGACAGCCATGCTGCCCTTTCCTTGTCATTCATCTTTCTGATAAATTCCTCATCACGCACAAGGGCACGAATCTGAGGTCCATCTAACACACCTGCTTTAATCTTCTCGAAGGACAAAGCAGGGAATGCAGAGACTATATGTTGAAAACATTCACCATCAGTATTCAATGCTTTCGTGAACACCTTCATCAAGCCCAGCTTGATATGGAGTGGGGGGTAAACAATCTTATCTCGACTAACGATTGGATCATTAACAATATTTGGCATGCCTGCTTCCACAGTCTCACGGATGGGCCACTCCTGGATCCAGTGTTTCTCTCGAGCTCGGATGTCCCACATGCAGAGATAGCAAGGATACTTTGTGAAACCTTTCCTTTGACCGAGGATGAAAGTGACCATTTTCAAGTCTACACAAATGATCCAGTTGTGTTCATGATATTTTAGTAGGTCAATAACAGTTTTTATGTCATTATATTCTTCTCGTAAATGCAGTGAGTGACCAACTGTGACAGCTCCATAAACATTGCCATTGTGCAGGAGAGCACACGTTAGGCTGCGCTTAGAGCTATCTAGAAATAGTCACCACTCAGTTGGATTGTAAGATGGAATGTCTAATACCTGGAGAAGACCTGGAATATCGTGGCAGAAAACAAAATGTTTCTCTTATGAAAAATAAGACAAAAATCTGGTCCCGCTTTCGGAAATAGGAAAGTTTCGCAGTTTGGTCAAGTAGATGTTTTTCTTGCAGCCTGGATGCTAACACTGTAGCTGCATTCTTGGAGAGCGCCAAATCACGTACTAAATCATTCAGTTCTGGTTGGTTAAACTGTTGAGGAGTTGACTCTTCGGTATAAGAGGGGTCTTTGAATTCTGAACTTATTTCTTGAACCTCGTTATCATCGTTGTGATGTTGTTCGCTTCTTTCATCTTCGGATGAGGTTAACCCATGAAAAGGTGGAATCGGGAGTGTATCAGAGTGCATAATAGGTCTAATTGCTGATGGA
Organism: Nautilus pompilius; assembly: GCA_018389105.1. NCBI lineage: Eukaryota > Metazoa > Mollusca > Cephalopoda > Nautilida > Nautilidae > Nautilus > Nautilus pompilius. The sequence continues at coordinate 1,057,502 of JACATO010000343.1, read as the reverse complement.
ATATTAGGATAAGAGATTTTATGCCTGTTTTTCATGCCATTACCGTTTGTCCCGACCAGACAAAAATAACAGTCAGTTGTGTGATCCCTGGGCTCTCGCCACACCATAGGAATTCCAAAAGACAGACCCTTCCGTTTTCCTTTTGTCCAGTCACGAAGCCTTTCCTCACAGATATGACACAACATGAGGGGCCCATATTTTGTCTTGGTCACCAAGGGGAATTCCAAAGTAGGTTTTATAGGCTTGTCTCACAAACAGTGTTATATTACGTCTTTGACGAATAAGTGTGAAGGAGCCACAGACGTAGCAGAAGCCATCAGGATTATTCACACATCAACGTTTGCTTGAAGAATCCATGATTAGAGGCAATTATTACATCTGAAACATAAACACAATTGTCAATTTTAAGTATGATATATCTCGACAGGTAAAAAAAGTATATCTTAAAATTATTGCAAGAAAACGAGAGGATATGGAGCAAAACTAATTTCAAATTTGAAATCAGCAACAAAAATTAAGCTAGAAACAGTGAAAAAAACCTCATGCATCAGAAAAAAAGAAAAAGATTGTTACCCAGTGATCCAACCTAAAGTTTGAAGATTTCGCCCTAATACATAAATACGCGCGCGCATATGTGTGTGTGTGTGGTGTGTGTGTGTGTGTGTGTGTGGTAGGCGAATTCATAAACCAGAAGTTTCGAAAAAAAACCGGCTCATTAAAGAAACTCATTAACAATCTGAAGACGTTCTACTAAAGAAGAGCAATTAAACTAACTTAATGATGAGATGTGGTCTGAAGTCAATTGTTACAAAGAATTTTTAAATAACGCAGTGGAAGACAATAGTAACCTCTCATACAGATTTGTTGTTGTTGTTGTTGTTGTTTCTGGAAATTTACCGGATAACAAAGTCCGTGAAATTAATTGATAATTTTAGCGGACGATAATTCCTTTTGCTGCTCTTTGGTCTGTTTTTCTTGGTTAAGAAAGATATTTAATTGGATAACCCAAGGATACGAGCTAACAAAGGAAGGAAAATTAAATCGAGGGCCAAAATATCAGATTAAGAATATCTGAAATCGTCGAAATCAGGTGTGGTCAACTGACGTTTTATTAAAGCGGACTTTAAGGCATTATTTCTAATTGCTATCTTAGGTTTTGAATATATCAGTGAATTGAAACACAAGCCGCAATATTATTAATTATTCATCTGGTCTACAAATCGTTTTCAATTAGTATAGTTAGGAAGAGTTACCACGGCTTTTACATACCCCCAAGCAAGAATTCGTTTAAATGATAGATATGATTGGCAAAAATCTCAACTGGGAAAGGCAAGAAATTGTTAATTTTATAAACTTCTTTCTTATATTTTACTACTAAAAGCTGTTTCTCATACCTTGAATCCATAAGACAAGTCTAGGTAAACATCAGATGCAAGTAAAGTCTTCAGTAGTTTGCTACAGTACCTGTATGATTATCATTTCAAGACAGCAACTTGTGCGAATTTTTCCGATAAACACCAGATTGCAGAATTCTCGCTATTGCTGAGTCCGTGTGACCAAGCTACTAAAAACCCAGAGACAATTCCTAATTGTTGACTCACATTTGCATCTTTCATTCTCTGCAGTCTTGCGATAAAACCGACCAATAATTATTTTTCTTTTAAAAAAAAAATATATATATAATGAATAAGTTGCAACCGGAGAGGTTTGAAAACCACCCGGTACATATTTCGCTTTCTAACGGCGACATCTTTGTGATAATTTGCGATATAATTGCTCAAAAGAAGATATCCACGATTCACTTCCGGCGTCATCTTTTTTTAAATCAAAGCTCCCGTCCAAGTGTCGCGGAGACGTTACCGTCTGAGGGTCCCTGCCAACGCCCGCTCCGAACGATAATTGCATTTCCGGATTATCACCAGTATTAACGCTTATATATCTGATTACTCGCATCAGTAAACGCTGACGGCACTCCTATAAAGAGACCACGAGTTGAATTTAGTCGGACTACCATGAACATAGTTGCAGCCCCCCCAAAAGAGAGATATTTTAATTGAAAGCTAAAACATGCGTGATATTTTGTGTAAGTGCAGAAAAATTTGAATATCTTACTCCATATTTTATACGTTAGCTTAAAAATTTGGGCATTTAAATTTTAAATGCTAAAAATCCATAGATAAAAATCAATCCGAAAATTTAAAACCTTGCTAAGGCTTTTCGATTTTCATTTAGGTCTTTTTCATGTAAACTATGAAAAAAGAAAACCATGTCGTTGACTTATTTAGGTACAAAAGATCTCTAAATACCAAAGGTTTCCCTTAAAAGTCTCTATAAATTTGAATTAAAAACAATTAATACAAGTGGAACACGCTTTGTTCATTTTCAGATATGCACTGCACAAAACAGTTTTAACGTGTCAAAAACACGCTTAGTTCCCCTCTATCTTCATTCATCTTTACTCAGTCTAATTTGAAACTTTGTCTAGTGTCAGGCCTGAGCTTGATAAAGGTCTCGACGAAAGGCGCTAAGTGGCCCTGACTCTGAATATTCTTTCTCGAGTCAACAAGGATCGTGGAGCGGTTGAATTCATCCCGTACTTACGCCAATTATAACTACTTCTTAACGAGTTATGGGCTTGCCAGAGTGATATTTCTTTACTGAGTTTTAAGCAAGAACGTTTCGCAGACCAAGTTGCACTAAGTGACTCGTTGCAGTGCGAAATACGATGTTGTTGTTTTTAATGAAGCTTGACAAAGTATTTAGGATGCAGAGGCGTACGTCGGACATCCATAGCAGGCAGGATCTGAGCTTGTTCTAGTCCTGCAACTGTCACTGGCTCTCGTCCACCCCAATTTTAATAGAAAACGAAAAATTAAAGCCGTATGTCTTAAATTGTTTGTTTCCGGACGTTTCGGCCACCAATGGTTAAACAGCACTAATGAAACGATGGCTGATGATAAATCATTTTTGAAAATATACGCACTGTCTTCCCATCCTAATCATCTCGTGCTTTCTGTCGCTTTGCAACATTTTTCCCGATCAGCCTCATATATTCTCCACTGTACACCAACCGGTAAAACGCTCAACTATTTTCTTAACCTTACTAAACTTAAATAAGGAAGCTGGATAATTTGGCAAAGATTGATAAGTTATCATTGCAAATAGATACAATATGTCCCTATTACCTAGATCTGTAAAATCGGGACGTGCATGTAACATATACGGCTGTCACCGATGCTTTTCTGATAAGAGTAACAGCGAAATACACTACCGGGCCTCAACCACAAAAAGGCTGATAAACGCTATGATCTGGATCATCGTAGAAACAACAACGAAGTAAAAATAAGTGAAAAAATAAAATGAGAGATAACATATTTATAATTGTCGTGTATATATAGAAATTAACGTGGTTTACTTTGTCCAACGGAGAAGTATAAATTACACGGTTAAGTCAGGGCTGATGGTAAAGGCGAAAACCCAGCCTGCTTGTAAATGCGTGGGATAGGCATTCGCGAATTTTGTTCATTCAGGTGGCACATATTTAAGCTAAAAAGCGTTTCCATTTGTTTGTCTTATTATTCTCCTTCATCAAAACTGAAATGTATCATAAAATGAAAATAAAATTGGCAGCATGCGAAGAATAATGTATCTGGCCTGACAGATATTTGTAGCGTAAGCAAAGTGCAACGGTGCGAGAGGAGCTAGCGCGGAGTTCGATATACGTCAGACGGAAACACTGAGTGAGTGCAGCTGCAGAAAACCAGAAAGAAGTAAAACTCTTGCTTATTAGTGCTTTCGTATTCCCGGTCCTACTTCTCCGCGAGGATTTTGCTCACCAGTCTACAGGCCTCAAACGTTCGCAATGACATAACAGTCCGCGGCTTGTGGAAGTAGAAGCAAAGGCCAGTCTTGAAAAACGGGAAGTGAAAATTAAAAACCCCATTGACCTTTAACACTGAAGATATGCTCCTCTCCCCACTCCCCTTTTCTTTTCGCCAATATTGCTCGACCTGACAACTCGGAGAAAGACGGGAAAACAAGAAAAGAACATGAAAGTTGTTACGGAAGTCAAAAGATCGATTCTCAAGCAGTGAGCTGCCGTCTGCGGCGGGCAGAGCCCGCCCGATCGATTTGTAAATGCTCAACATCTCTTGAGACTCGTGTCGAAATCAGGGGGGGATTCATACAATTTGCTGGAAGAAGATGAGCCAGACGACCCGGGAAGGTCGTCGCTGAGCAGGGCAAATGTTTTAGACTTTTTTTTTTTTTTGCACGTGAGATTCGCCCGGATTAGATTTTCACGTTATCGACTGGTTGGTCCTTCCCCTCGGAGTCGGTGCGGACAGACTTCTGGCTAAAATTCGATCTCGGTACTCCGCTCCACGTTCTTCGGCGTGTTCCAGCCTCCCCTCCTCCTACGTCGACAACACTTTCTCTGGGAAAAGGAAGTGTGTAATAGACGGACAATGCAAATATTTTCCCGATGAAAGGATAAGCAATTGAATCTGCAGTGACTTCGTGATTGGTGGGGATAAAACGCGTGCGGAGGCGGGCCTTTGGTCGGGCGGGCACATCGTGCAGGGGAACACCGTGCGTCGGTAATGCGCAGTGGACCTGGCAGCCCTTGAAACCTATTGTGCTAGCCACCGTTTGCTGGACGAGCGAGAGAGCTCATTAAAAGAGCTCCCCTATTTTGTTTACGATCGATAGAGTCTCTCTCATCGATCTTAACTGTTCAAACTTCGTTTTATTTGTTTTTTTTAATTAAAAGGCTTCTGTTCTATAATCACGAATATTTACTGGTCATCTGAATACAAGGAAACAGGCGCACGTGACAGCCTTACTGAAAGCAACGACCCTGTCAATCATTGAGAAACTCTTCCTCCAACAGAGCTACGGTTTTATTCATGTAAATTATAGCGTTGCCCCTACTTATTAACACCATTAATATTATTGTTACTACACAAGTGGCAGCACAGTAGCCATTGCATACGAAGTCTACCATGAATAAGCTATAATTAAAATAATCAATATTCTCAGTAAGACTCTCATATATATACAATGAGCGAAAATCTTATTAAACTATGATTATAGTTGCAACAGAACAGCAGAATAAAAACAAGTTTTATATATACAGTATATTTTTAAAGATGTAGTGAAACAGTAACAATTTTAAAATAATAAGAATAGAAAAAATAAATATCTCCTTTGCAAAATCCAAAACACTTGAATCAATAGTCAGTTTTCATGTATTAAAATAGATACTGTATAATCGAAAAAAATTAATCATGTTTGAAAATGAAAGTCCAATCTGATGAGTTTTTATATGGAAAACATTGAACGTATGCATATATTTAAGTATCCGATTATTTTTTCTTGAAAAGAAAGTAATATCATCTACAACTATTTAAATTTTGGTTGCAAAAAATAATTACCTAAATTGCTTGGCGTCTGATTTTCTGCCATTTTTGTTGGAAAAAGACTAAAACGATAAAAATTACTATAGATTTTATTTACTTAAAAGAAATATATTTTTAAGAGAGAGAGAGAGAGAAGAGAGAGAGAGAGAGAGAGAGAGAGAGAGAGAGAGGATATATGCAGCATCACAGTTCTGCTCAACTATCCTTTTAGATGAATTGCTTTTTAATAATTTCCTAATATTTTTTTTTGTTAAGAGATTTATTATCTTTTCCAGAAAACAAATATTTTTCTTTCATGATCTAAACTAATTTATTTCAAGATTAGTCACCGAAAATCTACCACGTCGCTTTTTTAGAAACAGGTATGCAATTCAAGGAAATCGCGCCAGAATAATTTTACCAATAAAATTTAACTAAAACAATTTACAACGATTTACTTTATTTTGAAATACGATATACAAATAATCTGTGTTTTCGAACATGATCATTTTTTTTTAAAAAAAAATATTAGCACCAGATGAATTGGATCAGGCCGCCAGGCAATAATTAAAACAAAAATTAAACGCTAATTATAAATTATAAAGCTGCAATACACATCAGAAAATATCATATTCTCAACCGTTCACAGATTAGTGAATTGAGATTTCAACAGTGGCGTTGTACGACAATGTCTAGAGGGGAGACAACCTTGGTAAAAAAAAATATTGTAGTGCTGCGGTTTTCCGCTAAGTGTCGCCGTCCTGCGCTGCGAGTGGCTCTAAATCTTCCGACTCCCACCTGGCTGACAAGTGAAGAAGAGAGAGGAAAAAACATCTCATGGAGGTACGATAAAAACCGAGCCTAGAAACCCATACGTTAATTGAAGAAAAAAACCAAATATATTTAATTTTTACATGTTTTGACAATCGTATTATTCGAATTTGTTCTCTTGTCAAATTCCCCGTAGATATAAGGCAGTAAAAGCTAACGTTCTTCTATGTTTGAAATTTTTTTCTTCATATTTTAGTGAACTTTGTTTAGTTAAACATCTTTATCCGAACCTGCTACCGTAAGCATCCATTAGGATGAAAATCCCATAGCAATTAAAACAGTTAATGTTGCTTTACTATGCTTTTGTAAACCTTCCTTAGCTTTTAAAATTCTTGCTTTTTTATAAAGTGAAATACGGATTAACTTGTACCTGGTGGAACTGACTTAAAATCAAAGCTTGGAGATAGCAACAACATGAGGGTTACACGTTTTTTTCAATCCTATTAATGATCATTCCAAGACATATTCGAGTGCGTGCGATAAACATGAAAACAAAAGCCTATATAGATATAGAACATCGAGTCTTAATGACAGAATTACAAGGACTGATGCTATATATAAATTGATATTTTCTGGTGCAAATATAATACAAATAAAAATCAGAATTACCTGCCAAATAGAATCAAGGGAGGAAGAAGTCGAGTGGGTATGTTTTGCTTTAACTTCACTTTGCTGCCTAGGACGGTCGAGTCTTCAAAAGTCACCCATGTGTTTAAGCACGTGTTCAGAAATCTCGATTTGTAGCTCAGAATAGCGCAAAACTTTCAGAGCCCTCGATGGCACATCGGGTCATATCATCAGGGTCACTCTCAGTATCCCCGACAGTGGGACGTAACCCCGTTAAAAATGACTTCGTTTGTCAGCTCCATGGTGCTTCTTCATAACACTGTTGACGTTGTCTATGGTTTCCGATGGAAGTCCAGCTTAGTAGAAGCAGTTATCGCATTACTACTAGCGCGGTGGATTGAATTTGACTTTCGAGTAGCATCTGACTACTGATTGGTTCAACGCGGCCACGTGGTCATGATTGACAGCGGGAAGCCCCCTATGCTGAGCATATCGCCGGTAACTCAAAGAAAGTCGGAGAGTCTGGACTCGATCGCATCTGTTCAGAAATTTACATAATCGCGCACTGCGTCCATGCGTTTTTCTATTCAACCTGTTGGAATGGCTGATTTCCTCGCACTAAGTGAATAGTTTAGTTACCCAAGTTGGAGTTATCGAGATTTATCTGCATTTTTCACAGTTTTATGTTATCTTTAAAGCTCAGCACGTTTAAAAGTCATCAGTATGTCCGTTATCACTGAAGGTACCCCAGGATTCTCAAGACCTTTTTAAAGTCACACCTCCAAATAAAATGACTTTGATATGTTTGTTTACTGGTTTCTTATAATCGCTTTTATCCTGTCATTAGTTCTGGTGTTAAATAGACTGCATTATCGAAATGACAATGTAGAATGTTGTTTTTGCTGAGGAAACCAAAGTATTATGTTTGGGGGGGCTTGTAATTGTCGTTAAGTACCAAAACTGATTATATTTCTGATTTCGTTTGGTTTGTCACGAAAAAGCAGCAAAAAAGGCGATCCAGTAGCTGTTAAAATTACAGCGCAGTTCAGTATAGGCTTTAAATAAAGAAATAAGTTTTAAAAGATAGAATTTTATGTAAGTGAATGAAAATAAAAAAAAACCAAAAGGTTTTTTTTTTCAAAGCTGACAGAATTTTCCACTGGTGTATGCCAAAGATCAAACAATCTCGTTCTAAACAAACTATTCAAAACACAGAGTGAAAAATAACAAAGACATAAAGGAAAGCAATGGCACTAACATACTCGTATTTTAAAATGTAGGAAAGTTTGATCCTAAATAAATCTGTTTAGTTTTCATAAGGTTTTCAAATAAGATTTATATATGTATATATATATGCACCAAATAGAATAAAGAAATAAAATTTTAAAATTATTTTTAACTTTGTCAATTTTTTAAAAAAAAATGATAGCATTTTGTCTATGGAAACTGATTTTAACTTTATGCAAAATGTTTGTTTTTTGAAGCTAAACATCAAAGTTAGCGGGATCTGCTGTAATGTCATCACTGACTATCGATTTTATATGTGGGTAAAACAAAACATAAACCATATTATTTACCTTAGGTTGCAACCGTTTAACTGGTTAAGCACTTGAGAAAACACATAAACTGTTGAATTTTGAGAGACAGGACCCAGCTATACACAAAAAAACGCAAAAAAGCAATTATCCAGACACATATATATGCCTCGGAGAAATGCCGATATCATAAAGGATTTTTATATAAGCATGCATCTAAAATCCTTTCCGATCTAATAAAATTCTGATTAGATTCTTATTTTCATTTCCTGCTTTCTTGCAGCAATCTATCCTATATATTTCCTTACTCTTCTACTGCCCGAAGGTACACTGGAGCGAGCAAACTCATTGGAACTTCTATTAACAGTTCCCATCCAATTTTGAACTTCTGTTTTATCAACACCTTTTCAGTGAATTTTTCACAGAGTAATTAATGTGAAGTGACATCGTAAGTATCATATGCTATAAAGTACAGTTTTATTGGTTCTGAAAAATCTCAGACATCAACAGAAAACATTTCCACACACACACACACACACACACACACACACACACACACACACACACACACACATATTTAGTCTTTAAAATTATTTATACTTTACTCAGTTATTTTTGAAATAGTAAAATTTTGTATTGATTGACCAAAAAATTCTAAAATCTAATTACCTAATATCATACTGTGATTACTTAAAATTTTAATTAGTAATAACTATATTTTTATGGAGAAAGATATTTGTAGCAAGAGCCAGCCAGCTGTTAATTTATTCATTGTCAACTTTTCAGGTCGTATTTAGTGAAATAACTCAAAGTTCCGTTTCAGCTTCTGTTGATACTTTTAATTTCTTTACGTAGCCAATGTTGAGATGGTCACTCACCAACCAACTCACACTTATGTGTTTATCTTTTTTGATAGTTATAATGCTGTAAAGCTTAAAACAACTGCAGAACGAATGAAAAACTTACACAAATAATTAATAAAAATATCAGAAAAGGTAAATTACAAGTTATTACAACTGATGATAAAGTAAAAGAAAAGATTTAGTGTTTTGAAACTTTCAAAATTCCTTATACAACGCGACAAAACGTTTTTTTTTTAAATAACAGAAATTAAAAGAAACACCGTCATGTTAAAGTCCGCGTAGATATAGATAGATGCTTTTCTATCATTCAGTGTAACACCGCAGAATGTTGTTGGAACAGCAAAGAAGTTCAACTAAAATCGACTTTTAAGATTCAGATGCAACACGTAATTATTCTAAAAATTAACAATTATTGTTGTGCTTCAAATTTTTTAAGAAAACCTTATTAAGAGAAATTACGGTAATATTGTAGCGAAAGCTTTCATTGAATGTTAATGACTTGGATAATTACAGCAATTTTTTAATACATAAATGTGGTTTAGAATTTTAGAAACACTTAAGCAACATCAGCCAAAAAGACGAGGCTGTGTAGTGTATTTTATGGAGAGTAGAGAGAAGACATTACCGTTTTCATACCTGAATCTGTTTTCTTTTAGCTATTAAAAAAGGCAAATGATAGAAATTGGAACTAACCATTTGCGGACACATTACAGCAAAACAATACAAAAGAAACAGGTGATTCATAAATTTAAATGCGAAGTTTCACTGTTGCTTCAAAAACGTGTTTCTAACTATGGATTAACAACAGAGAGACAATACAAAAGAAACAGGTGATTCATAAATTTAAATGCGAAGTTTCACTGTTGCTTCAAAAACGTGTTTCTAACTATGGATTAACAACAGAGAGACAAAGGCATAACAAGAAAATTAAAATAAATGTATTTCTAAATATATAGTTTTATTGATGACAGAAACCGCAATCTAAAAACAATGAAATAGCAACTATGATCTATAAGTCAGTTAAAATTTTTTTTTATTATTTATATAAAAGATTCTGTTACTTAGCAACTTTCTAAGAGGTCGACACCTTTTATATTTTCTAGCACAAAACTTCAAGAAAGCAGAAACTTTGAAATAAAACGTTTTAAAGTTAAGATCGTTCAAAGATCGTATAATAGTAGTGGCACTACCTGGAAACTGCTTTGTAAAGTGACGTACAGTTATGCAAATCATTCTGAGTATTTTCAAGATGGCGTCGAAATGTGTCATTTGCTGTGGAGCAGCGTTGCATAATGAAAGTTTCTGGTGAATTGAAATGTCAAGGCAGCTGGAATAAATAGTAGATCAGCTAAACATTACATTTTAGTGATACGTTTCTGTCACGCTTAAGTCTTTTGATTGGTTGAAAAGGTATACAACTAGACGTGGAACGGGAAGGGATGATAAATCTGCTTGCGTACATCCAAGTGTTAATACACCTGTAGAAATTACTGGTGTTGAACAATTGGTATTAGACAATGGCCGCAAAATCTGTGATATCGTAGCAGAAATGTGTAGCAGTATTGAAAGTGTGGCAGAAGTAATTTATTTGCATCTAAAATGTAATAAATAAAGCGAAAAATAGGTTTTAAAATACCTCTATTTTTAATCAGAAAGCATTCCTTTTCGCCATTGCGATAGAAGACTAGCAATTTTACCAGAAAGAGAGGAAAAAGAATTTTCAAACAAGATTGTTCCATGCTTTGATATGCGGATCCGACAGCCCACTTTAGAGTCTAAGCGGTTAAGAATGCAGTGGCGACAATATTGGTTTCCACTACCGACAGTCTCTAAGATTAACCATCTGCAGAAGGAATCATGGCTACAGTGTTTTCAGACGTCCAGGGCGCAATTCATGTCGAGTTTATTGTCTGTGATGAAATCGTTAAATCGCAGTGCTGCAGAGAAAACGTGTTACGCAATAACATGCGACTTTCGACAGGCGAACGACGGCCGGCGTGTCAGTGTAGCACGTTAACTTTCGCCCTCTTAGGCCCAAACTGAAATCCTAGAAAACACGGGAGGGCAAATATGAAAACATCCCTCCTACTGTCCAGATTTCTCGCCGTGTGATTTCCATATCTCCGGACCATTCGAGGAGCACCTGGACTGCATAAAGTCTCAAACTAACGAGTTGGAAGCAAATACTTTGAAATGGCTACGTAATCGTCCTAGAGATTTCCACGCACCTGTCATTAAGGCGTCCCTGCTACGCCGATGCTTATACCCTGAAAATAAGGCTTTCGTTAACTCCGCCTTCGTAGTTTCCGGAACACAAAGTCCAGACTGAAATGAACCCTGGACTTTGTCTGCTCGACTAAAATATTGCAAATTGTTGAAGAAAAATAACGTAAAATTAAAAAATATCTTCTTTAAGTATACGCCAGTCCTTTAAGGGGAAATACGAAAAAAAAAAAAAAAGGAATAGAAAAAGGGGATTTGGTGGCGGTTGCTACTGGACTAAAGTCTGGGCGGTTTTGAAGAACTAGTTGGACGACACGTTAATGGTCACCGTCCGCTTTAATGACGTAAAAGCCATCAACGTGACATTTAGAATCAGATGGAGTCGCAATATATCTTCTTCGTTTTTATTTGAAAACAATTAAACATAAGAAGAAAACTGTCAGAAAAACAGCAACAACCAAAAAAACAACCGAAATTATAATATAGCATGAAACGATATCGTGCAAACTGGCTAATATTCAATTAAGCGCAAAGAATGTGAGGCTAAAAGGGGGATAAAGGCATTAATTATTTCTTAATTTTAAATGATTGTTTGGCTTTTAAAGATTGTTTATCATGGAAGCGAAAATAAACACCGGGATAGGGCCTTTAAACGTGACTTCTATTTCTGGAAAGAAACCCCCCCTAAGTGTCGAGAAGTCACGGACTGAACCGAGATAAAAGATCGTTATAACTCTCTGCTGGCGATCACGCTGTCAGAGCCACCTTATTTGGTTAAATTACGATCTTCATATACAAATTATGGGTTGTTACCGAAATAAATTTAGTTTTCGATTTCTCACCCACTATCTCCCGCACTCCTATCGTCGTCATCGTACACTTTCCCTGGGTTACGGATGATTGCGAGATTGGAGATCGTGTGCGTACATACTGAGTGAGCTGTACGACCAGTTCTCGGTGTGGGAGGCCAGCTTCTCTATCTGGAATGCGAAACTGTTTACAAAGACAATGTTATTATTACACGGAAACTGCATTAAACGTAAAACACCGCTGGTAGGTAACGATCAGATTAACAAAACACCCACAGGTATTAGTGTTTATGAGCTAGTGTTGCTTTTTTTTTTTTAGAGATCGTGGGAAAAAATAGATATAGGTGGGAGTGCGAGATGATGCCAACGACTCAGAAAAAAACGGATCGACCAACAATGACGGTGACCAGACAGCAGCCACTACCATAACTGGAGAATGCACTACGCTCCATGTTAATCCTCCAAATAATAGGTGTTTGTTTTTTTCTTTTTAAGCTAGATACATCAGTAAAATGCTCCATAGAATTTTGGAAAATTTTAATTTATAGCTCCAAGTGATTGAAATAGGAATATACTAATCTTCTACTGTTTGTAGATAGAATCTTTCCGATTTTAGAAGGAATATTTACATAACGCGTTATATAAGAGAGTATGGTTAGTATATATTCTGGATGTATGAGTTATTTGGAAGTTTTCGAAACATTGGTCGAAGTCCATCAACCTAAGAAAACGTCTCTGTTAACAAAACCAAAAAAACAAACAAAAAACAACAACAACAGAGGATTAACATCTTTGACTCCGTTAGAGTATTTTTTTGAAAAATGAAAAAAAAAAACTCTGATTTTTAATTTTAAAAAAAACTACTACAAACAAACAGTAAAGCAATAAATTTTTGTTATCAAATTTATGGATACTAATAAAATTAACAAATGTATGAGGCATCGTAGATGAAGTCCAATAGCCGTGCTATCGATAAAACTTGAATCAGTTGCAACAAATAAGAAACAATAAACAAGAAGAACAGAGAACTGAAAACCATCTTATAAAACATCTCTGATACAGTGGTTTTGATTAATGGAAACTGTGCTTTTATTATTGCAAATAAAATTCAACTTTGCAAATTACTAACTATAAATAAAAATAATCTATCATCGATTTTTAAGTCCAAGAATAATTAAACAGAACCAATAAACGTTGAAGCTTCTTTGTTGGATTTAATTTATTTTTAACTGCATAAACAAGAAACTTATTCCTTGATTCTAACCAGTGAACTAAATAGGCCGAAAATCTAACAAATATTAACTCCTTCACAATGGGTTTCATGCTTTTGTTTATTATTATTATTATTATTATTATTATTATTATTATTATTATTATTATTATTATTATTATATTATTATTATTATTATTATTCAGCACTTAACTTTTTAAAAACTTTGACCAGGGGTAGGTTGAACCAACTGCTGCAGTAAAATAAACTCAACTTATCGTGTCAAACAATGTACATAAAGCCTTCTGAAATAATAAACATGAAGTTGTGTCAAACAGTACACTTGAAGCCGTAAGAAATATTACACATAAAGTGGCGTCAAACAGTACACTTGAAGCCGTCTGCAATACTACACATGAAGTTGTGTCAAGCAATACACTTGAAGCCGTGTGAAATATTACACATGAAGTCGTGTCAAATAGTGTGCATGAAGCCGTCTGAAATAATAAACATGAAGTTGTGTCAAACAGTACACTTGAAGCCGTATGAAATATTACACATGATGTCGTGTCAAATAGTGTGCATGAAGCCGTCTGAAATGATAAACATGAAGTTGTGTCAAACAGTACACTTGAAGCCGTAAGAAATATTACACATAAAGTGGCGTCAAACAGTACACTTGAAGCCGTCTGCAATACTACACATGAAGTTGTGTCAAGCAATACACTTGAAGCCGTGTGAAATATTACACATAAAATCGTGTCAAACAGTAAACTTGAAGCCGTGTGAAATATTACACATGAAGTCGTGTCAGACAGTACTTTTGAAGCCGCATGAAATATTACACATGAAGTCGTGTCAGAAAGTACACTCGAAGCCGTGTGAAATATTACACATGAAGTCGTGTCAGACAGTACACTCGAAGCCGTGTGAAATATTACACATGAAGTGGTGCCAAGCAGTGTACATGAAAACAAGCCGAAAAAAAAGATTGAGTCAAACAAGATACACAAAGCCAAATCGTAATGCACTGAGAACTGGAAGAGTGGGCTCTCAAGAAAAAAGCAACATTATTTACTAGTGATTACATGACAAAAAGTTATTTTTGTCCAACGGATGTATAGCTAATTCAAACGCATATATAAATATTGCGATTGTTTCTGTTAGTTAATTTTATTATGTTGGTACACGTCGCAATAGCATAACGAAATGGGCCGCTGATGACCGAGTGCGTGGCGAAACATGCTGCCGTAAACCCCTTAGGCAGAGATTGGAGTGTGTACCATTTATTGCCCCCCCCCGTCAAACAGACTGATCGCCGCTGTTTGCTATTTCGACGAGAACTCGCGTTGGTAAAAAAAAAAAGACTCCGGCTGGTAACGCGCGAGTACAAGCAGACTCGGGATTTTGCGAAGGCATAGCAGCAGACGAGGCTCCATTGGTAAGAAGGCACCAAACCCTGAAACGAACTAAGTCAATCTTCATTCTTCCAATTCTAATTACAAAAAAAAATGGGAAAAGTTAATGTTCGAATTCTGATGATGCTTTTGTGGTGAAATGTATTAACCAAATCAGCATTTTTTAAAAAAGGTTTGAGGAAGAAAAAAAAAAAACACGAAAAACAATCTCATGCCTGTCCACCTCATCATCAAAGAGGCTTTCGGCCCAAATTGGTGAAAGCAAGAACCGCACTGTGAAATTACGAGACAGTTCGCTGTTTTCTTTTTCGTGAGTAACAACGAGAGTACAGTTAAGCCTTACGCGTGAGTTATAGTGACGCTGCAACAATCGTCAGAGCGGTCGTGAAATTTGACGACTCGCACATCAGGTGCAGTTGAAAGGTAATTGCATGGTAAAGTTGGGATAAGACATTAAAAAAAGTAGACTGTTCGAAATTAAATTAAAATAAAAAAAAAATGAAACTTTATTTAAGGTCTACAAAGAAAAAAATGAAGCGCAACAACAAAACAGTTTTCTGCATCACATTTGGATACGTGACCAGAGATGGCTTACTGCCATCCTGTAATCATTAAGATAAACTAAATTGATTTTTGGAGCTAATGTATGTATTAAAAGGACTATATAGGATCACTACGTTTGCTTTAAGTTAAAATCAGTATACCAGTACACGATTACTATAAAGGCTTTAATGATAACCAAATATTTACGTAAAAATACCCTGTTTTTATATAAAATTACTTTAAGGATTTTCTATTGCAAAGTCTGTTTTTATTAAAGCTTCACGTAGTGAATTATATTTAATGATCCAAACGCAGCAAAAGTACATATAATTAGAATTGATTCAATTTCCATTGAATATGAGTAACAGTAACGACTAACATGGCTGCTACCTAAAGACATAAAGACACACACATTTAGATAAAAAGAAGGCAAAACTGTGCTTTTTTGAGTCTAATGATATGGTTTTGAGAAATGAAAGTCTGCTTTTTCTTTATAATGTTATAAAAGAGTTAAGATTTAAGTTTTGACGTGAAATCCAGCATAAAAAGGACTAAACTGTAATTTCCAGAGTAAAAATAATCGGTCATCTGTAACATTATCAAAATTTTTTTAGTTGGAGAGAGAGAGAGAGAGAGAGAGAGAGAGAGAGAGAGAGAGAGAGAGAGAGAGAGAGATGACGTCATTACAGAGAGAGATATGACGCGATTACACAGAGAGATGACGTCAGTACAGAGAAAGAGAGAGATGTCATTACAGAGAGAGAAGAGAGAGAGATGATGCGATTACACAGAGAGATGACGTCAGTACAGAGAAAGAGAGAGAGTGTGTGTCATTACAGATTACAGAGAGAGAGATGACGTCATTACAGAGAGATATGACGCGATTACACAGAGAGATGACGTCAGTACAGAGAAAGAGAGAGATGTCATTACAGAGAGAGAAGAGAGAGAGAGATGATGCGATTACACAGAGAGATGACGTCAGTACAGAGAAAGAGAGAGAGTGTGTGTCATTACAGATTACAGAGAGAGAGATGACGTCATTACAGAGAGATATGACGCGATTACACAGAGAGATGACGTCAGTACAGAGAAAGAGAGAGATGTCATTACAGAGAGAGAAGAGAGAGAGAGATGATGCGATTACACAGAGAGATGACGTCAGTACAGAGAAAGAGAGAGAGTGTGTGTCATTACAGATTACAGAGAGAGAGATGACGTCATTACAGAGAGATATGACGCGATTACACAGAGAGATGACGTCAGTACAGAGAAAGAGAGAGATGTCATTACAGAGAGAGAAGAGAGAGAGATGATGCGATTACACAGAGAGATGACGTCAGTACAGAGAAAGAGAGAGAGTGTGTGTCATTACAGATTACAGAGAGAGAGAGAGAGAGAGAGAGAGAGAGAGAGAGAGAGAGAGAGAGAGAGAGAGAGAGAGAGAGAGAGAAAGTAAAAGAATTAAAGAGAGATTTCTGTCCAGTACCATCTATTAAAAATAAAAATAATTTGTAATACATTTTGTCAGTTTCTTATTTTCTGCTTATGACCTCACGATAAAAGACAACAGAACTTGTTTTGTATTATCTTTTGTATCAGAAAGAATTATTTATTTTTCGAGGAAGTCTTTCGTGATATGTAAGCGGACGAAAGTTAGAGTAGAAATCATAAGTTGTTGAAAGCTCTCGCTATGTACAAAAATATTCTATACCAGAAACGATCTTGATCTGTCCAACGTTTCTCCCCGTGTTGCATATTCTGTGTTCTCTGGAACATTTCGACGGTTGTCATTTTTTCACGCCGAAAATTTATGCTGCTCGAAATACAATTAGAATACCACTTTTCTTTTCTACATTCTTCTCTCTCTATGCACGCATCTGAACTAATGGCCAAAATCGTGGACCAACCAATAAAATATTCTAAATTCAATAACCTACGGCTGCTAAAATATACACAAGACACCGTTTAACGATAAGTTTACGTTGAAACTCAGATCACACGAAACTTTCCATTAAATTATCTTTTCCTTCTGCTTGATGTCCGGTCGGTTTGAATATATTAACCCCATAGCGATTAAAATGTAGTGAATCGGAAACTGGTTATGAATTTTTTGCAATGATTCCTGTAAAGAATAGAGTAAAGGATTATATTTTTTGAAATGAATTTTTAGCAAAAAAATAGTTTATGTTTTCCACCAGGTAAAATTGCCCGAGGACAAGAAACCACAAACGTAAGACCAGATTCCCTTTGATGCACACAACAAAGCTAATAATTTTTATTTTAGAGATAGCTAGACAACTAAGGTTATTCATTTTTGAGTAAACCTCCACACCAAAAAAACACAGCTATAACTCCACACCAAACCAGACACGAGAGAAAGGATACGGGAAAAGACAACACAGCACAGCAATTATTAAGAATTCCAAAACAAACCGCTTCTTTTACCAACACAAATAGCGGCTGACCACAGGTGTAAAAGTTCAGTCTTCTAAACGACTATTACAAGATGTTATGGCTTGATTATCAAGATTACACATTTCAGGAATGGCTACAGATATTATGGTCGGATAAAAGCTAATTTGAAAGCTGAAGAAAAATTCATTGTAGGTTCTGTGATGCATTCACTCAAGCACGGCTGAGGAAATTTTAAAATTCAGTACAATCTCTTCAGTCTGGCAGGTTCCGGACCACAATAGGTGCCGGATTAAGTAATGTGCCGATTTATATCCACATAGTTGAATAATAGGCATAATGTACCCATAATACAGGAAATCACAATAAGAATAACTCACCTATAGTAGTAATGTTAGTAAAACAATAAAAAATACCGGAATAAAAACTCACCTAAATTAAGTGAAGAATGAATAGTACCGCGTATAACAGACGGTGGCTCTTCTCACAGCACCAGGATGACGAAATATAGTATAGCTGTGCTTGTGTTAACAAAACTTTCTTCTATCCACTTCATGGCTAGGTGAAGGGCTATTCTTTGATGACATTGTAAAACAATGTAAAGAAATGAATATTTATTAGAGAACTAAGTAGTATAGAATGCTTTCACAGTGCATTAAATATCCAAAGACACGCACCGGCCAAGCGCGGAAAGGAGATTGGTTCATAGCGCCGCATAGCGGTGATTAATTACACTAGTTCGGTCTGGTGCCCGTGCATTGAGTTCCGGATTCACAGGTTGCTAGATTAAATAAACTTTACTGCATGGGAATGTTTGAGTGTTTTTCAAGTTTGGAAAAATTAATTAAAATCAGTGCAATGTATACAAAAAAAAAAAAAAATACCGCGGAATTCTGTAACACCAAGATGTACCTTTCTTTCTTGGCATCGATTGGTAAGCCTCGGCTCTAACGGGCAGCAGCACATCGACTCCAAATAAAGTGGGAAACTTAACGAACGACATCTATCACAAAAGGAAGCGGGAGAAATCGTGAAAAATGATGAAATGGCAATCGGGACCTTTTCCGAGTCTGAACTTTACTTTGATTCTCTGGAATGGAGTAGATGGAAAGTGTACGAATAGAAGTGGGATTATTTGATGCTGTGGAATGGCTTAGCTAAATAATGAAAACTGTTGCCTTCTCGCTACTCGGAACTACTGAAAACTCGCGCAATAAAACCACGTGGATCAGACATCAAGTAAAAGGAAGACATGATTAAAACATTACTGGCCAATCAAAGTTTAAATATAAGCTTATTATTATAACACATTTTACTACATGCTTTTATTCTTTTCTTTTGACAGTCTTATTGTAGTAAAGATGCGACTATATGCACCAGTAAGTTAATTATACATAAAATATAAAACAGTAAACTTAGTGGAAACAAAATTTAAATTTTAGCAACAATTACAATCCATTAAAATAAGAATAAACTAAACCAATTTGATCGCAAGTTGAAATTAAAATTTATATTCAAAAATGGAAAGATTCTATTCAAACTCAATTTAACTGGTCAGATTAAAATTCTAGAAAGGAAATAGTTGAGTAAATATCATGTTTTGGAACAGCATTAACATATAATATAGGATATTTGATTGGGAGGTCCACGATTTTAGCCATTAGTGCAGAGGTAAACGTAAGAACTATAACCGATATTAAGCAACGGACATTGTCTAGAATGTTCAGTTGTCAGACACTGAAAATCAGCGCATGCAACGGCTCTTCATCCACATGTTTTGACAAACTAAATTCTACCTTTTATGTCAGTAAATGCCATGTAGAGTTCAGCTATATCAATAAACACCATCACATTTCCAATAAATTGGGCATTATTTATCCGTATCGAGTTTTGGTAAACAACATTCACATTTCAACGTAATGGTTTATTTCACCTAATGGGGAATAAGAGCTGATAGAGCAGGTTCTCGAAGAGCTGACGATGGCGACCATTGCACGAAACAGTGCGATACCTTTTCTGAGGTTGTACCTGATCTTACAGGCATGTATTTATTTATTTAAAAAAACTACTTAATGAAAACATTGAATCGCTTTCCTTTGGTTTCTAAACCAGATTCACTCTGTCACCATTGCATCTTCTTCTTCTTCGATCACTCATTTTATAAGAGTGGGATGCGTTGCACCGTCGTTATGCGCACTCTGGCCCGGTGCATCCGTCTTCATCAGCGGTTTATTCTTCTGACTTTTCCTAGTCATAGGAGACTCGCCTTTGTCACGGCTATAGAGCGTCCCCACCCCTTGGTTCCTCTGTCTGAGTGCCTACACAGTCCACTCCCCAGCATCAACTGGAGCAGTGCCAGTAAAGTACCTCGCTCGAGGGTCACAACAATGTGCCAGCAGCGGGAATTGAACCCAGGACTCTTAGTGGTCCTGACGCCAACACACTCACCACTGAGCCACATTGCCTGGCACCACTGCATCCATAACTAGCGTCATTGACTTTACTGAGTTTGCTACCGTAAAATGATCACAGTGTTGTATAGTGGCAAATATTATAGGTAAATAGCTGCAACACTTTGTACTGATTAATAAATCTTTCTTTTGTTGGTAACGACAAAGACAAGCTAAACGTGAAGACGGAGAAGAAAGTTATTTATGGATATTCGGTAAATAAAAGAAAAAAGGAAAGAACACAACCGCACAAATCGTTGACGGTATCCGTCTTTCTTGTAAGTAATCCTCTTGGTGCGAGAATTAACATCACGATCCCGCGCAAACTAGATTAGTAACATGTAAAGTAAATGTTTAAGATAGAATACTTAAAATAGTTAAGAAGGTAATTATTAACGGCAGAAGCAGATACACTCTAATAAATCAGTTTTATAAAACAATAACGCTCGTGAATTTGATTAGTTTAATGGTAAACAATTTTCCGATGAGAAAGGCAAAAGTAAAAAACAATTAGACGTAAGCAGGCTGATATCTGC
Organism: Nautilus pompilius; assembly: GCA_018389105.1. Taxonomy (NCBI): domain Eukaryota; kingdom Metazoa; phylum Mollusca; class Cephalopoda; order Nautilida; family Nautilidae; genus Nautilus; species Nautilus pompilius. Next base: position 1,036,703 of record JACATO010000343.1, on the reverse strand, counting down.
AACGGTAAAGAACGTAATTATTCAGTAAAATGAAAACAAGTTTTTAAATATTATTATACCGATAAAAAAATTTATCCAACTTGCAACTATCTCGCATTTAATTCTGTTACAACACGGAACGGTTGGTTCAAAGTCACAGTGGCACTTAGGTTTGGAATTTTGATAAGCAACAGATCAATTTAGTAAATAAAACAATGTTGGAAATGAAATTTTGTGCAAATTAATGTAAACATGAAAAAAAAAAATGATTTACTGTTGTTTTTATCGAAAAGAATGGAAGCTCTTTAGATATTATATTTTCATCAATATACAATTATTTCTGGAATACAGTGCATTATTGAGTCATCTCTTGATATCGGGTTTGCCATTCAGTTTCTACCTATGTTATATTATTTTCAGTAATCTGAGTCTGTGGTATCTGATTTTTCTGCGTTTACACCGAGTAAAACAACTAAAATAATCGCCTTGAATGAAAATACAACTCTCAAACAAGGAGCAATTTCCAATGAAGTCGTGGTTAGGGTGGGAGAGTCAGTAAGATAACCAAGAAGAAACAAATCGCAGGCTCAGTATTTCCATTGAGAAAATAAAAACGCGGAAGAAAACCGAAAACATCAGTCAGAGAGGATTCAAAATTAAATAGGAATGAGCGAGCAGAATCCACCCAAAAAAGTAGGGACAGGGTTAACTAGGAATTAGCAGCAGCAGGTGACTAAATATCACCATCAACTACAAGATGTTGATTGCTTGAGGTAGGATGCCAAGCCAAGAAACCTAAGCAAAAACAATTGCTTACAAAAATAAAGATAAAATGTTATGATTCCTCAGAAAGATGCCGGTTGGTCAAAAGAAAACAGATGCAATGGGTCATTCTCAGACGAGAGTAATTTTCCTTTTTAAGATTATCAGTGTTGATCTGTACACCATTCACCTGGTGAACCCAAATCCATCTCTCACCATAATGAAACCGCAAAGGCATCTAAAAGGAAACTGCTCTGGCGCTGTTTCTCTGCTCGAAGGACTGGCTTATTGGTGCCTATTCAAGGCACGATGGTTATAGTAAAGAATATACTGAGGTTCTGTAATGCCGTGTCAAATCAGTCCTGCAGAAAATATATTCGAGCCCGGTTTTCCAACAGGATCTGGCTCCATGCCATCTATCAGACTGCGTTAAGGGTTACTTTAGGATTAAAAAAAACCGATTGCTTAGATTGGCCAGGTCAGACCCAATCAAAATATATGGGCTAAGACTTGACTTCGAAAATTTGATTTTACAAGTAAAGAAAAAGAAGTGATGAATTCCGCCATGAAAGCCTAGTTTCATGACGAGAAAATAAGCGAAATATACGAAAAGCCGGTAGATTAAATGCTCTAAGGTGTTCCAGATGTCGTTAACGTTAAAGGTGGTCATATCAGACATTCAGATTTGTTCTAATGTCTAAAACATGCTTTTTACTAAATATTCTTTTTAAAATCTAGTTCACATTAATTTTTTTTTTTTTAGTTTTCCGTATCAGGTATTTTAATTACCTCCAGATCAAATGAAAACGCGCGCCTGATCATTGAATCGCTAGACTTTTCCGTTATTCCTTCAGCATGAAACACAGGAATGGCTGAATTAAAACAAAGATTACTTTTAAAAAATTTTTTGGGGGTGTTCACTGGCTCTAAGTTGGTATACAGTCATAATATAAACGCGTTTTCTGTTTTTTCCAAGGCTATTTCGCTTAACAAGTAATTTCTGCAATTTCATGGTCCCTCTTCGCCCTCTCCGTGACAGTGTTTTTACCTCAGTCACAAATGCAAACTAGAATGTATTCAGTAAACTAACGAGATGGGGTTGTGCCTGTGTTGCAACTTGTTAGCAAGACTTGCGCTCTAGCACACCGGTAGCTTTAATAATCTCAGGACATCATTCAAGGTCTTTTATGCAATAAATATGGTCCTGTTAGTAATTTTTTTAGCTTAGCGGGTTTTATTGTGTTCAGTTATAATCTACGCTTGCTTTTTTCTGTTCCAGATCACTGATATGAAGCATCATTATTTCTCTCACCTTAACGTAAAATCACCTTAATCGACGAGCCGTTTAATGAGTGAGAACTTCAACGAATTCATTTTTTTTATTGATGAGATGAAAATAATTTTAGTTCATTCTTGAAATATGTAATAATGGATTAATCTGCTAATATTTTATTAAAATGAAATTTACCGTATTTTGTCTTGTTTAAGAATACGCTCTACAAGTGTATAAAAAAAACGTGGCAGTGAACTCCTGGCAAGTACTGTAGAATAGCTAGTTGTGTAGTTACCGTGGGGCTGCCAATAGTTCATATAATAGACAAACATCGAAAATTCTAGCGGAAATGTGATCGTTTGTGTGTGAAAACAGGTTTTCAAGAAACAAATCAATAGCAATAAGTAATTCTGGAACTAAATATTAGTCCGGATATATACTCTTTTATTGACAGATGATGCTGGTGTAGAAAAGTGCTTTGTTTTCAAGAAGAAAACGATGCTGTTTTTTTTAATAGTGGAGCACAAACATACGCATTTTTTTCAAAATACGGTAAGAGAGTTGGTCCTTTTATTGGTGATGAACATTATATAAAAAGTTGGCAGTGCGCGCGCGCGCGCGCTCCTGCAGAGCGGAAGTTGCGTAATAACTGCTGGCTTGAAAACTGACCAAAAGTCATGTCGTAATGCAGCCTGTCCTGAACTACACTTCAAAACCGACAATTTAAAGCTGCGTGTATCTCCAACTGCCGCAAATAAGAAATTCCCCCTTATATCTTCGGCCCTTCAAAGTTTGGTCTCTTTTTTCTGAAGCGTTTGATTTTCTTTCTGTCAACAACAGGTAGCGCCTCAAGCTTTACCTTTCATGGTGGAAAGTGCCATAGTAAAGATGGCTAGCCAATGGTACCAATGGTATTATAGAGATGGTTCGTTGGACGTTTACAGAACCGCGTGCGCATCTATCAGTTTTGTGACAGCAACTCGAGCAGTGACGAACCTAACCGGAACGTGGTTCGCGCAGCAGTGTGAACCGTGAAGAACGAGAAAGGGGCGAAACCAACCAACATGGAAGACCACCGTCGCTGGTCACGATAAAGGAGGTGGGTACGGAGGACAGAATTACGTTTTGTCAGGATGAATTTTAGTGTGTGGAGTGATAAACGTACATATACTCTCTAGTAAGCGACGTTAGCATGTTCACTGTCCATAAATCAACCCTGGTCTGGTCTGGTCTGGTCTGGTAGTTAGATGAAAATCAGGAAAGGTTTCTCACAGGCATTTATCAGAAATTCTTCTTTCAAAACTACCCGAGTCTAATGCTCCCTGTCGAATGTTTTATTTAAAAAATATGCACGTAGTGATAAAACACTCAGATCAAGTTATTTTTCCATCATGAGTGTTGTCGAGAAACTGTATAAGTGGCATCAGCAGTCTGTCTTCTTTTGTTGCAGTACCTGTCAGTGAATATATTAAAAATGAAGTAGGTCAATAATTACATAATTGCTTCGGGGATTAAAATCTCAAAACAGAATATTCTCTTATCGCCTGGTCAATTAATGTTTGAACATATCTGACCTGTGCTAACAGAGCTTTTTTAAAATCCTGCCATACATATAATTTTCATACTGATCACTTCTATAAGTGGGTCAACATGAAAACAACAACAAATAAAAATGCTCTCGTTGTGATTTGGTATTGAGTTTTAAACAGTTTAATTTATGCTGATAACAACACTAAATTTTTGGTTCTCATAGCAAAGACTCTAACTTATTATAAATGACAAAGAACTGAAAATCTGTTTAATGATTGATAACGCCCACGCTATCAGGTTTCAATTCATTCATCACAAGGAAGCAAAGAAACTTGTAAATAAAAAGACAGGGTTAATGTTACTAGAATGAAATAAATGTACAGTCTCATAGTGATTGTCACAATAGGGTTAATAGAAAAGTAGATTGAGAAAAATAATGGATCAGATCCCAGCAAATCTAGATGTTAACAACATAGTAACTTATGATAAGTGTGATGTAAATGCTTCCAGAAAGAAACTTTATCCTGCATTCATTGCCAGTAAAAAATTCCAGTTATGTGTCTAGTGTAGGACAAATGAAAATAATGAAATACTACTTGAAACTGCATGCATAGTACATAATCAAAAAGACCCTCTCATCTACATGGTAAAATCCCTTGCCTTGTAGTCACTCTAAAACCATGGGATGTTTCCGGTGGAAAGACGACACTCATCAGGAGACAATATGTTTAATAATAATAATAATAATAATAATAATAATAATAATAATAATAATAATAATAATAATAATAATAATAATAATAATGTTTTAAAGATTTCATTCGTGAAGAAAACTGATTTGCCAAATTGTTTTTTTTTTTTCTTAATTCTAATTATTAATGATTGTTCTCAAAATAACAGGTTAATAATATAAATAATAAGAAAAAACTAACAACAACAAAATATTTATATTAATGTACAATACATTAAAAAATAAAAAAGTATTTTTTAAGAAAATGCTAAATATTTGATGGCTCTGTCAAAAGCAGTGTCAAGTGATTACGAGAACTTACTGGATGTAAAATAGTAAAATGATTTTAAAAAACGGCACTATAAAAACTCTTTTAAATTAAATTTTATTTTGTAGAGTCTTTTTTTGCAGAGACATGTAAGTTTTAATTTCTATGGATCTTTCTTTTAAGTTGTAATTGAGGTTCTTATTAGAAGTAATCGCTTTAAAATATTCGTTACGTTTTTCGTTATTGTTGTTACGTTATCTGAATAATTTTGAATGTTTTAAAGTTTCTCTTTTTTTTCACATATAATTTAAGGATTGTCAGCTCTCTTGTATAGAAAGAAAATATTCCCTTTTGTTTTATTTACCTAAATAAACTGCCAACACGTTAGTATGAGGGGACACAGCACTCCGCTCTCTCTCTCTTCTTTTTTTTATATCTTTTTGTGGTGCGTGCGAGAGGGTGCGTGTTTTAGCCAACTCCAACCTGATATAAATAATTTCTTTTTTAAGAATCAGAAATCCTGTTAGCTTTCTCCATCGCCATTTTTAGTACCCTGAAAACAAATAATAAAAGTGGCCTGGAGTTAGCATAACTGGCTTCGTCGGTTGTGCCGAAAATAGACCAAACAAACACGCGCTGCACTTCTTGGAGCCTGCAGCCCCCGTCGAGTCGAGGTCACGTGATGTGGTAACGTGTTTTTTTTTTCTTTTTCTTTCTCTCGCAACGCATCGATACATCGTAATTGGAATCAATAAAAGGAGTAGGCAGGGAGTCTGTCAATTACTCATACAAGAGGATATATCTGCTGTATCCTCATATTTCTCCAACACTGCGAATGACCATATGGTATTAATTCTATACCGAGTCCTAATGAGCTTCTGGAAGCATGGAGACAATTAGTCACTCCAGAATGACAGTGACATTTAATTCATTCGATTGCTCATCCTGATGGCTTTTTGTTCAAAAGCCTCGCTTTTATGGAATTATTTTAATGGTTAAAATAGGAACTTTCCTCAAACCAGATTTCTGGGGCATCAAACGTGAATTGGATAATTTATTTATGGGGCCAGGCTCTGGGCTACTTGATAATTCGATTGAGGTAAAAATAAAACAACAGAAAAAGCCTGGATTTTGCGCCATTAACGTATCACAGAGCGTAACGATGGCAACGCTTTCTTTTGAAATTCTAGGAACGTGTCCCAGCACGAAAGGGTGAAATACATGTCGGCAGGTTTGTTTGTGTACCTGCTATTGCGTATTTTTGCAGCTAGAGTTCGATCTGAGAGGGGGACAAAAATATCAGCAAGAACCAGCATCGGATAAGCTGAAATATCTTTATATTTCATCTAGATTAGTACGGTGGATGATTACAATAATCCGATTATGATAAGCTGCACGATCGCTAATCCATTAGCCATATTTGGTTTATCGTTCCTGACAATATCAATTTTGCTTCGAACAATACCTAATGATATATATGCAACATGAACTGAAACAAGTATGAATTAGAATTATTTAATTATTTTGTAAAGATATAACCTACATAATGAAACGTTATCGTAGTACGAACTATAACAGGTATAATTACTTTAGCCTATGTAGTGCATAATTAAAAAAAAATTAAACAGCTTGATTTTATATTGTATCAAAGTTCAGCAGGTAACGTTTTTACGATATAAGAAATAATGCGTGGCTAATTGATTGTTAACGAAGTGTAATAGTTAATGATTGACAAATACGTCTTTTTGGTATGTGCTTGATTGTCTCTATGTAATTAATCTTGGAGATTTGGTTAAATCAGAATGCTGGACACTTAGTGCTATGTAGAAAGAACATTGTAAGAAGAATATTTTATCTTATTACCAAATTTAGATGCTAAGAAGATAATTACTTTGATAATTATAACGTGAATGCACGGAAAAATAAATCTTATTCAACATTTATTGTCAGTTTAAAGTTTAGCTAAACCTCTGGAGTAGAAAGACAAATATATAGCAAAAACAAAAATTAAGACAGATTTCTTTTAAAACTGACTTATTTTGCTTTCTGTACATAATTCTTATCATTGTCGCTTGGCCGGAAGTTATTAATTTTAAAACCAAAGCAGAGAAGTTTGATGTTTTTAAGCAACATCTCCGCCATCTTTCTCCAGAGAAATGCCACTGTTCTTTAATTCTAACAGGCAGCATTTTCACCTTCTAGGACGTTTCTGCAATAACTGTGAGTTTATCACTGCATGCAACGGTATTCAATATAAACCATCACGTCACACAAACAGCGGTCTGGTTGGCTTAAAGCGAAGTTGGTTTAAGTTGGTTTATCCATCGTTAAAATCTCAACCCTCTGCCAGTGTGATTTCACCTGGTGAAGGCTCGGGACGACGGTGCAGAGCAGCTGATAATGAAGGAGGCGTTCCTTCTGCCATGTCCCGAGCAGAATTCACTAATGAAGTACTTCTGTTTGTCTGGTTGCGAAAACCCTCGCCGAAAGATTTATACAGAAAATGGAGAAGAAACTGTGATACGGGAGATCTGCTAGACCAAGTATGATCCCAATGGAGGATCTAACTCATGGTCTCAGCTGGAAGCACCCGCCACCCCAACATTAGTGCATGCACAGCAGCATTACATAAACACCACATAACTGCACATGTATCAATATTATACACGTAACATTACATTATATGAAACTGCACTTTAAAAATTAAATGCATACTCTATGCATTATTAACCTATAAATATATATATATATGATGACATTCTGTATGTAATATTACATTATATAGAAAAGCATCATTATGTACACAACATTAAGTTAGTTTATATACTACAAAATATTATATATATTACCGTCATTACTGTATATACAGCTGTATTCTATATCAATACTGAAGAGTGTGGGCAGTAGTTGTCTGTCTTCTCGGATATTCCTTGACATTAGGTAATACTGCTTTGGATGCTGTACGCGTGGAAGCTTCTACAGTATAAAAAAATTCACTCACCCGAGTGCTTGCATGCAATATTTGAGCAGCCATCTTTGGTTACAAGAGGCGATAAATATTATTGTTATATAAAAGATTACATTGGTTCTTATACATAAGCGTTGTCTAAGCAGCAATGTATTATACAGAACTTAATGTTATAAACAACAGCATTCCATAAAAAATAGATTATATATATATATAACAGTATTCCATAATCACTACTATATATACCAAATAATTTATCTGTAAAAAATCACAGCGTTTCCAACAGCATTCTGTATATAACCTTACGAAGACAGTTAGCCGAAATCTTGTTCCACTGTAATGCAACTATAAATCTCACTAGTTAACATCATTTTGATGCATTTCTTCGAGGCTGTGTGTGTGTGTGCGCGCGCGCGTGTGTGCGTGTGCGTGCGATTTAATAAAAACAAATGCACTGAAGATGGCTACCAATCCACAGTTCGTATGTAGTCGCACGAGGTATTACTGTATCTAGTATCCGTAAACGGCACCGGGAAGATAGTGTGTGAATGCATTCGCTAATTCAGAATGGCAGTGCATACGAGATAGCGATAAGCAATCGAGGATTCCTCAAGCGCTGCTGTTTAAATTATCCGTCACGGGCAAAATAATTTGCATTGGAAGCTGTACGCGTTTAAAATATTTTCTCTCACTTTTGCTGTATTCATCTACGCATCCGTAGATAATTTGGAACAGATGCTTTGCCGGTATAACTTATCTGTCACGATGGACAATAACGAAGCCCAATTATTTATCCGGTTTTCCTGTCAGATAGTTCCAGAAGGATGCATCTATGATGAAATATCTGACATCTTTTGCGGTTAAATAATTTTCTCCTTTTAACGAAATAAAAGAAAAAAGGAGCAATTGTTTTAAATCGTTTTTATCATTTTACCGAAGCTACGACTACGTTTAAAAACAATACGATAAAGAGTTGAGATGATTGAACACAGTTAAAATTTGTAAGATCCCTGCCACCAACAACCAGCAGTTTAACAGAACTTATAGGTATAGAGGTGAGCGGTGGTGCGCTAGTGGACTGCTGGGGCCGAAGACCCGAGTTCGATTCACGTAGGGCATCCTCTTGGTTTGGCGCATATATCAGCCCCAACATAGTTTCTTCTCTCTCTTCTTCACCAGCCAGCTATTCATTTCCATGTTAAGTCAGCCTCTGAGCCACTGCCTCGCCCGTCAGATCAATAAATGTCGACCCTGCGGTCGTTTTATTATTCACCACTTCTGGAAGACAGTTGAAAAATGTGCTATTTTCTATGCCATAAAAATATATCTATAAAATGATTTGTTTATGTGATAAAAAGTCCAAACCCATTGCAGGTTAAGCTGACAATCCGACCAGTAAATATACGCACGTAGTACATTCTTTTTACTTTGATCCCGAGGTTGTTCTTGGAGCGCAGTGACTTGAGACAAAACAAACATATTTCAAAACAACTAAAAGAAAACATTGCTATGCTACTTGTATATTACTACCGTATAAAGCAGTCAATATATAAATATATACCAAACATTTTAGTAGTAAATAATTGTTTAAAATGTATAAGTTAACCGAAAAAAAAAGAAAATATATATAGAAAACTTTTAAAAGTACGTTCGCCATGGCTGTTCTTTAGTTTCACTTCTGATACACGCTTGTGTTTGTCTGTAGTCAGTGGAGTGACGCTATGCGCTTCCAAAAACCAACGATATATTTGCATTGTTTGAGAACACTGGAGTTGGGGTACAGACAACCGTATACCCCTTAGTAAAGGGGAAGCAAAACAGGAGGCAAAAGGTTTTTTTTTTAAAAAAATCTACAATCAAAACAATTGAGTGCTAACCGGCAATTACTGTCACGGTCATAGCACGTGCGTAGGTGTTGATTTTCAGTTTAACATGCAACTATTTTTGCACTTTTTATTTTATGAATATGTATGCTTAGGTTAAAACAGCTTCTTTTAGCCATATTTTTAAATCATGGGAAAAAAAAGTTATTTAGATAAGGTAATCAATTTTTTTAAAGATATATATCTTCCGCAGAAAGATATTGACCTGCGCGTATTTCTTTTCAGCTTCGACTTTAACATCTTGAGAAGCTTTTTCAGCGAACCTGTTAACGCCTAGAGGAAAATCGTCCACTTGAAATTTTGTCTATTAGCTCAGGTAATTAAAATTTTCTTAAAGGATTGAGACGGCATTTATAGACTCTAGGAGAAGAGTCTGTTAGGAGATTAGTTTTCTTACGGTTATTTATTAAACTCTTTGCAATGTTTTTCAGTTTTTTTTCTCCTTTGTTATCGAAATTAAAATGGCACCGTCACAAGGTTAGATGAATCTCACTCCTTCATTATCAATTATTAACAGTAAATTTTTAAAAGATATATTCTTAGTAAGTTGTCAACTGATTTTGCTTATTTGCCAGGTTTTAAATTTTAGTGCACTTTAATAACATTTTCCTGCGAAATTACTTTTTTTAAAATCGAAATTACTTTAAAATCTACTTTCACCGGCGAATTGTCTCTGTAACTGATCCAGTCATCTTCCTCGGTAAAAAAAAACATTAGAAAGGAAATAATTCAAAACAAGGAATTTTTATTATCGCCAATTTCTAACACTGATCTAGTTTTATAATTGGTTCCAATTTTGTCAATATTTTATATGCCTGAAATTTACAAATACAGACAAAGCGCCAGTTACGTTCTTCTTCTTCTTTTTCTTTTACTGCAAATTAATTTTTCTCCAATCGAATCGTTGCATCACATGGTTTTAATGCGAATGTTTTCATTGTTTTCAAATGACAATTAATCAACTTCTCTTCTGGAGTTTATATATATATATATTTCTTCTTTTTTTTGTTTGCTTAGTAAATTCACTGGTCATTCATTATGGTTTACGTTTAAATTCATCAGCTGAGCTGGTTGGAAAATATCCCAAGCCATTTTCAGTTAGGGTTGTGTCCAAAAAAATGGTTTTCCTACTGTTATTTTCTTGATTTGAAATGGCTCCATTTCGAAATAGCAGTAATATATTTGACGAGGGGCGCCCAAATCTTTCCGTGTTTATTCCATCTCCCCTCATTAACGGTTTTATTGTACATCTAAGAAACAAACAACAAAAGACTATTAGAGAAGTCTGCGAGTCGCCTGGAGTTATACTGTTGCATCCGCTGTATTTCAGCACCTGTCCAGTGTAGTCAGAGGGGAGTCACCGATCTTTTCAAACGTAGTTTCAAAAAGAAGTGAAAAAAAAAACAACAAAAAAACGTTTGCTTTTTATTTTTCGAAATCCGTTTTTTTTTTTAAAAAAAAAATAATTAAGTTTTTCTAAGGTAATTAAAATCCTCATTTAATAAAATTAGTGATTACTTTGTGGGCTTATGTTATGGCTTGAAGGCTGAGGATCGCTTTCTGCAGGGAGCCGAAAGACATGAAACATCAGTCTTGGTGACCAAGAAAATTGTCTAAGCACGGTTGGGCGCTCTAGATTATGATCAAGATGCGAGCTAATCAAGATTTCGCGAAACTTTCGTCAGGTGTGTCGCTGCTGAAAAGGTGCGATAAAAAAAAAAAACTACACTAGGAAGAGGTGCTAAACAGAACTGGTAGCTACCGAGGTTCGAACTGGACTCTACAAATATGGTAGCTCCTGTCTGCTACTGGACCCGACTTGCGTGATATTGCAATGCTAAATGAAGTTCGTCCTCTGTCGTCTTATTTTACTTTATATCTTTATTGTTTATTTTTTCCTATTCATTTACTGAAAATTATTTATCGGATGCGTGATAAGCATACAGTACTCCCAATATTTCAATAATAACTGATTTCCATTTTCTGCATGAATTTTCTTTCATGTACTTTAGATTCATTGTTTTCAGAGTGCACTTTGTCTCTATGTTCCTTGAAACAGAATGGAGAGACTAAGCTTTCTGTCACAACTGATCAGGTACTTCTAGTAATCGTAACATTAAAATATGAAAAAACAGGAAAATTCGACAAAAATACTTTGCACTAAATGTTGACATAACAACTTTATAGTAATAGTTACCTATCTTATTGATAAAGAATAAATGCATAATATTAAGAAAGCTTTTTGAAAGAAATACATGCCTGTACCGAGTGAATGTATGCACCTTTAAAAAGTATCAGCTTTGTAAATTTCATGATTTACTAATTTTTCTCACATTAAAAAAAAAAATCGACTTAAATTTAAAACATGAAGCGAAACTTAAATTATTTTACTATTTTAATTCTGATTTTTCTTAAAAATTTAAAAGCATGTATACGAACTATTATTCACAAACTAATGTATAATCCAGCTATCACTCGACAGTTGTATAGTAAACAACAATTTTTCTAAAGCAATTAGAGTTGAAGTGAAAAGTGCAGTGTACATTGTACCTTTACATTTTAGCTTACCAAAGTAATCGCGATGTTTACCAAATCATTCTCTCCATCAATCGTGAGTTTTACGGAATAACATTACTATACTAAGGCAACTTTTTTCCAGCTAAAATTGCATTTATATAGTTACCAAAGATTTACGGAGTAAAATTAACCGCAGAACTTCACAAAATAGCCGCAGAAATCTACAGAAATGAGACATTTATCACAAGCGCCTTTTGTTCGGGCTTCCACAAAATTTATTTGTTCCAAACCGCGCATCCTTTGGAGTAGAACGAAAGTTTAATTGTTGGTCGCCGTTAATCCAATCACATGCTGAATGTGCGACACGAGCAGACGGAAGACGCTCAGGTGCCAAGTAGATTAAACTCTAATAACCTGTCATCCACTTCTTTGATTTCTTTCTTTCGTATCGAACACACAAATCTATCAGCCATTTGAGGAGGGAGCCTAGCCCGGGGGATGGCTGTTACTCTCACTGATTTGCTATTCTGGGTTAGTGAAATTTTGATCTTTTAATACAAAAGCTCCGGGTCATCGTTCGAGTTGTAGTGCAATTGGTGTTTTGTTAAAATTTCTGTCTGGTTTTGATCGTGCAGAAGGACAAGAAGCCTCTGTGGCTTAGCGAAGCTATCATTTGAGAATGAAGACGGTATCGAGAAACTGAATTCTCCGAACTGTTTGTCGCTATAATTGACATTTAAAAAGCCCACACTGTATCGTGAACATGTTTAAAATCCCTCTCGAATATCTCTAAGCAGGTTACGCAGATTGATTCCAAACTCTCCGTATATTCTAAATTGTAGAAGACCTATGCCTAATTCTCAGTGTCTTTATAGACATTTCGCAACATGTCGACGTAGTCAAAATCTTTTTAACAGTTTTACGATTATTTATGATGACTTTATTTTGTATTCCGCGAATATCTTTTTTTAAAATTCTTCTTGATATTTTTAATGTCGCCAAGTACTGCAATGCGAATAGTCTCCTCGATTACCCGACTGGGTGTTATGTTTGAAATGCAAGGCCAATTCTTTGAGTGCATATGTATATTCCATAAAGAAGCATTGGATCCATGGCAATAACAAACACTCATAACGTCTTACTCATCTAAGTAAGTTATGGTTAAATTTAGCGCGAGCGTCTTTCTTAAATTTAAATATACCACATCTCTTATTTGAGGCGTCTAGCGTGGCATCCATTTCTAAGAACAGCTTCTATGAACGGAAGTCTAGGATCAGTTAGACGATGCTTCAGTTTATAAGTGATTCCAACTCGGGAAACCAGAGGTGTCAAAGTAAACAAGTTTATAATCGCCAAGATAACTTTTATCTTCCTTCTTAAAAATTGGCACAACATCAAAAATCTGTCAGAGCATTTGGATCTGGAAGTATTTCTTCGCGTGCGGATAATATACCAAACATACTTTAAAATTTGCTGTATTTTTTTAAAAAAAATTGTTTATTTGTTTCATATGATATGAAAATAAGATTTTAGAAATTAAAACAATTTCACAGTTTACTCCACCTTTTAATAGTGATGAGGTATTACATCACCCCCCCCGCGCTTATTTAAGTTTATATAGACATTTAAACAAACACGTGATAAGTCTCACATTTTTATCAAGAAAATAACACGGTATGAATGCATGACTAATAAAACATTCGAGGAATCTTGTCTTGGAGAGATGTTGGCATAATTACTTTATCTGATGCTAAATTGAGCTAAATAAAAATATCTTTTTATAAGATGATAGCAAATTTAAATTACATTGATAAAGCCTCAGTTTAGAATTTTTTTGAAAGAAAGTAATGACTGTTTGTTAAAACTAGCCTGCACTAGCCAGCTTTACAAGAGGAGAAAATTTTTTAAAAAATATATATATTTACGTTTCAAAAGCATTCAAGGTGATTATGATGTCTTTTTTAGCTATGTGCTTTCTTCCAACGGATTTCGGCTTATCACCTGGAACCCTGAAGATAGTGGGCATAGCGAGGAATCACGCTCTCCACTCCTTGTACGAACTTGTAAGGCATAGCCACTTTGATTCCCTCTCAATCAGTCATTCTGATACTGCTTTATAATGTTTAGATAAATAGGAAAAAAAAAACAATCTGCATAGTAGTCTTCTGAACCTCTTCTAGATGGGGGAAACACTTTGCATCTTTTCATTTTGAGTTCCTGGCACAATCTTCAGATTTTGCTCTTTTCCTTTAGTTTGTATCTTTTATTTCGTCTTCCGGTGGCACCGTTAAAACCTACCCTGTCATCTTTAATCAGATGGTGATTTCAGATCTTAAGTTTGTTATACTCATTTTGGGGGGATACTAGTTTCCGTCACAATTCTGATCATTGTTTGTATGACAGTTTATTTGTATTTCAGCATCAATTGAATAAGTAATGAAACCTGAATTTATCGCAATGTAATAAAAAAAAAGTTTTTACGTGAAGATAACAGTAAAAAAAAATGACGAGAATCACTGCACGGTAAATGGTAAAAATTATCCGTTAAAATCATTTCTTTTATTTTGCTGAGATCGCACCTTGTATCGGTTGCTTTGAACATCCAGTCAAAATGAAACAGTTTAAGTGTTATTGTGCTCGGTTGTTAGTTAAGATGTATGAAATTTATTAAACTGTTGTATTATCATTTTTTTAACGTCATATCCGAAAGTTTGTTTAATCCGAAGCTGGTTAAGGTTCGAATAATGCATCTGAGTAGTAACAACGATTCGATTCCAATCTGTCAAGTTTTGCAAAATCTTTTCAGTTAAAAAGAAAATGGTTTAGCATCTTTTTGCCCAAAAAATTTAGAAAAAAAACAACCCTTTCCAGTAGTTTAATACCGGACATCCATAATTGAATTACGAAAGTTTTGGACTACACTCCATTTCCCAAGCAGCATGGTCTCGGAATGATTGGACGGAGTCTTGGTACACGATCCAAAATATCCTCAATGAATTCGATGACACGGATTGGCTAAGAAAGATGTACAATCAAACAAAACAAATAGGCCGAAATAAGACCTCACTTGTAAACAGCTGAGACGGCCGGTCGTGGAACCGATCCAGCTACACCCACATACATATGCAACCTAACATACACTCCCCTAAACACCGCACAACACCAAAAAAAAAAAAGAAAGTTGTTGCGAAGTCTCACTCTTAGTCAACTTCAAATACAGCTTGCTAGTGTTACATAAAAGTATAGAAATTTTTTTCCCTTTATTTTGTTCGAATATTGTCATCTAAATGGAGACCGGAAGCAACAAATTTTGTTGAAGGAGAAACTAACGTAATAACTTTTGACAGGACTTACAACATCTCTGTACACTGCTGCAGAACAGTTATTATCGCCTCGGAAGGCGCTGATTACGTATAAGATTTTAATTATAAATATGATGGAAAAAGTGTTTTTTTTTTTTTTTTCTGTAATGAAATCTTTCCGCGCCCATATATTTTAATGCCTGTTCTGCGGAGAGAAAGACATGATGGAATGTGGGTTTTAGCGGAGCTGATGGCTGAAACATTTCTCAATAAATCGACGTCACCACGAGACAATGAAAGTAGGACGGACATTTCAATGATTGCTGGAGGGGCTGTGTGAACATTACTGTGCTGTATAGAGGAGACCAGGCTTTCCATCTGCTTCTCCAACCGTTTAGGTAGGAATTGGTAGAGCAGTAAAATACCTATTAATCACCACAACACGACATCAGAGGCTGCTGCCGGAGAGGTTTCGGCGTATGAATACCTCAGAAAACTATTTTAGTTTTGCTTCCCGAAGTTTGTACTGAAGGGAGAAAAGAAAACAACAAAGAAGACGCGCGTTTAAAATAATTGTAATTGATTTAAGCAAAAATGTAAGTTAAAACAAAAAAAAAAAATAGAAATTTTTTTTTTATTATCGTACAATTTTTTGCCTAAACTTAGTTTTCATATTAATATGTATGCCGCAGTGTAGAAAAAAAAATTAATTTTCATAAATACATGAGAACACAAAAGATAGCTTTCTATGTATACATGGTTTTTAAATTAACAATAAAAGCAATTAAATCTTTAAACGCAATACAACAATTGCGTTAAGAACTAAAATAAAATTAGAAATAAAGCCTCACACATCAAGAAAAGACTTCAGAAAGTTTTAAAATTAGAAGAATACTTTTTGTTTCTCTACATTTTAATTCTTAAAATATTATTATTATTATTATTATTATTATTATTATTATTATTATTATTATTATTATTATTATTATTTGTTTTGCTTACGAATTTCTTAAGCGCAAGAAACTACGGTTATTTATTCGCCTACTGACTGCTCGTGTCCGCAGTTTGAGCTTTGCTTCTTCGTATCCTTTCTAAATCCGAGTTTTATATGATCTTTTTGAAAAAAAAAAAAAACAAACCGTTTTTATTGAATTTCCGGAAAGCTCAATAAAAATAAAATTTTATTTTAAAATATTTTTCTTTTTTTTTAAAAAAACTTAGTTGCTTTAACAGTTGTTCAGTGAAGGAGAGTTTTTCTAACAAACAATAAGGTCTCCACGATAAAAGTTATTAATCTGAACACATACAGGCAGAGTGCGACATCTTTATTCAGCGGAACATCAGACTTATGTATCCGTCGCTAACGTCACGTGATCAGAAAATATTGTGAGCTGCCCTGGAGACAAAACAAGACCTTTCACTGAAGCCATAGTCGCTTATAGTGATGTTTTTCGACTGATGCGCGGGCACTCGGAACACATTTACTGCATTCCCTTAACGTCCACAGCCTAAAATCGATTTTGGGTAACTCGGTTTGTGTGCTGGTGTTGCCTCACGTGGCTGGACGAACACTTCGCACTGCTATGGCTTTCCAATAAAGCCGAAACTGGATATTCTTAGCCAACGATTCGAACAGATGATAAATCCGACTTCTTATTGGCTTTGGCTCCAATTTTAAACTTATATTCATTAGAATTGGACGCCTGCCTTAATTTCAATAGTGATGAATTTTCGAGGTCATATTATCACATGAAATAATCCTTCATTAAAGTTTTGAAAACATTTCCTGTTACCATCTTCAGTTACTGATAAAATAGTTCTAAAATTATATCCGATGCAGCGTTAGCACCAGGAATACATATTTATTAAATACCTATTTCCGCTGGATTAATGGCACAGCATGATTTTAACTTTAAAAATACAGTTTTTTGTCTATTCTGTACAGCAACAAAGCTGTTAATAGGAAAGAAATATTTATGCTATATAATTGTATTATCAGCAATATTTATTTTTATCATCTTTAAAGAACCTATCTAAAGCTATTTTTACGAATTAAAAAGTGTTTTTTTTTTGTATATCAATTATACTTAATTATAAATAATCTATTCCTTCAATAAAAATGCACACCAAACTGTCCTGGAAATTAAAGGAAATTTTCTATTTGTTTGGACCCGTTACTTATTTTAACAATAAATGATTGACATTCTTTATTTCTTTTATTTTTTGGAGATTAATTTTTTTTTTTACACCGTATGATTTCTGAAAAAAAATGCTTATTCTACTTGTTAATGATTTATTCAAATCAAATTGAACAAAGACGAAGAAATGCTTCGAGAAAAGAAGTTATTTATTCCTTGTTCTTGTTTCGTATTTAAATTGCATACTGGTGTATATAAGAATGCGAACTGAAACCAAGCGTCTGCGAAATAAAGAAAAAAAAAAAAAACACTATGAGCTTCGGATCACCTGAAGTAATTGTAATTTATTTTGCGCTAAACGTTTTCAGTAAGTGCCGACCAAATGATTCAAAAACCTCCGGCTAGCGTTCTCCTTGGTGTGAGTGGAGAAGTTTCTGTTATATTAAAGCGATACTTTTGTTCTGTGAGTGGGTTCTCCCTTTTAAAATAATAATAAAATAATAAATGTGCCGAATCGCTTATCTTCATGTCTCGCGATCTTTCCAAGAAATTTCCTGAAAAGCGAAAGGAAACTAATGACAAAGATGTACGGAAAAGGGGTAAAGCATATTTGTCAAAGAGCAGCAGTTAATAACTTTGTAAGGAAGCGTGCAAAGTGTAAACGTTCAGACGCTCCACGGAGCGACCCGTCACAAACCAACAGAATTTCCCACACCGTTACTCCAAAAATTATTTCCGTGTAGGTGCAAATCTAAATACGAGAAAACTGCTAGCTTTTACAATTTTTGCTAATTTATTGTAGCTCAGACTTATATTGGTAATTTATCGACCTGTAGATAGTTAAAAAAAATTAATTCTTTGGTCATCGTTATGGATATTTTCGTGACGGAAATCTGCGGCGCTACGTTTCTTGACAGAGTTGTCCCCCTTGTAGGCATCAATGTATGAAAGGAAGTTATGGATTTTAATGTTTTAGAAATGCTGCTGTGCAATAATATCGATTAACTTTCGTTTTTTATCCAAATTATAATTTGATTTTTCAAAAATGAGAGATGTAAAAAAATACTTTAAAATTCCTTTCAAAATGTGAAAGTTAAATTGTATTTTATATCGCGTATTACTGTAAATATGAAAGTGATCGTTTGAAAGCATCTAAAATAATTAACAAGAAAACGTTTGATCGATTAAAAGAATTTTCTGTATTTAAATACACCGATTGTATTAAAATAAAACAGTATTTTCTTTTTAATTAAGTTTGTAAATGCTTTATTAAGTTTCAGTCCTAAAGAAGAGTCTGTGTTTATGTAAATGTCTAAGAGTAGTACGTATTCGATTGTAGAATAATACTGAATAGGAACCGTTTCTGTTTACCTTTTTACCGAATAATGACCAGCAAAAAGTATCGTAGAAATCATTACATAAATTAAAAAAAATTTCTCTTAACTTTTTGTAGTCGTTCCAATTTTTATAACGGATCCTGAATTGTGTTTTAAGAGACTTTGTCTTTTTGACTTATACCTCTTAATCCCTGCCAAAGATGGCCATAAAACTGGTGAGTGTTATTATAAAATCACTACTTTGGGTTAAACTACACCAAATTGATTTTTGGTCAGAATATTATAAGTAAGACAATATATTTCTTTTGCATTCTCATGTATCACCACTACTACTACTAACATAAAAAACTACTTTTAAAACAAAATCAATAAAAAGTTTACAAAAATAGAGATGTAAAGGTTTCTGTAACAAGGACGAAAATTAGTTGATGCTTATATCCGAGAATAAGACAATATATATAAAACTTCACGCTCCACTATCAATGCAACGAATTTGTGAAATGTTAACCTCATAAGTTAGACAACGAAATTAAAAAAAATAATTCATTCTGGAAACAAAATGCATACCGAGTTTATGTTATTATGTGTCCTATAATAATCATCATTCCATTCTACAACCTCCAAATTATTGTAAGTGATTTTAGCAACTTATCACCTATTTCATACAAATATATTTAGGCCAGTGGCTTAAAGGTTTTATTAGCTAATAGCTTTAAGACGGCGGTCGGTGGTTCAGTGGCAGACTGCTAGACCGCCGTCTGGACCGGCTCGGCTCTGCTGACGTACCTCGCCGACGTGGTATCGTCTCACCGTCTTTAGCAGTGGACAATCAAGCTCCCTACGGTTTCCTTCAAAGTGAACAGTTTTGTTAGAGCTTTCTGGACACTTGAGACTGAGATTCCGCGGCTGACTCGACTTTCTCGCACCATGACCACCATTCAAGAGTTTCTAACTGTACTCACTTAACTTGGTCACAAAGGCTAACACCAAACCCTTTCAGACCACTGGTGTGAGATATACTTAGACTTCGAAAAGTGGCTAAGAGATCGCCAAAAAGAAGAAAGTTTCATATTTCTTCACACGCATTCGGCTTCTGAATACTGCACAATGTAAGGAAACAAAATAGTAAAACTCTTCAGCTGTCGTCCAATTTCAAACTCACGCCGTGAGTAAAATTCCAAAAAAACAACTAAAACACGATGCATAATAAAATAAGGACAAAATGTACTAATTATTAAGTTTGTTGAGATTCTTTGCTTTCAATGTTTCAGTGTTATTATGCTTATTGAGCAACTTAGATTTTGAACAGTTTGTCAAATTACCAAAGTAGATAAGTCTCTAAATGGTATCCAATACGAAAATAGTTTACTGTTTTAAAATATTTTGCTTTGATAAAATAGCAGTAAAAGAGAGAAGAAAAACAGTAAAACGCATGAATATTTTAATGTGAATAACGTTTCACCGCTTACAAGACAGTGCTGGCATCATTCTCAATAAAACAGGATTTTACCAATAAAAGATTCCATGAAAAAAATAAATTAGAAAAATGTAAAAAATCCTGGTTTAAGAAAATATAGAAAAAAATGAACCAATCCAAAATTTCTGCAAAATATTAAAAGAATATAATTGCAAATCAAAGAAAAAATAATAAACTTAACAGCAGTAATGACAGAGATCTGTAAACAAACAAATTAAATAAATAGGTTCATGAGAGTTCTAAATTTATTTTTCGGTTTATTTGTTTTAAACTTAACGTAATGTCGACTGAAGGAATGCGTTATTTTATACTTGAACTTAAAATTTATTAAAATTCTCTTAATTTTAATTAGTTGTTGCGATTGTTTTATGCAAAAAAACTGGGATAGTCACCAAACAATTCTGCCATATAAATACTTCAGTATAAACGTTCTCTTGAAATTAAAAATAAAAATAAATATTAGAAAACAAATTTTAGGAGAAAACGAACGGTAACATTAGAATAGATGTAATAAATAAAAAAAAGGTGAAAAATTTTTATTTTGCATCGAAAGATTTCTAAATGATACTCCTTTGAGATCTGGATAATATTTACAGCCACACTGCTTATCTTAAATTAACAACAGCAACAACAACAACACAACAACAACAACAACAACAACAACAACAACAAAAAACAATATGTTTCACAGCTTTAAAGTAAAAAAAAAAAACGAAAAAGAAAAAACAGAAACTCGAAAGCTACATGCCAAGAGAATGCCTAGTCCCTTTGCAATAAGTAAATGGTTTGACTTAATCTTCTTGAACGCATACATCAGGAAACGTAGCAAATTGAGTCCCAGTAAGCTTGGAAAATGCCAAGCAGTAAATCGAGAACCGATTCTGGAAATAAATTTAGAAAAAGAAATCTTTAAACAGAAAATCATATTTCATTCATTATGAGCGGAGAGGTTCTACTATCATTATTTTTGCATGCCACCCTGTGCCTGACATATATAGAGAGATAATTGTAAGAATTAAAGAATCAAGAAGAGACAATCGTTAAAATAGTGAGTGAAACAAGGAATAGTAGCCTGAAAACGTTAATGAATGACTTGTTTGGTAAGAATGGACCATGTCAGTCATGGAGAACGTTAGAGATAAAGGTTCAGAGGATGTATTTCGGATTAAACCAGCTTTGAAGAAGATTTAACTTGTAAACAACTAACGTAAAGTGGAAACTGTGACAGCTACCACGCACGAACGAGTCGCACGAATACACATTTACTACTACTCAGAAGAAGAACCTCTTCTTATTGTAACAGTATTGCTTACAAAAACAGACAAAAAATATTAAGTACCGAGGAAGAACATAGCAAATGTTGGTATGGTATCCATGAAGCATAGGTTGCGATATAGATATTTATCACGTTCAAGAGAAAACAGAAGCGAAAATTCCATTTAAATTTTAGGGTAGACTTTATTAGTCAGAAGTATTTTATGGTTACGGTTAATTACATATTTATAAAAGTGGCTAAGGATTAAGTACGTAATTAAGGAAAACGTTGTTTAACTACGATAAATTCACAGAAATAAATTTTTTTCAACAAGGTTCTTTGTATCCAATAGTCCGTTTTAAATACTTTAACTAGTCACCTATTACATTTTTACTCTTACCTTCCGCGTGCAATTTCAGAAAAGGCTTTCACATTCATTAAAATGGTTTTTAAAGTATTTTAGCCAAAAAAACTTTCTTCGTGCATATTAAAAGAGTAGAAATAAAACAAAAATAAAATTCCTCACTCTGGAAAGTTCTCTCTAATCAGAAGTCAGTTTGTTTCCTGTGTAGACTTTAAATGCCCACTCGAAGGGACATTGTATTTCTTTACTTGAAAATGCTCAGGATTTCCAGGTTAATCATGTAGTAATGCAGGGTTAGCCAAGTATGAATAAGTTTTTTAAAAATATTATTTTTCCCAGTTGTCTTCTCTGAGTAATGAATAAAACCGTTAGACATGGATATTTTCGCGTTTTACAAATGAGAGACCAAAACATGTTCTTGCAATTGAAGATTATATGTATTACTTAAATTAAACTTATAATGTACAAACATAATTTTGCCTTAATTGATTAAATGTAATATGATACACGGATATACTTTTAAAAAGTTTTTTGTGCTGCTGTCTCCAACAAACGAAATGCCTTATTTTAGTAACCCCCATAAAACCAAATCTTTTATTGGTTAAAACCTCTAAAACCTGAAGATTCTTTTAAAGAATGAGGTGTAATTATGTAATCTCTAAGCAATTGGATCAGTGACATAGTTTACGGAAAATGTAGTGACGCGAACTTTCAGTTTCGATATATGAAATGCCTACTCTTGAGATTAACCAATAATATCACACATCGTTTAATCGGTAGATTTCGATAAATATCTTGTTTAAACATGCCTTTATTTTTGTACGCAACTGCAAAGTTTGGTTTCTGATTGCACCAATTAAATTTAGAAAAGTCTGCATTTTAATTTTCCTATTTATAATAAAATGTATTATGATCATACGTTTTATTTTTAAAACAGTTGCTCGTTTTAAATCGATTTAAGTAACAACAATTTTAAGCTTTCCAATTATATCTTCAAGGTTTCATTTTAAAAAATTCAAATTTGACTAATTTTCTACGCTGTTCTGTACGAAATGCATTGCCTTATCAATTCATTACTTTTCTATTACTGGCAAAAGCATTTCTGTAATTAATATGGACTACTGAACCGTCACGAATAGGTGTATTCAATTATAGTGCCATTATGTACTTTGTCTGTGCTTAGTACAAATGGATATCTAGTAATATTCTATGGCTCTTTTCTGGTAATGTAAGCCCATAGATAGCATTAATCAATTTACTGAATTGTGATACGTGGAATATTAACTGTATCTGGTCGATGACTTAGGCTAGATTTTCAAGTCAATTATATTTTAGTCATTAGCATATATACAGTACCGATGAGAAATTATGAAAGCAAAATCTATTTGTATAACAGAAAATTAATTCGTAAATGTTGATTACAAACATAGACTAGATATGGTTCATTTGATGTAAAAACAACATTGGTAAATTAGTGCTCAAATTTAATATTTTCCATGCAGTCTTTTTCTAGACAACGTTTTGATACTCAGCGTGAGATACCAATTATAAAAATGACGTATACGAGTATAGCAACAATGAACTTGTTAAATGTATAAGTTTGCATGATTTTGTTATTTCTACCTGCTAAATATTAATAATATTCAGCTGATAATAATAATTTGATCCAACAATAGGCAATATAGTTCGAGTATTCCAAAGAAAACAACGCATATCATTGAATGTGGTCAATCTTCGAGTGCGGCTCCACGAAAAGATTTGGCTGGCAAGGAATGGTAATATTTTGTCTAATTATTCAAAATTTCTAACGGTTCGATCAAGAATAAACGTATAACCGACGCTGAAGAAAAAAGAAAGATATTTAAGGTTTTCAGGCTGCAGGGAAGAAAATAAAAGCAGCTTGGAACTTTAAAATAATGAACATCACAAGAAAATAAATAATAAACGATTTTCTAGAAAATGAGTCGAGTTGTAGGACTGAGAAAAGAATTATAAAAATATAAATGGGAAAAATATTTTAAGAATAGAAGCATCAAAACTTTTTAAAAAAATATTTAAAGATCAAGACGAGTTGGCGAAGAGGCATAAATCTGCGTATAGAACAATGAAGAAATCAATTTCATGTTTGAAGTTGTATATCCACGTGTGGAGATGAAGATTGGTTATAAATGAAGAATATGCTTTAGAAAACCAAGTAAATTCTTATTAATCATAAATATTGTAGTTATTCTAGATTTTTTTCATTCTAGAAAGGTGACGACCAAAACATAAAAACAAACTTCTTACTGCACATTTGGAAAATAAATAAATACAAAAAGTCCCTTAAACACTCCCTGGCTTTGAGGTCCTGCTGCTATACATATTATTGATTATGTGATGAACTTTGAATTTTAAAAAAATCATCATTATGACAAAATTTCCTGGAAACTTTTGAGCAATTTTTTCCCATGACACTTGCAACCAAATGTTTCAATATTTTATTGAAAGCTGCACGCCATGTTGAGTAAAGAAGCTTTTCCAAGCTAAAAGACAAAGGTAAAATATATATGATATTGAGTATAGTCTCATCTACACGTGTAATTAGAAATTACTGGTACTGTAACCAGCGGGTCTCCCGTCTTCCACGTTCTTCGTATCTGAGCTATTTCAGACAGCTAGAAAAGAAAACTCCATTTGAACTTTCCAAAACTTTTTCTACATATTTGTTTCAAAATGATACTAAAAAATGTCTGGATTCATCACAAAAAAATCTAAAATAAAAACGAAACGACTGACAGGTTTGCGTTATTACTTGCTTCTTCAGTCTTCGCGAAATTCTAATCCAAGTTACAGAATTAAAACATTTTAAAAAATTTGCATAAATATTGATATTTTAAAATCTAAAACCGATTATCTCGAGTATATGAAGCAGCGACGTAATAAAAAAACAATAGATGTTTACCTTTCCGTTTTTTTAGCTCCTCTGAAAAGATGGAATGACATTTTTATCCATAATAAATCATTCACCATTCTTCAGAAGGATAATTAAAGAAAATAAAGTCAGCAGCTTTATTATTTGTGCAATCATAAATGTATGACAAGATTGTTGCCCACACGTTAAGAAAGTTTCATTGATTAAAAATTAAGTGTACCTGAAAGAGTTGCCCTTTTTTATTGTCCAAGCTTTTATCGCTGTGTTTACTTCGTGATCTAATATTTATCAAATACCGCATGGATTTAAAGATTAAAAAAAAAAAAGCAGGAGAAATTTGGCCAAATGAGAAAACCCCGAAAATTTTTTTTTTACCACAACAGTAAAAAGAAAAGTTAAAAATGAAACAAAATGAAAAAAAAAAATTCAACTAAAACAAAAATTGTAAAGATGCAAAATAATAACAATTCAAATCAAATCAATTGACAACCGACTATCGAAACAGTCAAACAAAGAGGCAAGCACTAGCAAGTGAGTAAACGCAAAAGTCGTCCAGATTTAATATGTTGAATAAAATACCACTTTCAAATTATTCCAGGAACAAAGTGAGGCGTGAGATTTTAAGAATACAAAGTCAAGGTAACAGAAAATTTCAGACTGCCATGATCCTTAAAGAGAAGAAACAGAGATTTTGGCGTCAATAAAATTAGTTTTAAAGAAAGCTGATGATTAACGTAGGAAAGAGTTTTAGCACTAACAAAGTGAAATTTAAAATAAAATATAAAATTATCCTGCGACCCTATCGAAAATTAATGGGAAAAACAACGTAAAATTAAAGCTGTCAGTAGTCATTTAAGAATATTCGGGTACGAAAAATTGATAGTGTATTGATAGTTGAATTTTTGTAGAAAAAAGTGAAACCTGAAAGTCACTATTTAACTTGTTTAATTGCTTTCTGTATCTCAAAATACCATTCCCCCTATAATTATTAGACCCTACTAGTCTTGCATTAACGGAAAACCTCTCTACTTTAGCTCCTAGGTTTAAAAATGTTTTAACAAACTTTGCTTTTTCATGCAAATTTAGGTTGACGGATTTTATTCCATTTAAAGCAGAAAAGAAATTTTAAAAGATACTTCAAAAGAAACAATTCAATCAAATATCGGAGAAAATGACTTTCAGATTTCCTTTGATGTTAACATGATTTTTAATGAGATTTGTGTTAAAATCGCGACATTAGCTGAAGACATGGTGAGGGTTTTCTTGATAGGAAATGTTTTGCAAACTACTTAACGCTGGTGGGGCTTTTAAAAACCAAGATGACTTCCCTACATTAAATTGGTTTGTTTTGAATTACTTTAGCTTATTTTAGTGGTTAAAGGACAGGAAGGAAACCATCAATGCTCTTACAAGGATCCCAGGCCAAGTCAAGCATTTTTGACGCGAATTTTAAATTGATTTTTTTACAGTTAGTAATAAATAAATGTATACAAGCATGGAAACTTTAAAGTATCTATATGTAATTCTAAAAATGTTAAATTTTGCTTTACCAAAGTTGATTTGTAACTTAACAGTTACCAAATGTTAAGCAAACAAACAAAGATATTTCTAACATGAATAAAAAATTCTATTCACTAAAATCATGCTGGAAGTAACGCGACTCGTAGAAGTGTGAAAATTTTAGAGGTGGAAATAAAAACAGAAAACCAGATGATGAACCAAGAGGTAATTCGAGCATAAAAAAACGCACCAAGAATAAAACAGTGGTAGTATAGAGGAGAGGTGATTTCCCACTGACGGAATTATGACTCAAAACGGTTTGACATGCAAACGAGAGAAGTGGACAATAATATCAGTTGTTTTGTCAGAGAAGTTTCATGTTCTTGGAAAGATCTTTGGGGAGAGTTTGATGGAGAGAACATGTTTTACTAATGCATACCAAACATTATCAGTATGATTTAGCTCAGGAGAACCTGCTAGCTATATCATGCGAGTAATAGTTTAGTTTTGAAAATATTCGCCACTATGTAGACGGGCGTCATTATCCATTAAAGCGAAGTTATCTTCAATTGCATTGGCTTTCAAATCCATAATGTCGTCCCTATACCTCATTGCATCCTGGGTAACTTCCTGAAGCACTTGAATGCCTGTACCTGACTCAATGAAGTTTCTCTCCTAACCATCACAGCGCCATAGTAATAAATAATTTTTATGTTGTTTTTTGTATGCACCACTCTTCCAGACGAGCACCCGCTGTGGTTCATACTGAAGGATAAATCTTGACTTATCGGTAAAGAAAGCTTGGCTCCAGTATGTTGTTTCAAAGCGGCGAGTTTACAGCACCAACTTAACCGCTCCAGCGTATGTTGGCGAGTCGAGGGAAAACATATCGAGAATCGTCTTTCATGCAGCACTTTTTTCATGTAGTCCTCTGTGTGTGTGTGTGACTGTGAGTTGTACCAACCTCTCCCCCCACCGTTGATGCAGAGAGATCAGACACAAGATGGTTCCTTGTTAAGTTCTGCTTCGCTGAGGTTGCGACTCATTGCCGATCATGGACTAATCTTCGGACAGTACGTAACTTTATGCACTTGAAATTGTTTTCCTAACCGAAAATAAAATGTCTGTGTACGTTCAGCTGTTTCGCCATTTGAGTCTTTGAGATTCCGGCCTCTCTTCTACTACTAGCTCGCACACTTTGGAGTATATGCCAGAAGAGTACGGCTACCGATTTGTATTTGTAATGTTGCCCTTCAAAACAAATTAAAAAAATTTTTTTGGTGGGTGTTACTAAGGAATTTTATTTTAATTTTACTATGAAAGATCTAGGGATCTAAGTGTGATGTACAAATTAGAACGATGTAACTAGCTCGGTCCAACGTTCGGCCGTTGTAGCCTTCCTGAGTGAGAGTCATCCTATCTCTGTGAAAACTGTTTTGTATACTATGTGGGTAGTCGGCCACCCAACTCTTTTCCCTTCAAGCAAGACAGATGCGATTTACTCAAGTTTTTTTTTTTGTGTGTGCCACAGAAATAATTTTCTCGGTGTAGTCTCCATGAGCTGGAATAAAAAATATCTTCGAACTTCTCCGGCATCGGAGTAACTGTAACACTTCTTGTATAGTGGCTTACGGTGTTCCGCAGTTTGTGTTCTAAAAGTTAAAACATAAAAGAGTAAAAACGCTACCGTCTACCAAAACGAAATCAGCCGTTTAGCTTGTTAGTAATCATGCAACTCTATATTTACACGTGCAAAATTAGTCCACTGCGGATATCAATTAGCGTAACACGTTGCTAATTAGTCAGCGATTTGAAAAAAAAAAATGGCCCAGGTGAATGGTGCAAGGGTTCTGAAGTGCGTGATTTTGTCGATACCTCTTTCGCAAACACTGCTCTAAAACCAATTTGGTTGGAGTAGATTTTCCCGTCATCTAATGCTTCGGGACCACTCCAAATTAGTTCCTAGGCCAAAAGGATTAGGAAGTCTAGGCAGGCAATTCCGATTATTCCGCGCCGAGAAACCGATCGTGCGCCTGGACAGACTGACTCAAGTTAGACGACTTTTAATGTCGTGCGCCAAGCGTCGGACTTGTAAGGGTTGGGCCCAGCTGTTTCTGTGGACAGATGAAGACGGTACGGGTGGTCGTGTTATCCAGGTTTCAAAGATGAAATAATTTCAGCGAATCTACTATTTTCCAGCCGAAATTGTTTTTTTTTTTTTTTTTCTAGTCGGAAGAATCTTGTGCGATACTTTCCATTAGGCATCTGGAGTATTGTTTTCAAACCGCTATGGTGTTGTTTGTTCTTCTACAAATTAAGCCCAGGATGAAGACCCTTACTTCATGAACCCTTACCACACTAATTCGTAACGAGGGTTTACTTTCTTTTTTTGTTAATTAAAAAAAAAATCTATGAATATTTCGTTCTGAGACCTTCCTTAATTGTTTGGTTAAACTTAAGTGAATTTCCTGTTAAGGTTTGTCTGCTCCTTCTCCATATTTCTATACTATCCTTGTGGAATTTATTTAGGTTGGTTTTAAACTTGTAGGCAGCCTGTTGACCACATAGGATCGCTATTGCACTATAAGTATTTTAGGTGTGTTCTATGTTTTCTGTATATAGTGTTTGCCATTTTTGTCAAGCCACCGCTTTGTAATTTAGCATTTATTACGGGTTGGATTAGTTAGCACACATTTTTCTCTTTATCTTTACTCTGTTTAACCCTACTAGGGTAGAAATGGATCTATTTTTACTCACCAGGTATTTTTGTCTCTGCTGAAGTCGATCAGCTTGGTTTCGATGATATGAACACAAGCTCATTCTGGAATCCCTTATTTTTTTAAAACTCTAATACCACAAGACGGAGGTAGTTAGGGTGTTTAATACTGTTTCGTTACCTACTAAACTAAGATTGAGGTTCATATGCCCATTAGCTTCTGCCTTAAATCCTCAAGTAATTTTTTTATCAGTCGTCTTTATCTATGTTTATTTCATTAGCTAAAGGGAAATAAATACTCAACATTTTTGGTTTTTACCTATTGCGTCTAATTGAGCAGGGGCCCAACTACTCTCCAGTGGAATTGGAAGAGTTAATATGGAAACCAGATGCAGCCTCCTAAACTCTGAGCACTAACTATCCTATCAGAATCAGACTCAAATTGATATGAACACAAGCTCATTCTTTCATGTCTTTATATCAAGCTAATTTACATGTTTCTACTGGAAATCTTTAACATATTTCTTTGTTAAAAATCGATTTACATGAAAAGAAGTTTTTACTCAACATTTGGTGAATACAACTACTCTTTTTGGAAATGCTTTTGGACCTTTGTTTGTTGCTTAACTTTTGGCAACCAGTACATCTGAAAGGTGTTGTAAGTTGTTCTTTTAAACAATAACTGCTTATATTATCTCATATGCATAATTTAAAAATATTTTAAGGTACAGTTTAATTACTCTTTGCGTTATCCATTTATTAGTTTTTGTTTCGTTTTATAATAACAAAGAATTTTAAAATTCGAACAGATATTTAAATTGTAGCGACTCAATGGATTGATTTCGAAATTCCTAAAGCTAAAAAAATAAACGAACATTAATCAATAAAGGCAATCAAAACAATTTAAAATCAAAACGAAAAGCAACAAACAACAAAGACACGAATCATTTAAAACAATTTCCCTTAGCTATTTTTACAAGAAAAGAAATGATATCAATGTTATTTTTCATTTAATATGTCTGAATGAAAATATCAGAGGAGTCAAACTGACAGCAAGACAGGTCAACGGATCTGTTTAGACAGTTTAGAAACTGAGTAAATGAATCAGGCTCATGTGTATATTGTTCTAGCTGATGTGTAGCGCATATCTATGGATCTCATTGCAAATTACTTTTAAAACAACATCATTATGATGCTACTGTTTAAAAAATGCAGGTGACTATGAGCAATATATTCCACTCATTAGATGTACAGAGGTTTACCGCATACCTGTTATTCTCGTGATTATCGAGAAAGATCACTACCCGGGTTGAGACTTCTTCGACTACAACATTTTATAAAATTGTATTACGTAAATAAAGCAAATTCTTGAATTTTCTTTCTTAACATTTTATTTAACTAAATTATTTTATGAAATACATAATTTCATTTGAGCATAAAAATACCATTGAAATCCTTTGATTTTTTGAGTTTCTTTCAGTAAAAATCAAATCAAATAAATATTTTAGAATTTTTATTTGCGGCAAGATCTTTCCCCTTAATTTTACGCACTAATCGCTTTAACTTGTGAAATTTAATATAAAAATGAAAATATTGATAAAATTTACCTTTTTTTCGTTTTATAGCAAAGAAAATAGATTTAAGATCCTTCCAAAGACTTCATATATTTGTTTATATAAAACAAACAGTTTATATTTTGCGTGTAGTCTTTGTGACTAGCTTCAGATTAATTAAAAAAATTTCTAACTATTCTTTTTTAAAGTTCTATACTTTTTGTAAAAAAAAAAATTTTATTTGAAATTAGTCAGCTTTACTTCACTACCATTCATATTTTAATTTTGCATGTTAAAACTGGTAATCACAAATATTCATATAAAGAGAGACTTATTTTCATAAGCCGCCATTTAATAAAGTTTCTAGACTTTTGTAGTAGTAGAAAAAAAGACGTGATGTCAAAACCTATCACGAACGCCACCCATGCACAACTATGACGCACACAAAGACTTTTGTGATTTTGACAGTTGAGCTATAGCGTTTCCCACACTCGCTTTAAAAGTATCAAAAGTTTAAAATATTTTTTTAAAAAAAAAAAAAAAAAGATTTTATCTTTTTGTAAACAAAAACGTTTTTGAAAGATTTTAATTTTCCTTTAACATCATTGTTTAGACTATTTCCTACCTGGGGGGATCCGAGTTTGAATCCCGGTCGAGATTGATTAGGTTTGGCTACCATCCTGGCACAATTTCTTCTCGTGCTTCTTCACCGTCAGGTCGCGTGGGTTTGCTCCGGGTATTCCGGTTTCCCCCTCTCTCATCTGCACATGAAAAGATCTAGTAGAGATTCTTCTGATGACCCCTTGTGGCAAAGTAGCCAAACGCTCATTAGCGGATACCTGCAGCACTACACTCTCTGTCGTTTCTGATATAAATTTATTTCTTTTGTAAGGCGCAGCAACATCACCTTTACTCTGTGTGCTTGACGTTTGGCTGCTATACTGTGAAACCTCTTCGATACACGAAAGTTTTGTACACGTTAAACTCGGCGATACTATTAATACTATTACTACTACTACTACTACTACTAATAATAATAATAATAATAATAATAATAATAATAATAATAATAATAATAATAATAATAATAAGAAGAAGAAGAAGAAGAAGAAGAAGAAGAAACTTCTTTTGAAATATTAACGACTGGAAACTTGAATTAAAATTTCAGATTTCTGTTGAACACAGCGGCTTTGAAACTTCGCCAAGTCTACTTTCTGAGTATTTTTAAAATGCAGAAATTCATCTTTGCCAGGTCTTAAGTGATCTGTCTGCCTTAAAAAAAAATAATAAAAAAAAGCATTTATGTCTAAGATTATGTTTTCCATATCCATATCTGAAGAACAGGTTTTGGAGGAAATTCGGTTATTCCTCAGAAGTCACTTACTTTTAAAGTACAAAGAATTGATTTATTGCGCTGGCATTTTGGACATCGCAGTCGTGAAAGCTGTTCCTCAGATAAATGAAGTAAAATTGCTTATTTTACTGGTAGTTTTTTTTTTCTTTTTTCCCTCTGTGGAATTTCAAAGATAAATCAAAAAGTTAAATTTTTTGAGATTGAGAAACGAACGGACGACAGTGAGAAGAAAACATTTAACTCGTGTTCTATTTTTAAAAAAAAAAATAATAAAAAAAAGAAAAATAATAGAGATTTTGTAAGAATGCAATCACAATAAACTTATCTGCAGCTTTAATGCATAGGTGAGAGTGACTTTCGGTGGTTTATTCACCTTTAAGGATTACACCAGTACTATGTCACTCCGACAAAGTCTGAAGAACTAATTTGCCGCTAATCAGAAAGTCTCAGCACGTTGTCCAGCCTCAGAGTCAACGCTCAACGCCAACTGAACCACGAGAGAACGTAGTGATTACTACGCAGCAATAGATCTAAACTCCATCTTTACACGGCTAAAATTTCAGAGTTTTTCCGACGCGTTGTTCTGATCTGTATCATCTCACTGAGATTGGCGTGGAATTAGTTATAGAAGCATTTCTCGTACAGCGATATACATAGTCATGCTTTCTTTTTTTTTATCCCGCTAGTCTGGAAGGTCTGTCTTCGTCTTTTGCAGCGCTCACTTGCGCCGCCACCGCCCCCCCCGCCAGAGCCAGTTACTGACATTCGTTGGCAAAGATGGACTTTAACACCAGTTTCATTTCAAAGCGTCGAACCTACTGGAACTGGCACAAAATCAAGAAGAAATACTTTGACTGGATGGAGATATTATTCGACGAAACTGCTTCCCCATTAATCTGTTTTTCGAATCATTGAGCGAAATCCGTTATCCATTGTCCTTTCTCTAGCTCTCGCAGCATTTCCTTATAATTCCACGCTGAGAACTCAAGTTCCAGTCGAGTGAACTTATTAGCAGCTTTGTCTGTCACTTCATCTTCATTATCAGGCGGCGAAAAAGTGGTAGATACAACTAACCGTTCTTATAATGTTTTTTTTCTCATTTCCTTCTTTGTTTCTGGTAAAGTCATTTAAAAAATAAACAAAACCTGACGCTGCCAGTAAAATGAACACCTACTGCAAATGGACTGTCTTCGATGCTTACCAACACAAAATGTGGCAGTGCCAGAATATCGTAATGTAATTCTTGCTTTCGGACTGCGAGACGGCACAGTTAGAACTCAGTCGCAGGAGGATGCGCAGCCATAACGTGCCCAATGTAGTCACCAAAAATCTGACACGATGCTCGAGAAATTTATTTATCAGCTCAAAAATCACAACCTATTTTGTGTGGAACACATGAATACATTTCGGGAGCCCCATGTGGGTGCGAATAAAAAAAACAACGAACGAACCAGAAAAACTAGGGCCGAATTTAGCATCGCATCTTGTACTGAAAAAAAACGGTCTGCCGTTTCCGATTTAAAAACTAATTATCTAAAGCCACGTGAGATATTCCAGGAAAGTTTACAGGGGATAGAGTTTCTATTTTAATCATTTACACGAAGAAACAAAGTACTGTAGATAAATCGGCTTTTTCCTTCCATGTGTAAAAAGCGTTATACGATTTCAGACTGAAGACCTCTGCAAAAATATACATTTCTTGAGAACAACTTTAGATGGGTACGCGCGGCTAATTCGCACACAGCTATTAGTTTGGACGAATTGAAATGGCATCGTTAACGTTCTGGCGAAATATTTTTTTTTCTGTTATCAGCTGTTTCGGTAGAGGAAAGTGATATAAACCACTGATAAGGATGCTGGGCGTTCGGTGATGCCAAAAGCTACATGCGATCACATGTTTCATTCGTCTGAAAAGCAGCAAAGCAAAATATTAAGTAGCAGAAATTAGGTTTTGAAACGTTGCGATTAAGATTGGTGAAATTATATTTGGAAAATTGTTAGAAAAGATTTTAGATGAAACAACTGATGTAACATCATAAGCAAATACCTTTTTTCTAGGAATTATGTAGCCGTAGATTAAAAAAAAAAATAATTGGAAGAAACGAAATATTATCTAAGGTTTATTTCTTGGTATTAACCAAAATTTTTTTTTTACGCGAATTTACTATCATCAGTGCAACTTAAACCAGCACAACTGACGAGATCCTGTAGCTCGCTTTGCCCTTATTCGAACCCAAGTTGATGTCAACCTGATAACTGATTATTTGAACTCGGGTTAGGTAGCTAATGCTTGGCTGTATTGGCACCCTTAGCAACAGGGATGCCTGCTCGCGTTAACAGTCAGAAAATGTCCACTCATCTATACTACCAGATGGTAGAACAACTGGCAAGCTTTTGTGGGTTCCCCATAATATGGCAGATGAAGAGTTAAACCCCCAGAAATCAAATTCCTCCTGATGAATATCAATTTTAAAAAAAAAAATGGAAAAACGAACTGGAGGCAAAGGAAAAATGATATTTTAGCAGTGGGATTACGTCAACGTTTTGGTTGATACACGTTGAACCTTTTGGCTGACGCACGTGACTTTGTGACCATAAAACCTAGGGCTGCACGGTCTGCCGGACGAAAGGAAATTTCCTTGCGGGTGCATTCTTCATTAGCCGCGCTTACTGAACACATGTAAGACTAAGTACATTAATAATAATAATAATAATAATATAATAATAATAATAATATAATAATAATAATAATAATAATAATAATAAATCCTCTTTTGTATTAAAATAGCGATTAATAAAAATGACGTTCAGAGCAATTGAACAGCTAACAGATGACAGTATTGTGGCTGGTTACTCTTGACTTTATCGGCAAATGTTTCAAAGGGACTTCCGTAGAACTGGGAGATTGCCAAGAAAAACAAAGAAAACAATCTAAACAATCAAACAAACAGGGGCAAAAAGTGGAAACTCTACTAAAGTGCGAGTTTTCCAAACGCAAAGAGCAAAGATAACACGTATTTCGGTATTTTTGATATTTTACGTAAATATAATTTGCTCTTCCTTCTCCGCTGTTCGCTGCCTGTGCTAAGCGCCGTTCAGAATGATTACCCGAAGTAAATTATACCTGTCAAAAGCCTAAGCGATTCGTTTGACTTCAAAGGCTTCCACTAATAGATACATCTTCAGGTTGCAATAAAAAAAGACAGCACTCCTGTCATAACCTTCACTAGGTAACTATTCACACGTGGTTTTCATAAATATTCGGAATGATTTGGGGAAGATAATCTGACACCCTGACAAACACAGGTTTGCATTTCCTTCATTTCGCATTCCGCTGTCATGTGTTGGGCAGTCAGCTTTTTTTAATGAAGACGTTCGCAATTACGGGGCTCACCGGTAACGATTAAACTAGCGGGTAGTGTGTGTTAACCTCTGCTTGGTTACACTAGATGATAGCTGAAGAAAGCGGAGCCGGTAGCATTCCCCGAGTGGAGTTTAACATGTGATATCTCACGAGCGGAGTGTAGTAAGTGTGTGATCTCACGAGTGGAGTTTACCGACGTTCGACGTCACATGACATGGTTAAATTGCTCGCCGGTATATCGTCACCACATCCCTTCTTGTTACGCTAATTGACGATTTTTACCATAGAAACTTTTCCGGGCCTCAGGTAAGCAATTTTCCTTGTTATTCTCATTATCAGGTTTATCTTCTGTACCTACGCATGCATACTCTCTTCACTTATTTATTTTATCGTACACTTTCGCGGTTACACGGGGTTGCAAATACCTATTTCCGTTACGAACTTAGTGATCGCGTGCGTATATACTGAGTGGACTCATAACCACTTATCCAGGTGGCAGACATCGAGAGAAAAGTTCCAACAAAAATTTTCATTTTAAAATGCAGAAGGAAACCGAAGTACTCAGGAAAACCCAATCAGGTCGGCTAGTGAAAAAAAAAAATTGAAAAGAAACCATGCCGGTGTGGTATGCCGAGTCTTGCGGGTGCTGATTGGGATTCGCAATTTGGTCCTCCACATTAGCAGCCCAATGGTGAACATCTTTATTTTAATTGGACACCTTAAACCAAACGGTCAGCTGAGGAAATTTCTACCGCCTTGTTAAAAGAATTGGAAACTCCGTGTTTTATCGATTGGTGTGCAATGATCTTAATTTAATTTTGAATAGATGTTTACAGCAGTTGCCAAGTATTGATATATTTTTACTTGGCATTTAACAGGTCGTAGATACGATATCAACTTTAGCCATTTGCACTATCAAAACTAGAAGTGCTTCCTGATTACGGTAATTTTTAAGCCTATATTTCGGAGAATCAGGCACTTATCGACATGGTCTCGGTTAGTCGTCAAAAAAGAAAAAAAAGAACTTTCCAAGTGAGCAAATACTGATGTTTATTCAAGGACTGATTTTCACTTGAGATTACGGTATGTTTTTTCTTCAAACCCACGACTTGTTTGTTACTTTTTCCTTTCTTGCTGATGGCTTTGTACCGTTCTTTGAATACGTACACTGGTGTCTTTGTTTGGTTATATGAAAGTATCCACTGAAAGTATGCACTAATATAAATTATAGAGTCACTCTACATTTGTTTTCATCTCCAACACAGTAATCTTGACTCTATTATTCTGCGTCCTATCTCTCAATATTTCTTTTTTTATAAAACATCTTTGGCATTTTCGTATTGATTAAAGCGAACGTAGAAAAATAATTTTCCATATAAAGCTAAAATATTCTCATATTATTCTAACCATGTGTTTACCCATGTATCTGCTTTTTTGTCTAAATGGTTTTCTGAGATTACCTTTTTGATTATGACGTCATTCTCTTTCTTTTTAATATGTAATATTGTTTTGTTTTGTTTTTCAATTATATTTTTGAATACACGTTCAAACAACTGCTTCTCTTTCTGAACTGTAGCAGTAACAGTTCGTTTTAAAATTTACTTCCTACCATTCTATATATATAGTATATATTGTTCAAAAAACAAAATTAAAACTAGAAGGATTAGTTTAACATTAAGTTTGCTTAGTTCAAAATTTGTTTTTGTATTTTCTTATTTGACAAGCATTATCCAATTTATACATTATCTTAATTATACTTGTTCTATTTTCCTCAATTAAAATACACACGTTATATATATATAATACTAATGCAGGGCTCCATGGAATAATAAGATTTATCAACGCAATTTTTGCTATTACTATTCGCTATGGCCAGTAAATTTTAACATTCATTAAAACGTTATTTCAAAATTGCTTTAATTAAGTTTAGGGTTACGATTCTGTTCCTTATTTTTGATTATAAAGAGAATGCAGCTTGTATAGTTAATAAAAATGAGTTATATTAAACAATGATTCAAACAGTGCCTTGTTGCCATCCAAGTATAAATTATTTATTGATTTTTTTTTTACCGAAACGTCTTCTTCTCGCTGTCGCCTTCAGGAATCTTTGCTTGATTGCTGTCCGCGCCTTTGATAAATATTTTAATCATTATTAAAAGTAAATCTTTGAAGACTAGCAGCATCACTGAATCTGAAGATTGGCTATGCAGTGATGGAAAAAAAATTTTCCATTATCTTATTTTTTCAAACAAGTTATGATTTTTATGTTACAGCGTCAAATGCATTTTAGTTTAAAGCAAAATAAGGATTTTTTTAATATTCCAAAAGTCTCTGCATTCAAGATTTCTAATACTGTCAGTTATCGCAGATATGCAGCTATCGAGTAATAAAATAGTACAATTGAATAAATGCATATTATTCAGTATTCTTTAATGTGTTATTTGGGTAAAAACTTACATAATTATGATCTGAAACAAAATAAATATTTTTAGGTTGTATCAGCAACTGTATAATTACACAAAT
Organism: Nautilus pompilius; assembly: GCA_018389105.1. NCBI lineage: Eukaryota > Metazoa > Mollusca > Cephalopoda > Nautilida > Nautilidae > Nautilus > Nautilus pompilius. The sequence goes on along the minus strand of JACATO010000343.1, from coordinate 998,999 downwards.
AAATCAGAATTATTTCCGATGGCGCAATGATTATGGCTAGACATCATTTTAGAAATTTCGTTTACTGTTTCGCATTAAAACTAATATTTTGGAGACTCCCAGAAATAAGAGTCAACCACGTAAGAGTTTTCGTAGAATCCGTTTCGCAGCAGTGACAGATTTTCGCTTAGCACTTGCTACTTAATACTTGGTATTTAAAGTAAATATAATAGTATTTTGTTCTCGACTTAAATGAGTATTTTATGCGAGAAGATCGTTGCCACTTCGATCGAATATGGTCCAAGTGTATACGGCCGCGAATAGAATAAGGCAAAAGACACCGCGCTCTCAGAAGGCTAGAAGCTTATTTGCAAATTGCGATACACTGACGGGGAATTTGGCGCAAACATGTTTGTCTTAAGCCACTGTCTCTTGCACCAATGAGCTAGAGAAATCTTTTCTGACGGAGCAGAACAGCAGGCCAATCTCTAGATCAACGAAACCATTTGAGGCACTTCCGAAATCAATATCTGACGGCAAGGAAGGAAGCCCGCTGCCGCTTTGCCCTGGAGGCGGCACAGTGTACAGATGAGAAAGGGAAGGTTCACCGAAGCCGGCACACAACAACAATGGTGCAGCTTTACCATAATTAATAGTAGCACGGGTTTGGTGTAGTTTCCTGGGGCACTTAGTCTTTGCAGGGAAAGATCCAGAGATGGCATCGCCATTGTGTGGGGAGTAATTATTGGAAGACGTTGTGGAACGACCTAGATTCGTACGGGCTGCTGAGGATTCCGAGATCCGCTCACAGCGTTTATACCGCCGATGGACGCGCCAGTCACTGACCACTGCCGGCACCAGTGAACAACCTGCTGCGTGATGCCGTGTGGGGCGCCACCGCCATCGCGGTACTTCGCGACCGGCTTCTGGAAATTGTCAGACAATTTGTTATTATTATTATTATTATTTTTATCCGGCGGTTATACTTTTTGAAATAATTCCTCTCAAACACATTCCATTGGAATTTTTCTTTGAACTGCTTCATCGATCTACTCATCTTCGTGTAACGAACGACTGCGTTTACCCCCAAGGACCGATCGGGTGCGCGCGCACCACCCAACCAACCAACACAGGACTTCCGCCTCTCTTTACTTAACAATATGTGCACTTTTTTTTTGGTGAAAAAATATCGATTTTTTTTTTACTGCCAACAATAAAAGAATTAATAAAATTTGCCTTTACTCACTTCAATATTATTTTATTAGAGAACATATTTTTAAAAACAATTCAGAGACACGAGCACATCGAACTTATTTTATATCTCTCATCACTCAGATCGATAAAGACATTTTCCAAACTACAAAAAAGGTGTAAAACAGGGTTTGCACAGACATGAAAAACACACACACACACACACACAAACACAAACATACAAACACACACATAAACACACACACACACATACAAACACACACATAAACACACACACACATACAAACACACACATAAACACACACACACATACAAACACAGAGAGAGAGAGAGAGAGAGAGAGAGAGGAGAGAGAGAGAGAGAGAGAGAGACGCACAAACACACAGACACGAGCTCGTAATAGCCTTTATAAGAGAAAATTATGTTAATTTAGTCCGGCTTCTACGGTTATTGATTACAAAAGATTACCGTTGGTACGATTCTTGTAGACTACTGGCATATGGTGACCAAACGAAAAATCTCATTATTACTGATAGAAAATAAGCATCTTGGCTAATCTTCTTTGAACCTACGTTGGAGCCTGAGGTATACACAAAAAAAAAAAGAAGGAGAAAGAAGGTTATCTCCTGTTTGACCAGTATAGAAAGTCTCTGCTAAAAATCTATATATGTTGGATGTGGAAGGAAACCGGAATAGTAGAAGGAATTCCGCGTCGCCGGCAAACCAATCCCATCCCTACCGAGATTCGAACCCAGACACCGCCTTACGAAGTGTTTACTTGGTACCAGATACAAAAAGTAGTTGATGTTATGTAAATGCTATCTAAATGCGAGCTTTTTCTTCAGCGTGTTTGTTACTGACGATGTCATGTTTTGTCCAGTGTATTACACAACGTTGCTCTGCTTTTGTATAAAAGCTTAACTTTTGCTTTCTCTTGTTGACTAACGATAAGATAAACATACCGCACACAATATTCGTCTTTAAATGCATCATAATACACATTTCTTCAACAACTAAACATTAAAAAAAAACCGTTACAGCTTAAATAACGACATTACCTCGCACTGCTCTTATTCGAATACAATTTGTTTTAGAAGACCAGATTCTCAAAGTTCACAATCAATTTTTTTCGCCATAAAACTTTAACTAATTTCTCCTTCAGTGATCGTTCCCTCCCCTCACAAAATGGTTGCTAAATAAATGCGAGTCAGGGATTTATTGGTGAAAAGTTAATTATTATAATAAGTGTGAAACTGTTGATTGCAAGCTCTCCACTAATTTCGGTCTTTTTATGTTACTCCCGACGGCAAGAACTAGTTTCTTCTTTTACAAATCTATGGCCTTTTTCACAACAAATATCGATTTTGGTTTTCCACCTCGTCTTCCACAAATAAGATTTGACTTGATTGTTTTTTTTTTCCTTTTAGCTCTTAACGTAACCCAATTAGGCTTCTAATTCGGTTGCACGTTGGCTCAAGGTTTTCTTTTTAAATTTAGCCAAGGGAGATAAATAAAAAAAAAATTAATACACGGTTATTATGATATTCTTGGTTCTAAGTAATTCAATTTCAATTTAAAAATATATATACATCAGCAGTTATTATGTAGATGGTTCAGGTAACAAAAAAAAAGGAAAACGAGGCTTTGTTTACTCTATACTCGTGTGCGTGTGTGTGTTTAAAATCAAATAGTCTACCTTCCATTTTCACGACTTAGTTTATCAACAATTTAAAAATGAAGAAATGCAAAATAACACGGTTTAGAATTTCTGCTTCTGAATAGATCGTTTAATACAAAATTATGCGGTATTTTAAGTAAGCAGATGAATGTTCAGTAGAAGAGAAATATATTAAAATTATGGCAATTAGACATTAACCATCTGGTTAAGTCAACAGTTTTTCATTGTGTTTACGGTATTTTAACTGTTTCGCATCGAGAAAGATAAGATATCGATGATCGCTTTTACTGTTGAGCCTATTGATGAATACATGTGTTTTTCATCGCACATTCTTTTTTACTGATATTTTTTAAAACCCCTTTTGCTGGAAGGATTATCTGACCGAGTGTTGTGCCCCCGAGCAGTCTGTAATTCTTGGGAAAACATCTGGATTTGAAGAGATTAAGAGTTTGGACTTGTCAGCTATCGAACCTGGCGGGTGCAGTAAGATGTCGACGCCTTTCATTGGCGCTGGACAAATCGTCTTACACTCTTCCCTCAGGGACTTACGGTTTGAAAGTATGTCGGCTGCTGTCCTCATCTCACGCGCCAGCTGATACGATGGCAAATCAAAGAAAGAGCTAAGATTGTTAGCCGAGAGAGTATTGCAATAGTAAAAAGACGCTGCTCAAGAATTAAAAATAAAGAATTTTAGCTTTTCTGACAAATAATTTAATATTAAATTAGATCACAGACAATTAAGACAAAGCAGGTCTCAATTAAAAATTACCAACACAGACAACAACAACAACAGCAACAACAAAAAATGTTGTAAGACAAACAATTGCTTTGTTTTAAATAAGAAAAACAAGAATTAAGTTAGATATTAAAATTTGGAAAGATGAAAACAAAGCAAAATAACCTGGTCTTTTATTGCATCATGGATTTAAAATTATAAAGCACAAAAAGCCTATATGTGGTTATTTCTCGGCACAAACCAGGCCCACCAAATTTTCTATAAGCAGTATTCTCGCAGAATTAATGCTATACAAAATGCGCTTTCCACTGAAAAGTGTCAATTAGCAGTTGATATTTCTGTAGTATCCAGTACCCTGTCAAATGATATAGAAAAGTAGAAACTGACTTTTGAAAATGTATCGTTGCAAAACATATGGTGTGTTATTTGATGCATCATTAGTAATTTAGAATGAAATTATCACAATGATCTGGAAGCTCGATTTCTGATGTTTAATGTCAATAGTGAGTTTTAACCTTTTACTTTGTGGAAGATTTTCTCATACATCTTCATCCTGTGTAAGGGCATCAGAAACAAAATTTAGAGATGATTTCATTCACATGTTTACACATACAGAGATTTGACGTAAGTAAACAGATGTTCTCCGAAATTCAAATAGGCAACTGCAGTCACACGATAAGGACATCATTGTTAATTACAAAAAAAACGCTCAGTTTGCGGCCAGGCGATGGTTTACGGATGTACACTGAATCGATTACTGTTGCAGAGCACTGGGACGTCGATGGTAGATGCTCAGCCGGACAGGCAATGGATATTTCGATGTCGACTGTTAGCATCGCTGTCTGTTTTAAAAGAAACCATAAAACAACCGTTAATTTTCATCCTGGACATCGATGATACAGGCACTTCATTCTGTAAAGAGAATCGTGTAAGCCAAACTCCGGTAAAACGGATGCTAATGTGGACAACACTGTGGCAAGTATTTATGAGAACCATAAGACGCTATATACGTAGTATGTTTGAAGCATTTCCATCATTTTTTCCAATAAGTCCGGATATAGACAGATTTTACACGTTTGTTGTGTAAGCGTGCGTGGTAACGTCGTCGTCCAGCACAAGAACATTTTTTCGAAACATATGCAAACCACAATAAAATATAGCGAGCTTTTGTCTGATAGTGTAGATTGAGATTTGGGCCACTAAACTAGTAATTTGAAAGGAACTTAACTTCTGTCCAACCTATGAACATTCTTCAAGACTGACAAGACTTGGCCTAAGTGTGGGCTATCCTCAAAAGTGTCTCCGTAAAATCACTTTCTTTCTGACAGTATGAATTGTAGCAGAAATTCCGCTTTCCAGAAATTCTGATCTCGCTCTCATATTCCTGTCAGCCCGTTGTTGCCTTGCTTTAGGCAAAGCTATACAAAAAGTATTAGGTTGTTACAAAAGTTCTGTCGGTTTTTACCGCAGCAATGAGACTTCATATCGTTGCTGTACGTGGAGTTTATTAATCAAAGTAAGTTCCATTACAACCAATACACTTCTGCAAACGAGTTAAAAGCGCATTTATATCATTTTGAAAAATCTGGATTTATGAAGTCGATAAACTGTTGGAAGGCAGTTTCAATTGCTGCTTGGTTGGAGAGGGATTTCCTACAGAGGAAGCTGTCGAGGTGCTTGAAAAGGTGGTAGTCTGTTGGAGAAAGGTCTGGTGAATGGGCTAGGTGAGGGAGAACTTCGTACCCCAACGTGTTCAGTTTATGAAGAATCATGAGGACAAGCATTGTCGTGGAGAAGGATTGGGCCTATTTGATTCATCACAGTCGGTTGTCATTGGGAGAGTTTCTGATAAACAACGTTTAATTCACGACAGTACCTTTCAGCAGTGATCGTTTCGCCATGTTGCAAGAATTTATAGTGGATGACACCAGTTACAGTCCACGAGACAGTGACCATGACCTTCTTTGGGTGGAGGTTGTATTTTGTAATGTGGTTAAGCGCAAGCGCCTTGTCTCTACCAGACACTGTGCTGATCGTTTGCGATTGTCGTAAAGGATCCATTTCTCATTACACGTAACGATTTGATCAAGAAATAGGTCGTTTTTGTTTATGACAAGCGAAGAGCAGATCTGCAATCAACGATTTTGTTGTTGTTCATTCAACTCGTGAGCCCCCCACTTGTCAAGATTTTTCACTTTGCCAATTACGTCAAGATGCTGGGAAACAGTTGCAGTGTTTATGTCAAGCTCTCTAGCAATTTCTCGTACTATATTTCTTGAATCCGCTTCAAATGAGGCTTTCAGACGGTCATTATCACAACTAGAAGGATGTCTGCTACGTTCCTTATCTTCGAGGCTCACATCTCCTGATCGAAAATTGGCAAACCATCGTTGTACTCTGCGCTCATTTTCTGTGTCCTCGCCCCATCCTTGCTTAATGTTACGGGATGCCTCGCTCATTTTGTGGCCTGGTCTGAACTAGTGGAGCAAAATGGCACGAAAAACCTTTCTATTCGTGCTTCACTCAGAACCCTGAAACAAATATCCGTTTTATGAATTTTAAAAGGGTAGGTTTTGCATAATGTATGCCAGGACACATGATACAAAACTTTATATAACTCATATCTTACACCTTCACTAGTTTGCAGAAAATGAGCCCTAAATTAACATAAAAACCGAAAAAACGTTTGTAACGATCTAATATACATTTTGCTGGTGGCATGCATAATTTTAGAACAAATAGCTGTTCTCTCAGTCTTAGGTATTTTTTTATTATGCCAAGTCCCTGTATATAGATATATTACTAATAGAAAATCTATAGTGTAAAGAAGGTATTTTAAAACGTTTTTTTCATCGAAATGCACTTCTTGTTTGATGAGTTATTTCATAGGTTATTACACAGTTATGGTTGCTCTTTCATATACTGAAGTCTTCAGTCGCTGTATTTAATACGATGTCTTTATTCACTGGTCTTAGATGAAGTATTATTAACTCGGTAAACTATCTCAGTAATGCTAACTGCAAACTCGTACGGTGAGCAAATGTTTTATAATGTTTGTCAGCGTTCTCCAAACCTTTACACGAATTGTCACGTGGATTTGTAAAGGTAGGCATGTTCTATCAGGAAGTAAATTATATTCTTTATATAAAAACATGAAAAGTAATTCTCTAAAGATGATGGGAGGATCAAAATAAAAAAAAAATTATGCATTTTACAACCATATACCTTTTTATCATTTAGGTGACAGGTTTACTAAGTGATGCACATGGATAAGGATGACAGTGGTCTTTTGAGATATCTATAACTAATTATTTTGTTTAAAAATACCCGAACAATCTAAAGAATGAAAACTGTCGTCCATTCGCTACATTTACATAGTTATCGTTCCCAGCGATCTGTCAGACTTAACGACCGAATGAAAGACGGAAGCCTTTATTTCTGAGCTAGTTTTCCTGCTGAATTGTACTCGGGGTGACACTTCTAGAGGAAACAGGAGCGAGCCTACAACCACAGTATCGCTCACACTACAGCTTCTTTTAGGGATATGTCTGTAATGGTTTTGAACTGCGATTTCTACGATGGAGCCAACACCAGGCATTTTAGATACATGATGTCACCAAGAGGTATAATAGCAGCATTATTTATCTGTTAGACGCCAGAATGTTATGGATAATGCGAGACCCTTCCTATGTAGCACAGGTTCTGAAGTTCTTAAAACTCTCTGACATTTAAACTCTTCGCTGGTGTACAATAATCACAGTCCTCAACTCGAATAAGGGTCTGTGAAGCCATTCTAAAATGTAGAAGAAAGGGGATACTCTTGTGAAAATTATGGCAGAACTTAGCCAATAAATTTAAGACAAATGGGCATAAATTATCAAATTTGGATCCATCTTGTGAATTCAATAAAATCTGAAGTAGTAAACCGCGAGCAAAGAGAAGCAACTCGATGTTGACTCAAACATGACTGATTTTAATGAGGACTTGTTTAACAATCTAGCATCTAGTCTCATTTTTTTCGCATTTAATGGTTTTCCGTACAGTTATACTTGTTTACAGTCCAAATTCTAATAATATTTGATGAATTTTATTTGATTCATTAAACTCGTCAGAATTAGTTCTTTTATTTATGTTATCTTATCGGCAGGTTCAACCAACGGAATAGTTGACAGGGTCAAGGAAATACAGGGGCCGTGCTTTAATTTTCTCTGTGAATATTTGCTAATTTAAGTTAAGTGATATCAGCTATCAGATTTGATTTTATTTTAAAACGAAGCAACCTTACTGAATTCCAATTGAATAAAAAAAGCTGATACAAAACATAAAGTTGTACAATTTTTTTAATCATCTAGTAGAGATGCAAAGTATTCAACGTTTTAAAACCACAGACGGTCACACATTAGAGGGACCAGCCATCTTGGAAAAACCACGCTGTCCCTGACCACTGCAATTATAGATACGATTTCTAGACGGGATAAGAAAATTCTAATAAGCTACCCGGTTGCAACAACATCTTCTTTTTTTTTTCCTTCAAATTTTACGTGCCCTTTGACTAATAATACCCAGTTTAATTAAAATAATGTAAACAATAAGAGCAAAATAAAGGGCTTTATACTATTAAATAAGAATATGAATCAGTCATATACTTTCGTTCAGTTATAGTCGAGCCATCGCTACAAGCAAGTTTTTCTTTTGCTTTTTAGTAATGGAGAAATCTGTAAATATTTCTGAAATACTTTTAAATAAGATACCTACTTTCAAAAGTCGAAAAGAAAGCCGGAACAAAAATAGAAATGTATTGCTGAAAACGCGAAAATCAATTCATGTTTACGTAAACAAACCAAAGCTTTCATCAGCTGTATCTCCATCCAAATTTTGGCAGTGACAGTGAAAGTTTGTCATCGTTTATTGGTTTTGTTTATATGGTGAAATGTTAAGTAATTTCGCTTTAAACCTCCACAGAGATCGTTAAAACCCCGCCAACTCTATTCTTTTAAATCGACAACTAACGTTATTGTAACCAATGACTCGTGTCATAATTATTGTGCTAATCACTTTAAGTGCCAGCTTATTAATTCTGTTCTTCACTGAGATACGCTACCTGCTTGAAAGCCGCAATAATGTCACCATGATATGTTTTCCTTTTCATTTCTTACCTGTACGTTGATTATGTGGGATGTATAATCTTAAGGCCTTTTAATTTATTCACACGATGCTCCGTTTTACTAGCTTCATCATTCAGTAGTCTACATTTCGCATGTTATACACATTATAGATTAAAGTACGAATAAAAGTTAATTTTTTCAGTACGATAAGAAAATTAGTTGTTAATGGATCACAACTCTTCAAAAAAAAAAATAAGATTTATAAAAAAAAATTTGCACTAAGGTTCAAATGAGATGTGGAAATTATATTAAACGATACTACAAAATCTAATAAAACAAATAACAAACATTATAAGCAGTGTATCTATTAAAAATATTTAATGCTTTAATACAAATGTTTTTATCGAGGAATATTTGTGCTTTTTAAATAATATGAGTCTCAAATTTTAACTTTATTATCCATGTTAATAATGAATGTCGATCTCTTAGTGAAGTGACATGTTTTCACTTCTCAATTAAAGAAAAAAGATATCGACAAAATTATTTTGTCCAATGAGTTCTACGCTTGCACTTTAAAAACAATGTAATTTTAAAATATAAACATGCAGCAGGAGGAGTATATGTAGTTTTGAAAATGCGTGGTTGTAAATCATGCTTTGAACGTGTTGTTGGATCATATTTTATTAGCATTTAATCCTGAATAGGCTATATTTAACGGCATTTAGCCAGTATAAATGCAATCCTGGACTCTATCGCAACATCGTGTAGCTTCCCCGCGAGCAGCCACAAAGACGGTTAGCATACAGCCAATGACCTCGCTAAAGCCCCATGTGCACATGTTTGTCTAGATTTCATCCAGAATGTAATTAGTCGCTGTTAGTGGGTTATGCATGCGGCAAGCAGCAAGTTCTAGTCTGTCGAAGATATGATCGATGCGGTTCATATACCGGCTTCTTGCTTGCTAGGTTAGCCTAAATATACTCTTGTCACTGAGAAACTGGTCGATATTACTGTCCCGGTTGGAACGGGCTTTGTTATCCTAAAGATTGAAATTGTTCCTATACAACTGACCAGCGCCTGAAAGAAGCTTATCTTCCAAGTTCTGTCTACACGTCCTTTCGCTGACATTTTCATCGGGGGAACCGACAGCTCCGTTCTACCGTAGAAGTGTATTGTGCTCCACCCACACCAAAAAAGCATTCCCGATCCCATAGCAACCGTTTCTGAGATAAAATTATCCTGAAACCTATTCAGGCTACTCATCCTTGCTTCAACAGGTACCAGCCGAATCAAGAATTAAGATTCGTTTATTACGATGACTTGACACCGATGTGAAAGGCAGATTTGGGGGCATTCGCTGGCGAGATCCAGACGAAAAAAAAACAAAAACAATAAAAATCGTATTCTTGGATCAGCAGTAATCGCCTCGGGTGTTTTCTTGTCATGGATGATGTCTTTTCCACGAGGATTCCCTTCGCCCGACTATCTGCTGAGCATGAAGTTAATAATCTCCCACTAGCGGTTTCTTTAATTTTACGTTGCATAAATGCTGATTCAGTATGAGGAGATAAAACGGTGCCTGGCCTTTAAGGGGGAAACCTGGGGAATTGTTGGCAGTCAGTCGGATTACTTCGTGTTGCATCATCTGGTCTCTTTATTCAATTTTCCGCCCTTATTCTATTCCTATTGCTTACTTACAGTGCACGTGTTAGTTCAAGGATGCCTCCAGTGTCGATAGAATACCGTTATTAGTCGAAATTCATTCTCATAAAAATTTCAAGAATGATTTTGTCTTGAATTTTGCAGTCTATTTAATACCAGTTATCATGCAAAAAATATATATATATAAAAAATGCCTCTATCATAATAAGTTGAAGATGCAAATAATGCGTGTCTATGACCTTGGCAGTTGAAATGGATGACCATGTCATCTTCATATTTGTCTCCGTTAAAGTTATAATTAAATAAACTGTTCAGTAGCGTTAACATGAACGGACTCGCAGTTAAAGCAAGAAATGTTCAAATTAAAAAATATATATTACATATTAATGCTGGCAGAGTTGTTACTAAGGCTACAGTCGCTTTGCTTGAGATTTTCAACGTGATAACGTAAAACCAACCGCCTTCTGTCTTCATTTAGAAGTACACGACTTCACCTCTCATTTAGCAAATGTGCAAAAAAATTTACCTATAGATTAGTATTCAAGGCCCCATAGCAGAAATCTATTGTTTTCCTAGCTTAGCAAACCTGACATCTATAGAACACCACCTTTGTCTCAATTTGAACTGAAGGATTATTTTAGATGATCTGTCTATTATCACCAGCGCGCTAATAGATTGGTTTTAATTCTCTTGCTAAGCGATTACTGTTTTCTCCTATATTATGGCTCTGATCAAATTTCTGTGCGATATACATGCAGTATTGTTTTATTCTTTAAAGTTAAATATTTGTTCCGATATTCAAATGTTGTAAAATACATATGGATTGTTTTGGAATATTTCGTTTATATTTCTTTATTTGAAATAGTTATAAAACAATCAATATAATGATTATCTTTTATAATTAATATTACATTCGTTATTGTTTTAACTGCTTATAATTCACAGTCATGTTTCAGATGTTCTATGAAGACTTCATTATCGATATTGTAATATTGCAGTTCTTTTTATACACAAACCAGATAATGTGAACTGTTGATGTGAACGGCTGAGTTAATTCCAATAAAACTGATTCGAATCACAACGTTGATGTAGTAAAATCGCACCGACCATCACCGAAAGTCAGCCAGTCCTGCACACTAATTTATGTATTTTTATATCGAACAACCAAAACCGTTGCTGCTTTCGTGATAAAATCGTTCAAGACGGCTTGTTCTAAGCCGGAATTTTTTTCGTTTCTAATTTAATTAGTTAAAATTGTAAGCTTTGATATTTTATCACGGCTATCAGACGTTGTTCGGCGTCTCTCTATTTCTACAGCATATACTTGAAACAAAGTTCATTCCTGCATACAGTACTGGACAAAAGTTTGTAACTCCTATAAAATTATTAAATTTATAAACTTAAGAACAAATAGGGACGAAACGATAAATTTAGTTCCATGATCATATACGCGGTTGTTTTTATTTCTGTAATATCTTTTCCCCGCGGTGTTGGATGAGGCCACGCGGGCTGACGTTTGCAGTTTTCTTGGTTAGCACAAACGAGTTTTAAGGGCAGGGGCTCGACTTCTTCACATAATGTCAGAAAACTTCTGTTTAAACTCATCATGCAAGATATTTACTGCAGATTTATCTCGCTTACGAAGGAAGCTTTAAGTTTTTATTAAAGGCTGAGGAGGGGGCGGTTGAAACCCCCTGATCCTGATTTGGCCACATCGTTTGCCTATGGTCGCCGAGTCTTTCTTCTTGACCTAGAAGTTACTACGCGACTTAGAACCGCGTCACCGGTGTCTTTTTTAAAAGACGGAATGTTCTTCTTGTTTTCTTTTTCAAAGGTTTTTAATTAAAGACTCGCAAGAAAAGAGCAGTAGTATTTAAAAAAAAGCATATTGCATTTCATTCATTTAGTTACCTTTTCTTTTGCTTTCAACAGTTATTCTACAAGGAATGGTCACAGGTACATAATTCGAACCATGGATGCATCTTCTATAGACACTCAACAGCACCGGCAGTTAAAATCGATGTGGGCTTTATAATTCTTCTAATTAGAAGTTCACAAACAGTCTCTTTCCAAATCATTTATTGCTGTGTGGCCAAAATTGTTTTCATGAAAAAATGCGAATTTAATTTTTTTTTTTCGAAAATAATTTTTAACTTAAAATGTTTTGATATGTCCACTCACCAAATTTCAAAATTCTTCCACGATCCTGCAAGCCGACGTTGGCAAATAAGACATTAACCAGAGACCCCATCTCTGGTGTAATTTCCCTAAACTTAGCGTAGAAGAACAGGATGCCAAAGTTACCAGCCCCCCCACCCCCCGCCGCCGCTGGAAGATCCTCCTACCAGAGCCCTTTATTTTTCTGATGTGGAAGAAAACTGGAAAAGAGGCCAGAAGAGCAAGTGGGTCACGTGACTTTGAAATTTACAAACAAATAACGAAAACGAAATAGTTTCAAATCTGTGGAATATTTATTTTCGTTAAATAAAAGTGAAAAGACCGAAAGGAAGTTACACCGTTGGTCGGGGGCTGCCTTGTTTATTTTCAGTAGCCGGGTTTATTGACGCCATTGAATTTATCCAAAGGTGGGGGGCAAGTTGAAGCGGAGTCGTCGAATGAAGTTTCAATGAGCCTGTTTTATGCGACAGGAATCATGAATAAAATACAGTAAAGCTGCCGGTGCGCTTCCTGATATCCGGGAAGGAACCGCAAAGCGAAACAGCGAAGTTTTTCTAAAAGAGTGTGCGCGGAAATTTGCATCTTTTTCTGATTTGCTTTGTTCCCCGCCCACACAAACCGTAATTATTTCCGTGCTGAATGAACAGTATGTTGCCCCTAATAGGCATTAACACAACAACCCCACCAAAGACGATTTTATCTGGTGGCAAGTAATTTCTAATGTTCTAATTTTAATTTTGTAAACTCTGTTGAAACTGAATTATTTGAGTTAATCTTGACATTCTAGTCGCACACAAACACACACAGTAATTTCTAATGTTCTAATTTTAATTTTGTAAACTCTGTTGAAGCTGAATTATTTGAGTTAATCTTGACATTCTAGTCGCGCGCGCACACACACACACACACACACACACACACACACACACGTGTGTGCGGTATACGAGCATTAAAGATGATTATGGTTTGCCTTTTCTAACTCATTCAGGAAATACAGCTATACTACTATTATTTTCATTGTTTATCGCACAAATTAAAATAGAATTATATATTAAAGCCCCTATGCAAAGAAAAGTAACAAAAGTTTAAAAAATAATTTTAATCGACATATTTTGTTTCTCCAAGGGAATCATAATTTTTCATCTACGGTATATATTTTCTTTATCTAGATCCTTAGTTGATTTATGCTTATTTGAAATATAATATGGATGAACTCTGCTGCAATGTATGTTCATATCACGAAAGCCGTACTCAGAAATTTCTAAACGGAACCTAAACATACAAGGATATCAATATTCTTTCAATTTCATGTTTTATAGAAACCTAATTCTTTATATGCTAGCTGAAATACCCGATCCTCACATTTCTGAACTCTTCGTGATCATGTTTACATGTATATTTTCTAAGTAGATTAAATGCAATATTTTAACCCTGACAAGCAACAACTATGGTTTGGAAACACTAAAGAACAAACAAACAAAGAAGTTATTTGGCTTTATAGTCACGACGTCATAGGTCAAGTAAACGCTTAACACTTTTAGTCTTTATAGGATAGCATAAAACCAACATTCAAACATAGCAGTTAGAAAACTATTACCGGATATAATTTGATAATTTTAAAATCATTAACAACCATGTAGTTCAAATAGCAGGATTTTTAATTAATGGACTATTACCTCCGTTCCTCCAGTTTCCATTGTACTGTTTTGAGAAGTTTATCTCTTTGCTGTCTTCATTCCCACTTTTAGTATCCATTGATGATAATACTTGCACATGATACTGGTGGAACATTTCGGCAAGACAACGCTGTAAGTTTAGTGTGCTGCCGACTGAGTTATCCGCCACTGACAATTATTGGTAATATTTTAGGTCTATTTAAACTCACCGATCGGTTTCTTCTGGAATCTTGCTCCGTTAGGACATAGATTGGGTAAACATACGAATGAGTTCTACGTTTAGTTTGCTAATCGATTAGTTAACTAGAGCCATGTATGTTGCCTTGATTTTTCGAGTTGTCCAGTTGGGCTTAATGGCCAGGATCGTTGTTTCGGCCCACTTTGGTTGGTTGATTTTTTTGTTTTTTTCTGACCAGACGTGTTCTTCACTCCTGAGTCCTTTGTATTTCCACTTTCTGCTAATCTCCTGCGTTACTTCACTCTTTGGTCACGACTATATGATACGTTATATATGTAGGTCTTTATCCTTTCTGTCCTACAGGATGGTTTAGTTGTGGTGAGTACATTCTTTATGGCGGTCCTGCTATGAAATACTGCTTGGAATTTATATTTGTATTTGCTGTACACGCACCTCAGTTTCTCTGAGGTACCTCAGACTTATGGTAAGATGAATTTGGTTGTAGGCAATGAGCCCCAATTCGATAGATCAAAGAAGCAGCATACATGTGGCTCTGGTCAACCAATCTATCAGCAGGCCAAATGTTGAACTCAGTCCTATATGGCTGCCCCATCTACCTGCTAAGAAACCAGGATCTCAAGAGAAAGAAATTGGTGAGTTTAAACAGAGCTAGAATTATTCTTCCAATAATTGTCAGTGATGGAAATAGTTCTTTTGGTAGCACGCTGGGTAGCGTATGCTGGTTTGAATTACATTAGTGACATATATGAATGGTATCATCAGTGAATACTGAAAATGCGCCTGAAAACGGGATAAGAATAAATAAACTTCTTGAAGTGTAGTATTAAAAATTGCAATGATTGTAATAGTCCAACATTAACGGTTACAATAGCCGTCAATCCAAACTGTCCGTATACCAGCAAAGCTTTTATTTTATAACTTCTTCGGTTAATTGAACATAACTGTTATTTTGAAAT
The DNA here is from genome assembly GCA_018389105.1 of Nautilus pompilius. Lineage (NCBI taxonomy): Eukaryota > Metazoa > Mollusca > Cephalopoda > Nautilida > Nautilidae > Nautilus > Nautilus pompilius. The sequence continues at coordinate 983,618 of JACATO010000343.1, read as the reverse complement.
AAGGTTTTGATTTGAAAATCATCTAAGTAATACAATACTGAGAAGATTTCCCAAATAATATTCATTTTATCAGCTAATCACAATTGGCTAGGTTTGTTTTAAATTAGAATTTTCGAAGGATAATTAATAGCTTTAATATAATCTGCTTATTCAGTTTTATTTTCTCCGCGCGCTATATTCTGAGAATAACCATATATTGATTATTGATTGGGTTTTACTGATGGATTCTTTCGATATTTTCTTTCTTTTGTCCGATGTAAACAATTATGAACTGCTATTATAACGAACCTGTGCGTTCTTTAAATACATCAAGCAATGCAATGACTCATACTATTTGAACAGTAATCGGTGTCGTGATACAAGGCTGCTGCCGAAGATAAATGACAACATGTTTGCATGGATCTAGTACTATGTTGGCTTCATTATATAGGGATGCGCTTTAAGCTACTCAGGACTCACGTTGAAGCTTGATAAATTTCCCGTGATACGTCTACAGTCGCCAATTCCAAGCAATCATGAACTCTTTAGACTTCTTGATTTATATTTCAGGAGAGTAATAAAGACATAACAGTAATATCAACGTTAATCAAATTTAGTGTTTACCAGATTTAGCATACTAGTTGCTAAGGATATTTGCTAAAATGAGATTTAATCCCAATCGTATGTAACCATAGATTCATAAATAAACAGTAGTGAACATATATTAAGCTGCTGTATTGCTTAAAGTCCAAGCCGGGAGAACATGGGTATAGTGTTTCGCTGTGACTCACTCGAAGAGCGTTGAAGTACATGCTGAACAATACACGATGCGACGCGTCTTAAAGATGGCTAGTGATGGTGGAACGAGAGCTGCGAACAAAACTCTGTGTTATAATGTATTACAGTAAATATTTTTCAAATGTTACCATTAGCATACAAATTTTCATCGAAAAAAGGTCTTTTTAACCTTAATAAAAAGGTGCATAACACGTTTAGAAAACCAAGTTAATTTTTATTAATTTATCAAGAAACTGCTTGAATACATTTGTATCGTACAATTTTTCCTTTTGTCACAGGATGAAAGCAAAAAATAATGTTTTACCATCTACATCTTTTGAAAAAACAAATTTCTTGAATGTGATTATTTTTCTGTATAGTGCGTGCCACCTGATGTTTTCATGTGTGGCAAATAAAATTATAAAAGTGCTGTAAATCTCCAGTTTCATATTTTAATTAAGTCTTTTCATTGCAACTTGATAAAAATGTCTGCCAAATATATATTCAAGAAGATTTATGGGTTTTCATAAATGGTAATATAACTGAAGGAAGAGTTGTATAAATGAAGTTTATTCTGCTTAAATAAATACATGTAAATAATTTATATTATAATAAGAAACATAATATATGTGTTGTTTAATTACTCTTCTACATAAAAACCAGGAAGCACAGTGCTGATTTAAGGAGGCAAGTAATAGCTCTGCAGAAATTTTTCTTTCGAGAAGAAAACTAGGTGAAATATTGTAATTTCCCAGTTACACAGTCCACAGTATTATATTGAGGTTCAAAGAAACTAGAAAATTAATCAGCTTAGAAATTCTGGTTCATCAAAGACAAGTAAAAAAATAATAAGTAACGGAAAATAGAAAAACATTGGGCGACACAGATTACCAAAGAGCTGCAGTAGAGTGGAAAAGGCCATTATTAGTTTCCAAACAATAAGAAACAGACTGCATAGTAGTGGATTTCATGGAAGGATAGCCAAAAGGAAGCTATCATTAGGGGGAATAATAGAGTAAAACGACTACAATTTGCGGAAGTGCATATGAGAAAAGCCCTAGATCTTTTGGATAAAATTTAACGGAGCGATGAAAAAATTAAAGATATTTTTATTTTCATCAGATGGTATAACTTGGAGAGCAGTTTGTTAATGGCTCTGCTCAGGTGTTTTATGATTTCTTAAGAGTCGGTAAACTATATGTGACAGAAATTTTCATGAAAGATATTTTATACAAGGACATAATGGGAAGAAATGTTATCATCAGCAAGAAACTTTTGAGACAAATATTTTAACACAGAAAGAAATGAACCCGAGCAGACCGAAAGTTACGTGAAGAAATATTTCATAAAAAAAGAAAATGTGTTGAAACGGTTCGCCCAGTGTCTAGAATCCCAAGAAAATTAAATGACTGTGAAAAGGAAGAAATCAAACAAAAAATAAATAAATAAGAGAAAACATCAATAAGTTAACTAAGATTGGCATTGGGATTTTTAATACATCAGTTTCTTTGAATCTTGTACACGTTTTTCCTATTTGCCATAGATGGTTTGAAAATTGATATTAAGGCTAAAGGTGGTCATACTCAGTTTTAACACAGTGAAATGTGATTATATGGACATACATATTAGTGATCTGCAAATTTAAATAATGAATCAATATTTATTTATTAGCAATTTTAATACTGCTGTAGACAACACACAATTAGCATATGGAAATGGTACTGATATTCACAGCACTTCTTTTGCAGCCATATTTGTTAAACATAACAACGTCAGATGACCTTCACTTTACAGACATGCGAACACTTTTCAGAAACCGACATCTTAAAAGAAGAACGATTACTATAAGATTACTGAATACTTTTTGGTTCACTATAGATTTGAAAAACAGAAAACAAATGAGAGAGAGAGAGAGAGAGAGAGAGAGAGAGAGAGAGAGAGAGAGAGAGAGAAGAGAGAGAGAGAGAGAGAGAGAGAGTAGGAGGGAAAAGAATCACTTTAAATGCTTTATAAAAATTAGCACTTTTAAAATACTCAAAAGCTTATAAAACTGTAATTAGGTGTCAGTCATATGCACATACAAAATCGTTTGCACCCAGATTTTTAAACGATAAGATAAATTATATGAGTTTTATTTTGAAATTATAACCAAATACAAGAGATTGGCGTGCGTTTAACTTTTAAATCAGTCATTAAAAAGACAAGTGCCTTTTCTTAACAAAATAACATATTAAACGGAAGTTATTTTGATACCGTAAGTATTGGTTATTGAATTCCTCGACCAGCGAGTTTGGGAAAGAATCGTTCGAGCACAGTACGCTGCTGTCCGGTTTTCCTATCTTGTTTGAACGGAGGTCCGAAAAATGAGTAATCGCCACACAAATTCGGGGATGCGTGATTGGAAAGGCGGACGGACAATTGTACGTGTAAAAGCCGCAGATCCTCTACCAATATGAAATCACACAAACTCATGTCCTACACGAGCTGCATGGTCCGAGGTCACTTTCCGGATTCTTGTCCTAGTAGCGCCGGCGAGGAATCTGAAAAGGTCGTTGTTTGAATTGCCGCTGTAGTTACGAAAGCTTCGTGTTGACATAGGGTCAACGCTGGCAGCATCTCCTCCGACAACAAACACCATCTCGCCAGTGGGAGAAAGCTTTCGCAGTCAGGTACTTCCTAACGTTTCGGTTGCTACGATATCGGGTTTTGTTGGCAACTACGTTGGACTAAATACACAAAATAGCGACTCGCAGACTCAAAACAGTTTAGATCACGATACTACTTACTCTACCTACGAAATACACCTTTTTGCTAACAAAAATTATTGAACAGATAACGAAATCCACTGGATGTTCCGGGCGAAACTACTCAATGTCTTTTCGAATTCAGAGCGAACAAGTAAATCGGTGAAGGAACTCATCTAGTCCCGACAACTTTTCTCCAGTGTAATTTAATAGTTGCGGAACGGAACTGAAATCGCTTGGCTGAGAGAATTACAACAAGACGTACTATGTATTTATTTTGCTTATTTATTTACTTGTAAAATATTTTACCTAAATTAAAAAAAAGGACAACAAATTAGTAAAAGTGAGCTCCTTTCAGTAAACACTGGTAACAGGGCTCGTCGGTATATCTACTTGTCGGTGCTATGTTGAAAACTTTTTTTTTTTAAAAAAATATGGTATTAATATAGTTCGACGGTTATTTTCACTGCCAAATTTCTGTTTCTAGTTTTGACGGCTGGCCCCGGCCCTGCAACACACCAATCAGCTGTGAGACGAAACTGACGTACGAGCTATGCTGACGACATGATTGAAAAGAACGAGAAAAAAAAATCGTACCGGTAAGTCTGGATTTCAGTCTGGCCCACCCATGTCACAAACCAATTCACTTGATTACCACTGAGCCAACTCGTGAATTGGAAGCCGACAATTCGCAAGGGTTTACTTTATATTTCCTCTTCACGCAGTAAAGAAGTCAACAGAAGCCCCCGCTCGCTCGCTCTCTTGCCTGCCTGCCTGCCTGCCTGCTTTAGGGTCCCAGACTTTTCTGAGTAATACTTTTAAGGTCCTTTCAAGAGACGGCGATTCAACCTTAGAAATCTGTGTTGCCGTTTTAATGATTTTGAAAAGGACTTCAGCAGTGCTGGGAACAGAGCTTCACAGACAGATACGTCTGTCTTAGGTGTGTCTTGGATATTCCTTAGAATAGTGTTCAACAGGTTTAGCCACTTTGCAGTTGGTGCGCATCTTTGAAGTGGGTGACGACTATCCAATGACAGTGTGTTAATTTCTACCTGTAGCTCCATGGGTAAATTGTGAAAAACCTCTTCATATATATATAAATATATTTTCTTATTTCTTTAAATAAAGGTATGCGCTGTTTTCAGATTCACCTCTACATACATCCCTGTTTTTAGATTGGCACATGCTTCCAAATAAAAACCTATAAAAAGATAATCACATTAAAAAAAAAAAATGTTTGGACTCGTCTTATCGTCATCTTTAGTTGTTTCATACTTCGTTGACCATCTTTTCATGGAATTCACAGGGCGTTTAGTCTCTTTCATATTTGAAATAGTATGAATGCAGCGTAATCTTGGTATTTTGGATCTTCCCGGTTGTCGGTAAAAACAAGCAGACATGACGATTCTCCTGGGTAAAGATTTTTGCAAAACGTTTTATCAGTCTAGTTAAGATGGATCTGTAATTCCAATAAGTTATTTTGCATTCTTGGACTTTCAAGTGTTAAACTGTTTTACATTAGCCGAACAGAATCCATTTAAGAGCGAATTCCTACACCTGTACATCATCCAGGCCGGCTACCAGTCACGGATGAAGCGGGTCAATTTATTTAATCAAATTTCACTTCTCGTAATTCCACTTTCATTATGCTATAGCTTTTTTGACAGCCTTTGCGAGAACCACCCAACAACAACAACAACAGCAAACGGTGACTTCGAACGTAACATTTGTTACCACTCTGTTTGAATTTAAATTTCCGTCTGCGGCTGTAGAACTTGAGGTCTACGTTCAATGGAGTGAAATAGCAATCGATCTCCGATAGTTATCACACAAAGGAAAACTGACAACTTTTCTCGCCCACAGGCCAAACACTCAATGCATGACTTGTCTCACCTCCACTGTGTTCCAGCCTCTTCTCTGTACCGGCTGACTGCTACACTGCTATCGATTAACTTTCGCATGCACGTATTTCTTTGTAAGCGAGAGGTTCCATTTTGTAGGGAAACACGTAGGTGTATCCGGATGTCAGAGAGAAAATGTGAGCAAATAGAGAGAAAAGAAAGATTGCCGCAGAATCTACATGACGAAGGTCGCGAGGAAATGCATTTAAATTATTCATTGTCTGACGTATTCATTTCACGTTCAGAAGAACTGGAAACAAAAAAAATAGACAATTACATTTAAAAATAAAAAAAAACATATTATTATTTCTGTCTCATTAAATAATACTGTCACGTCTACTCTGCATCACTTCCACAGTTTTTTGCTAAGATAACGGAGAGTCTGGTTCAGTTACTCGGTAAAAAATACAGTTTCCGTTTTGTTACGAAACCATTTTGTATCATTTCCGCAACGAACACTAGAAGTTTCCGTTTTTCACAGCTTTATGCAAATGCTTTAATTTTTCTTTTTGCTTATTTTTCAAGACAAATCGAAGCCCATTTCCTTTTTGTTTTGTAAAATTGCATACCTTATTATTTAGTCTTATATATAGTACCTTTCTGCGCCGATGTGAAATTTCCTTGTGGTACTACACGAACAAAGGACAAGTGTTTCAAACATATGATGTCATTATTAATCTACACAAACAGCCATGAATGAGCGTAAAAGTTTTACTTTTCTATACTTTTCAAGACACAGCTTAACAATGTTTAATAATTTTACGCGTCGACACTATATTAACTATTATAAGACTTGTATTCGTGTTCTTTAACTTTAAAATGTTGAATTACAGTCTCACTTTCGATATTAATACGACCATGTGCCGTCCAGAGAAGGAATTTCGGAAGCTTTGGATCACTCAATGATCAAGGATAGACTAGAGAGAAAAGGGAATTCGGTCTCACATAAATCTTCGATACACACGAGTAGAATAAAGAATATGAATTAATCAGCGAAAATAAGTAAAATTCAACTAAAAGTTATAGTTCTCTGTTCTTTATCAAGCACGTACTATAAAGAAAGAAATGGTCTTTGAATGAGATTTACTCTTTTTTAAGTATGTAATATTTAATGCCATGTAGATATCACGTAAAGATGCTTTTTATGTTCTTCATGGCAGACAGAATAAGAGAAAAAAACGACATTTCCCCCTGACATTTCCTTTTTCCTTTTTCAAAATTTTCCAAGAATCTTTAAAAAAAATGTTTTCTAAATCCTCAACCTTCTTACTAAAATAAACATACAGAGCCTTCAGTCATGGCCAAAAGCTTACATCATAGAATTTTCTAATTTTGCTTGATGAAGTCAAATTTAACCAGCCGAATTTGCACAATAATGTTACGTTAATTCATTGAAGAGCAGACCGCTCTGTCGTTTTTCATTTACTTAATTGGAAAATGACCATATTGCAGATTGGAAATTAAAGAACTAGAAAGGTCGGTGTACTTATACCATCGGTTTTAGACGAAAAATTCTATTTGTCCTAGCAATCTCTTGACTACACTACCTTATATTGAATACTTAGTTTATTAAATAGTAGAATAAAGTGTAGTTTTAAGTAAAAGACATACCTTTATGTAGTTGAAATGGATTTTTGGAAATTCTTATCTTCGCTTCTCAATTTTTAAGTAAAACATTATCCGCCTATAAACAGATTTGACACGGTTATCTTATTCCTGGAAACAAATGTTATTACAGCCTATACTTCTCTTTTTATACTTATCTGCTGCTTTAATAACGTAGGACTTTTATTAATATTACTATTTGAAGAAGAATAAATCTAAGTAGTCATGCAGCATTTAATGTTGTAATTTTGTTTTTTGATTAAATGTCATATTATAGATTTCCTTTACTAATTATTAAAGAATATTCATTATAGTTTCGATAGAAAAATTACTAAGACTATTATTGTTTGTGTAAATCGCAATTTATTAATTTTTTTCAGTGTTTGTATACAAGGAAAAATTACTATTATTTCGGACATTGGCAGAGACGACTGTGGATTCTAGACGTTTATGCTGTATTATTTAGGTTTTTCAGATCGATATTTTATTTTCTTAAAACCTAAAAACCTATTAGGTAGGTGAAAGCAATCAAATTCTTTTAATGAAGGCAAACGTGGCCGTCCAAAACAGAATGTTACCACCTGGCCAGGTTTCTTCCTAACTTGAGAAAAATATCGGCCTTTTTTGGTTGTTTTTTTTATTCATTGGGGCTGATCACAAACCATTTTGGTTTAATGCCGCGCGATTTTCTGTGTTAGCTATTTTATAAACTATATTTTAAGCTGCGTGTAGCGAAGTCAACTGAATGACACGTTTTTCTGAAGCATCATTGAAGCTGTTACTAATAATTCACGCATGAAAACCCACGTGTGACATGTCACTTGCAACAGCACATGCATCACATACGCACACATACACACCATACACATTTCATACATGCAAGCACATCACGAAATACATATACACCATGCATACACGTACACCTCACATAAACACACACAAATCATATATTATATGCACACGCTCACTGAAAATTCATTATTTTTGTTGGATCCCGACCGACGCAGGTACGCATGATCTTAACGAATCACAATGAGTCAAATGAAAGTAAAGAAGAAACATAATATTTGCATTTATTTTACATTTTATTAAAATTGTTTGGTTAATCCCATCATCATTTGTTAGTTTTCACTCTTTATTAAGATTAACTGGAAAAATTTGTAGTTTTAAAGCTTTTCTTTTCATTTGCTATATAAATACGAAAGCAAATTTTTTTTGGAGGGGGGATTTTCATAAAGCATTGTCAAACGTTTTGAGTTCTTAATTACTTTTCCTTTTCTTTATCATTGGCTTTCTTTAGAAAACTACACTGCCGTTCACGCAGTTACTACTAATTATAATTCGGTGTCCAAGCGTAAATTACTAATTAAAAATTCTTAAATGGATATGCGAAATAATTCATGAAATACTCATCTACGAAATTCTGAAAGCTGTAATGAGGCTACAGATAAACACAAGCGTTATTCCACTCACCATCCTTCACAACGACAACGCGAAACCGCAACATCAAGGAAACTGCTATGATCTTCTTGAAAGAAGAGATATGGAGACACAAATATGGCCTTGAAACCCATCAAATATTTTAATTCTCTGATTTTTTTCTTGAAAATTATGGTTGAAGTATGCTAAGGAATTCCGAGTTATGGGTTCCTTGAATATTAACAAATGCTGTGTTGTTTTTTTGCTTACTTGGAGCATGAAAACACTGCAGTTTACACCATTCGTTTTGAAATGATAGCTAAAGTTTTAAATTTAAAAACAAGGGAGATAACACTGCAAATTTTGAATGGGGAAAAAATGAAAAAAAAAAAATTTAAATAGTTCAAGACCCAAAGACTAATGTCAGTACTCTCCAGTTTTTTAAAGATAAACTACAATTAAAATTTGTTTTTTTCTTCATATGCTTTAGGCCTTTTTGTGGTTAGATTACTGGACTATCTATGCTGAGGGCCTGAGTTCTAATTCAGGTCGAAACCAGCCTCGCTTGCCATACCTCGTCAGTACGGTTAAACCAGCCGGCCGCTCGGGCTTCGTCCCAAATCCAAAAATGAAGAATCCCAGTATGACTTTCGTTAGGTTCGATTCGGTAGCAAAAAAAGAGGGGTGCTGGTGACATTTACCGGGTTAATCATCGTCTTGGAGTGACTCTTTCGCCTACCAAATAAATGCTGTTTTTGGCCCATGGTGCAAAGCCGAGACCCGTTCACGGTCTCACGCGACAACGTTTGAACGAGCTATAGGACTTATAGACTGTTGACATGCGTGTATCGGATCACAGCCGAAACTCAGATGCACTAAAGTCAGCAAAGAAATAAAGGAGATACTATAAAATATTACTTTATTAATATTAAATGTAATTTTGGAAATTTGTTATTGTTATCAGAAAACCGGTTGCCACTGATGAGCATTAATCAGAAACCTCGGCTTCTGAAGCAGGCCTGCCACAAGTCGGGCGCGTAGTTTGGCAACAGAACGTTGGTCGAAGATCATCGCGGAGTCTCCAAAGCAGTAAATATTTCGCAGTCAACCATTAGAGGAATTTTCCAGTTACAAATAAACAACAAACACACACGACAAACATTTATATGCGTTTTGAACTTCCAAAGGAAAAAGAGCGGGCACTCAGTGCTCTGAAAAGAGCAAAGAAACCAAACCCAGAGAACTAGATGAAAATATGGTAGAATATGTTCAGTTGTTTCTGAGAACCATCTGATGGTATTCACGCATCATGAGGTACAATTTTATAGTAGCAAGATTTAAAAAAAATTCTTTCGTTATCTCACCAAAGGTCAGTAGTTGTCTATAAATGGCAACGCAGTTGCTATTACTCCCATCTGGCTTATGGAGCACCTATTTTGTCCGGTGGTTCCAGGTTTTGACATTTCTCAGTTAGTAATCGTGAAGGATATGAAGCTGTCCGGCATAAGAAGTTTCGATGACCTATTTGTAAGCCACGGAAGGTGTGATGCGAAGTGCGATTTTATTCATTGGTAATTCGCAGCTGGTGATCTGCGAAGGAACTACATCTGAGAGAGACTTCTGTCTGTTTATGTGAATAATCACATGTCGAAACAGGGCAGTACTTTTATAGAGGAGATGCCCCAGTTCATACCATGCTTACAACGAAAAAATAGAAAGAGAGCCTGTAAGGGCATCAAATCTCTGCCACGGCCTGTTCAATTAACGGACACAAATCTCTTGGTCACGTGTACAACACCCTTGACTGATCTCTGTCAAAATTTTTCCGCAAAATTACTTCTCACGAATCACTTTGTGCTGGAAATAGGCTGCAATCCGTAGATCGGGATTGTTAATTTTGGCTACAATTTTTCATTGTGTTTAAGCGTGGTATAAGACAAAAAGCTATATCACAAAGTATCAGCCTATTTTCCCACTATTATATGGTTTCAGAATAAGCAGGGGTTCTTTTAAAACTGCTTATCTATTTACTTACGTCGAATTTCTAGAGAAAAGGTCCCAAGGGACAGTAATATCCATCTCTGCGGATTCAAAATAGTCTATACTGTCAGTAGTAACTGTTGGCCACTTAATTTTTAGTGTAATTTCGTTTAAATAACTTCCTAACATAGTTTTTTTTTTCTTCTGGTATATTTTGTTTTAAACTGATGAAGTAGCTGTCATTAAAGCGAAGTTGTTCGATCTAAGTACAGTAAGCTGGTGGCTGGAGAAGTTAACCTATAAATGAGTGTCGTCTTGTAGAGTTAATTAGAAATAAGCTATTTACTTATTAACAGTCAACACTCTAAAGAGGTTTTGTTACCTTTTGTTTTACGAAAAACAAGATCGTATTTCAAACTGTTCATAAAAAATCATTTTATAACAATTTCGAATGTTGTGCATCATTTAAACTATATATGGTATATGCATGTGGAGTTATAGTCTTTATCGGAGAGACAAGCAAATGTTTAGATTAAACAACAATAGTGTAAGATAAATTTTATTCGATGTTTGTTGTTGTTATTAATCTTTAGCTTTTGGCAAAATCTTAGCTGTATATGCGCGGTGTAGCATAATAACTAATGCTATAATGAGTGAGATTACAAATGCATTGACACTTCGACTGGGAAGCTGATGAGGGAACTGCTAATAAACATTTTGAAGAAGTTGATCTCTGGACCAGCGATTTTGTCCGTCATCATCATAGCTTTAAGAACGGTTGCGTTGAGATAAAGTTATTACTTCCACTCTAAACGTATTGTTGCTACCAAAAAAAAAGCCAGAGTTAATTTCTGTAATAAATTACACTGGTCAACAAAATTAAATGTATTATACTCATTATGAATGCAAACCAACTTTTTTAGACTAATTTTTTATGCTGATTTCAAAATTTCACTCCATTTGATGCAGCACGTATCAGTTTTTCAGTAGATACATGCAAATATTTACATATTTGTATATATGAAATCATTAACGTAATAAATAAGGACATATTATTTTCAGAAAGTAAATGAGTTAATTGAGTTAAAAATCATCACTATCATTCTACAAAGAGTGACTACAGAAAAAATGGGTCAGACAAAACAAAGTTAGAACAACAGAGTTAGAAACATTGTGATTTGGATTTCCTGCGGTGTTCCTGATCTGGTTGATCACGGTAAAGTGTCCAGCAGTAGTCAGCCAGCATACTGTCATTCCAGAAGCCTTGGTACCGTTTCTCCATAGCACTAATGTCCTGGTGAAATCTTTCACCATGTTTATCAGACACTGCTCCAAGGTTATCTGCGAAGAAATCCAAATGGGAGTTCAAGAAGTGAACTTTCAGTGACATGCGACAACCCATTGCTGAGTAACATTTCACAAGATTCTTGATGCCATCCTTGTAGTCTATTGCCTTCTTGTTGCCAAAGAAATTCTCACAGATCCAATTGAAAGCATTCCAGGCAGGCAGTTCCAGTTCATCCAGTGTTGTCTTGAAGTTGACATCTTTGAGTACTTCTCTAATTTGGGGTCCGACAAAGATGCTCTCTTTCAACTTCGCCTGTGTGATATTGGGAAACTTTTCTACAATATACTCAAATCCTCTGGCATTTCTCTTCCCTAGTGTCTTTACAAACTGTTTCATCAGTCCAAGCTTTATGTGCAAAGGAGGCAATAGGACATTACATGGATCTACAAGAGGTGTATTCTTGACGCTAGACAGTCCTGGCTGGTATGATGTTCTTGTCTGCCAGTTTGATTCCGAATAATGTCTGTCAGTTGCCCGACTATCCCATAGACACAAGAAACAACAGTATTTTGTGAAACCTGCCTGCATTCCCATTAACATCAGACCAATTATGACTGGACAATTTGAGATGTTGAAATACCTATTTCATCAGACAGAACTTGATTGGTTAATTTAAGATGATGAAATATTGCATCTGAACTATGCAGCAATGAATAATGTAGTTTATTTTAAAGGTATGTTTCCATGATGTAAATGAAATACCTGCATACACGTCATTAATTGGAATTTCTATATAATGCATGAGCTAAAACCAAAAAACTTTCTCATCTTGAAAACTGTACGTGATGTCAAAAAACTAATTGTATATTTGAAATCAGCATTAAAAACTACACTAAGTACACCTTGACATATGCTTGATGAAAAATACTTGTTGACCAGTGTTATTTCCCGGTTTATTTTAATGCAGTTAACCCGATAAAATACTAGACAAAGCGACTTTTAGTAATATCATTGGTGGAGATGTAGTGAGTAGGTCAAGCTGCTTGTCAGTTTTGAAACTGGTTAGTCCGTTAGTCCGCCAGGTGGGGTGGACGCTTCTTTCCGCTCTCACGGACGTATCGCGTTCGCACTAACCCTGACATTTAGATTTCTGATTTTTTTTTCTTTTTAGAAAAATATAATTTTCGACTTATTGTTTTTTTTTTTATTCTTTTCTGAATACATGCTTTGTTTGCGCAGCCACAAAAGATGCGTGTTGGCACGAGGTGCATTATGATAATGCTGCATTTAACAGTCTGCCATCCTCGTAGTCAGAGTAACCGTCAAGACTGACGCCTACCTTAAAGAGGTACTTGTTTCAACTGCGTGTCAGAGCTAATGGTTGAATGTCTTCTTTTAAACAATTTGGCTACAGCAAATTTTAACTAAAAGTGGTGGGGGATAAGAGCAAATACATTTTTTAAAAAAGGAAACTGGTCATATAGTGTTTCTACAGTTCTATATAATATATCTGGGACTTTAGGGAAAGATCGATTCCCATAAACATTTTGCCGCAATCAAGAAGTATGCAATTGTGGATTCGTGACCATTGACGTTTTCTGGATAATAATTGTACCAGATACTCGTTTATATACATGAGGATAAACTGGTTAAAGTCTCTTTGGCGACTGTCCCAATATAGAATAACACACAGCGCATTGTGACATAGTAGGTGATGACATCAACAAAAAAAGGTCCACGAATGTCTCACGACAGACTTACGTTTTAAAAGCACTGCGCGTTTTTGACACCTTGAACCACTCATACAGATCAAGCCATTGTCTTGTATAACAAACACCACTGTATCTCTCACTTTTTTTCCTTTCTGCTGCACACAAGAAAACAACGCAAAGATATTTTTCCTTCATCTGATTATTATTATTATTATTATTATTATTATTATTATTATTATTATTATTATTATTATTATTATTATTATTATTATTATTATTATTATCATCATCATCATTATTATTAAATTTATGTTATTACACAAAAGAGAAAAAAAATCGAAGGAATTTGTTGAGAATTTGTATACCAGTGCAGACTTAAACCTACTGCAAAATAAAAATATATAGAAGATTGAAAGTGCATGATGTATGGATCGTCTGTCCGGGATTAAAAACACTATGCTTGATATGTTTTGCCTTCCACTGCACGTCTTTGTTGTCAAGTATAACAGGTTTCCGATTCCCTCAGTGCGCGCGCAACATCCCCCCGTCAGACGTAACTGTAGCTGTCAGTACTATTTTCACAACGTGTTAATACAAACACCGGCGGTGTAATAAAGGAGCCGCTTTGCTACAATGAAACGAGTGCGGTTCCTGGTTATGCTTATCCGGGTCCGAGGTAAGTGGTGTGAATTAACCTTCTCTCAATTCCAGTTTTCTTTAAAAAAAAAAAAAAATTTATTCGAGAAAAAAAAGAATGTAATACCACTATTTTTAAGATATCTGCATCTGATGGACATCTTGAAGAACTCTGCTCCCCCCCAACCCACCTCCACGATTCAGAAACTACGCTTGTTGGTGACTGAAAGTTTGTATTTTGTGATCCCTTTCGACAGCTGGCGTAATAAAAAAAAAATACAGGCGTGAAAAGGGATTTAGAACGCTCCGAACTATACCATTGGATCTTACCACGGCAATAGAAGAAGCCGTCGTTTTCTACATTAAGCTATTTTAAAAATTCGTTCTCGCATCTTTTTCTTTTTAACTTTATGTACCAATAAAGGACTCCGTGAATACCCATTTGGGAAAAATTCAAGTTAATGGATATTGGTCTTGATTTAAACAAACGTCTCTCAGTATCAGGTCAAGCGACCTCGTGTATGTGCAGGTTTTTGAAAGATAGCATATGCAGGCTTTGGTGGACGAACAAATCTAGATTAAAATAAACACGTGCCAAGTAGGTTCAAGCGCGTGGCAGTTTACGCTAAAACGAGTGCAGATTAATCATGGCTTAAATGAGCGAAGCGACAATGAAGATTTGAGTGAGCATTTTTTTTTTTTATTATTTTGCTAGCTTAAAATGGATACATGCCATTACAGGTTCGAGTAAGAGTATGCCAGTTTGGCTTCAGGTGATTGTATTTCAGTTGAAAAGACCTGGCCAATTCCAGATTCAACGGAGCGTAAATCAGCTGATAAGTTTAAATGAAGACGTGCCGGCTGTAGATATAAATAAGAACCTGCCAATCTAGGTTCAGATGAGTCTTTTTCATCGTAGATTGAATTGAACTCATATATAGTGCTAAGTTCAAATAATTACACGCCATTGAAAAATTTACGGAAGCGAATTTCCGTTTAGGTTCGGAAGATCATTTTCTATAATCAAATGAACACGTGGTATTCTAGGTTCACGGGAGCGCGTGTCTGCTGTTTCGTGAAAATGACGTCACCGTGGTACCAACGACAGTGTGCGTTGGTACATCGGTTTTTAGAAAGGAACAAGTGGTGTGGAAACAGGGTTTAAATAATCTTAGATCAGTACACCATCAATACGTATCTTAACAGTTTCAGTTTTCACTTTTTTTAATACTGAATTATTATAAATGGTTAGTCAGACAAATATGATTTTTTAATATTAGAGTTTTTCCAGCATAGATATTTCGATCAATAACGTGTTGGCGTGTTTTAGTCGATGAACTATATCTGCCAAATAGGTTCAGTAAGCCTCAACGCGTTAGGAGCGAATTGGATGAGGTGGTCTGTGTTTGACCGATACCTTTAAGCCCAAAAAAGTAGCAAATGTGCGTTGTTCATGTATTTTAGTATAAGTTGAAAAACGTGTCGAGTATGAGAGAAAGAGAATTACTGTTATATTATGTAAATGTATAATATTTATTTTTAAGTATAAAATGATAATAATATTGCACACGTTTTGGTTACAACAAACAATATCAACAACAGTAATACTAAGTTTGGCTTAGTTTTGTTATGCTAATCAACTTAAAGAACATTTTGAAATTAAAAATTTAAAAGCTGGTACGTTGACCGCCTCTGTATTTTTCGATTAAAATATCAACTGCAATTTAATTATTTTAATTATTATTCGATGTCTGTTATTTATATAATTCATAAAAAAATATTGCAAGATTTCTATTTTTAGTTTCGGAAGAGTTAATATCTGGAATAATCTGAAATGAGCTTTCGCTCTGGTTCTTTTACGGATTTAGTTTTTATGAAACTGGGGTTTAGAACGCTGCCTCAATTGTGCTTTGGTAAATTGGTGCTTGAGAAATCTTCTTATGAATATCTTCAAATCAAACAGGCCAAAACAAATTTCAAATTGGTTTTATATTAAATAGTCAAGTCCATAAAAATGTTTGTTTTTTTGTTTTTTTTTTAAGATTATAATCCAGAATATTTTTCGCTTACAAAACTATAGTCCTGACAGTGATACCAGATGTCTAGTTAATGTATCAGTACTAATGAAAAATTTTAATTTTCAAAAAAAAAAAAAAAAGTCAAGAATCTTTTGATATTTTGATAACGTTTTTTGTTTCATAATTCAGTTGATCATTCACGGTTTTCTGTCAGCTTTATTAGTAGTCTAAATCCATCACTTTAAATATTTAATTGCTGAGAATGAAACAGATTTCTTTCCCCCGAAGAAGCCCATTCGTCCGGGAGGTGAGGAAGAGCGAGAGTAAAACGTGCCGATTTTGGTGCGTCGGGCTGAGGTACCCCCGATCAGAAATCAGACTGGAAACCCTCAGTCTTGGCAGTCATATAGTCTAACCACTAGACCACCAGACGTTTCGATTATTGCATTCAATTACACTTCATCAGTACTGGAAACAACAGCGCATTCCCAAAAGATTTGCGTGTCTTTGGTGCATTTCTGAATCCTCTGAGTGGAAAACAGCTCTTGAAGTGGTTACTACTATCCAATGAGCATCTAGACATTTATACGGGAATCGCTTGTGTGGTCTGCTTATGTAGAACCCCGAGTATCTTTTGAAAATCTCTTCGAGCATTTGTTGATTTTAATGGCTTAAAATAAAAGTGTTTTTTTTTCAGAAATAACTATATAAATCCTTAATTCTTTACTTACATATATGCCTTAATGCTTGACATGTTATGATCATCTTGAGTCTGAAGTAATTTATCGGTAGCTTCAGCAATCTTGTCAACTTCTTCATTGCCCGGTAAGCCAGGTTGTCTTGGTACCCATTGAACTATAAATATACAATTCTTTCAGGTAGTTCTAAGAAGACATTATGGATTAGCTGTTCTAATACCAAATCAGTTTTTTTATAGTCATTCGGAGATTGTAGGAGAGACTATTTACATAGCATGGTATCTTTCGTGAAAGTAAGTATTTTAAGACTTAAAAAATGTAACTGTCTCTACGCAGTAGAGGCTCCAGCCGGAACCTTTATCTTATTTTTCTGTTCTATGTGGAATTATTACATAAAAATTCTTCACCACCAGACCTAAAACTATTTTATTCAGCTTCATCTGTAGATATCCGCACTCAGGTCTGAGATAATGTAGCTAATATATCTAATGTTTTACTTGCAATGGTCACTTATTTACTGAACTAGTCATATTTATAATATGGCGGGATAAGATCTTCATTGATTATAATATTATATTGGTAACAATGGTGCTAATTGCTGGCATTCAGCCAGTGGCTACTTCTCATGATTCTCCATAAAACTTTTTATCTCAAACTTCTTATTTATCTTCTGTAACACCAAATGTTGGTTAAGACTAAAAGAAACTTTTTTCTATAACTCGTCATGTGGAATGATTTACATGCTGACATTTGATTCCCTCTACAAATTTAATTGCTTTATTCTGAAGATGTAGTGTAACGGAAGCAAAACCAGCTTCTCTTAAAAGGCTGATGATAGGTTTGCTACGTCATCATCTATATATTAACGGTTTGATTTTAAATAACTCCGATTTTATTTGAGATATTTTAGAGGAATGGAAATTCCATTTTTCAATTCCATACTCAATTTTGGCAAAGTGTATATTTTATCCAGCTGTTGCCCAAAATTTTAGCATCATCGTAGAAATAACGGTATGCGATACATCGCGTTAACGTGTTATTAATATGCAACTTTAGCATGTTTAATTTGAATTTATGAAGCAAAATTAGAAAATCTTAGGTTGATACAAAACTTTTGGCCATAGTTGTAGACTTTCCGATGACGTCTAATATCAGCACACCAAGAAAGTTCGTGGAATATCGGTGTGTGATTTTTTTTCTCCTGATTGCAGCTACAAAGTCGTTCATGTGTGTTTCAAATCTGAGTTGATTGTCCAGTGTATTCCCTAATGTGGAGATGTCTTGTCATGAGCAAGTAACAAACAGATACCTGTAAAATATGTGAAGCTTGGAGTGTGTCTATGACTCTCCACTGCAACCACATTTTTCGCAGGGATCAACATGATTTCCAATAACCTATCCAACACTGCAACAGTGTTAATGATTTCATTTAACTTCTTTTCTGGTACAGAAAGTGAGGCCCAAATAATAGTATCACCAGGATACAAAACTATATCGG
Organism: Nautilus pompilius; assembly: GCA_018389105.1. NCBI lineage: Eukaryota > Metazoa > Mollusca > Cephalopoda > Nautilida > Nautilidae > Nautilus > Nautilus pompilius. The sequence continues at coordinate 965,363 of JACATO010000343.1, read as the reverse complement.
CTTTATGTATGAGCTGAATAATAACTGTTGGTGTAAATATATAAAAAAGACAGGACTCAATGTAACTCCATGTGCCAAGCCTTTCAACAAGATGGCACGGTGAGATTTGTAGCCATTCGTCTTCATCATTGCATACCTGGCTTTGGTACTGTCAATCTAATGACTGGTGAAAAGGCCAAGCTTTCATTCTTTGTCATAAGCTGACTGTAAATCTTTGAATACTGCCAATTTATTTCTTTTCGTCTGCAACGCGTGTTGTATATCCTGTGTACAATGACCCAGTTGTTCAGATGATGATCTAGCTGTTCTGAATCCTGCCTATGCTGGTGTATAGATATTTTGAAAATTCTAGCAACTAAGTCAAGTTTTGTTGTACAAGTAGTTCTATTAGTTTATTCAAGTAGCTTGTGAAGGTAATTTACATAACGCTATCTGCTTTGTTCTTAGACTTTTATATCTTTAGAATTGGAATAATAATAGATTTTTTTCATAACACTACGATTTACCTTTATGATATAATTTGTTAAGAGACCGAAGTAACAGTCTCTTCCATGCTTTTGGCAATTGCAGAATCATTTCATTCATGATCCGACCAGGTCTTGGAGTTTTGCCAAACTTGAGGTATTGCAGTACTATTCCAGTCCTGCAAGTGTGAAATGTTTGGAGATGTTATCAGCTCCTGTTATTTCATTTGTTGTTTTTTAGAAATCTGTTTTCTAAAGGCGGCGTAACGGTGCTTTTTGACACCAACCTGGTTTTGTTTGGAAAATTCTTTGATTAATGTCTTGGCTGTTTTTTTTTTATACTTTAACATAACCACTGGTCTCATTTTAGTTAGATTGGAAATTATTCGTTTCCATTCCAAATTGTTTCACATTTTTCCTTATTTTTAATTTTTATTTTCTACATAACCTAAATTTCTTTATTTTACACTTTTCTCTTTTCTTATTTTTGCAATTTTTATGGCCTGATAATTTAGGTTGTTCACTATCTATTGATTTCTTTTCTTCTCTTTCTCATGTATTTATATTTTTCAGACTTTCTCAGCTTTGTGTGGATATTCTTTTTACCGGAATATTTCTTTAAACATGTTAATATATTTCTAAAACTGTAAAAGGGGATCTTTCTCTCGTTTTGTCTCCAAGTAAATAATTGCACATTTTTAAAAATTTATCTACCTTTTATTTTCTGAAATACGAATTAAATATTAATTAAAATCCACATATTGACTCTTTATAATGTAATCTTTAACTTTCCAATATTTATTTATAATAAAAAATTTTAAAAATAAGAATGACAATTTAAAAATGTAAAAAAAATTATTTATCACCTTAATCTTTTTATTTTAATTTTTATCCAAATATTATCTATTTTTTTAGTCACTAAGATGCTTTGGTTTAAAGGCAGGATGAATAAAACTACAACGTGAAGTTGAAATCTAAGAACAATTCCCCTAACATCCTTACCAATTCTTATTTTTAAATAGAATTTTTAAGCTTTCGCTGAAAGAGAAACTTTTGTGCACTTATTTCTTTTTTCTACTATTTATTTTTATTTTAGCCTGAAACGTTTCGTCTATATCCGATAATGTGCTATCTGTTTCTGTAAGACAAGACCTGTTCTTGTCTATATTGTCCGACTACATATTATGCTAAAGTAAAATAGATTGCATTCCAAATCTGATTGATATGACATTGATATTTACGTTTGCAGCTTGAACCATAAACTAGGCTGTAAATTAAATAATCGATGTGCAGGTCGCAAAATGATCGAACAGTTTTTTTAAAATACTGGGTACTTAATTACGTATTTGCTGCGAAGTCTTAACATTAAAAAAGATCGACGCACAAATAATAAAATATTCAAGAAAGTTATTCAATTATTTAAATTATTTCAGCATAACCTGAAGGTAAGCAATGTAATACGGATTCGATAAAAATTAAATATATGAGATTCTATATTAGAACATAAAAGATTGTTTTAGCATTCCGGGGTTTTTAAGCAGTTCGATTTATCTAGTTGATTGGTGTTTAATAGAACTTTTACAAGTCTTTAAACTTATTCTCGTGATCGCGAAAGACAGATATAGAAATTATTTAATCTTAATGTGAAGGAAATAGTATTTCCACAACACGATATAGGGCCCCATAGTATTTATTAATACCAATAAAACATAAAAAACACACTTCAGATAAACACTTTTGAAATATAAAAGACGAGTTTTATATAAGTTATTAAGTTTTCCTTCCTTTGAACTTAATTTTTAGTTCCACGCTGGCGGTCATAATTGTGGACTAACCAATGGAATATCTCATTATATACGTAAATCGTTTTATTAGTTCATATAGTTAGTTGTGGCTGGTAAAAAATCGAATTAATGTAATTTTTACAAACATATATTTTATAATGAATAATATTATTGGTGGCAATTATGTCTACCGACATATATACAGTAATGTGCAAATTAATGTGGACATAAGTGAAAAAAGATTTAAATGATTTTGATTAAAAATGAAAGCTTCTTAAATATTGTATTTTTATCAATATTCAATTATTTATTGCATACAGTGTATTATTGTGTCACCTTTTGAAATGATTGCGTCATTTCCACAAACTTCTGCGTCATTTCTTGATATTGGCTTGGCCATTCAATTTTGACCTAAGTTATATCATTTTCAGTCATCAGACTCAGACCAGTGATATCTGTTCTTTTTTGTGTGCTTAATAGTTGACTATGAACACTACACAAAGAAAAAGAACTGAAACAATCGCCTTGAATAAATACACATTTATCACAGAAAGAGAAATTGCCAATGAAGTCAAAGTCAGTGTGGGAGAAGTCAATAAGATTATTTAAAAAAAAAAAAAAACAGCACATCACAAGCAAGCTGAATATCTTAGTCAGGGAACCGGAAATGCGAATGAAACGGAAAACAATAGTTAGAGAAGATGCAAAATCAATACGAGTGAGCGACCCAGAAAAACTAGTGAACATAGTTAACCAGGAATTATCAGCAGAAGATGTCCAGATATCATCAACTGTAAGACGTCCATATCTTGAGGTGGGACGCCAAGGCAAGGAACCTATGAAAACACAAATGCTACCAAAAATAATAAAAACAAAATGCTAAGCATGGGCCCATAAATATTCTGGTTGGTCAAAAAATGACGGGTGCAATGTATAATTTTAAGAGTGGAGTTATTTTCTTCCTCAGGATTAACGATGTTGATATGTACGCCATTCACCTGATAGATCCACAGCCACTCTCACTATAATCAAACTGTGAGGAATCCAGAAAAGAAAATGATATGTATTGTTTTTTTAATTTTTTTACAGAAGGTGATTAGTGCGTATGAAAGATGTGATGAATATAGTGAGGAATATATTAAAGTTCTGGAATGCTGTGTCAAACCAGAATTGCTGAAGATATCGCCGAACGCGGTTTCCCAACAGGATCTGGCTCCATGCCGCACGCCGAAGTGTAATAAAGAGTATTTCAGGATAAACAATATCAACTGCTTAAATCAACTAAATCCAAACTCAAAAATTAAGGGCTACACATAAGACTCAGCTTTGAAAACTCTATTGTAAATTAAAAAAAAAAAAGCAACGATCAGATCTGTCACGCAAGTCTGGTTCCATGAGGAATAAATAAAGAAAATCTGTGAAAAATCTCGTGAATTTCATGTCTAGAAGTGTTCAAAAGGTGACTAAAGCTGAAGGTGGTCATATCGGGTATTTAGGTTTGTTTCAGTTTTTAAAATACATGCTTTTTACTAAATACTCTTTTAAAATCCAGCTCACATTAATTTGCACAATACTCTATATATATGTATGTGTGTGTGTGTGTGTGTTTATGTGTGTGTGTGTGTGAGCGCGTGTGTGCGTGTGCGTGCGTGCGTGTCGTTTAACATAACTTCTTCAACTCATTTTAATATCATTTTTACTTTAAGGAGAGAAAGAGAAAACACATTAAATGAAAAGCGATATCAGATTCTTAATACATCTAATAGGAAAATCTAACTAATTTTGACTGAAACTTGATAAAACAAAAAATATTTAAAAATTTTAACTTTCTAATGTGTTTATTTAAGGAGAGGTGTTATTGCTTCCATATATTGATGTGGAATTCTAGCACTAGATTTACGTTTTCTGGAACATTTTGAGTATTAAATTATCTTATAACTTGGCATGAGAGCATAAATGAAAAGAAGTAAAACAACAACACATACGAACAGGATTGTTCGACAAAAACAATACTGCATTATATTTTTTTAATATATGAGAGATATAGATTTTCTTGATTTTTAAAAGAATGTTATGAATGTATTCTTTTGGCCTAATTCCCGTTCTAATGAATTTTACTCTGATTTGTCGGTGCGTCTGATTTCAAAGAATTATTAAATCATCATCTTCATGTAGTTTTCATTTTCGATAAATATGTATAAAGGAAGTTATTTATATAATTCTGGCTTTTTTTTCACTTTAGCTCTATAAAATATTTAGTAAAATTCATTTGTTGTGAAATTAAATTGCTGGCTATACAAAATAAATGACGTTTGAGTATAAGATTAAAATTTCAATATCCATCTCTGTAGGCAAATGGCATTTTGTTAGCTTTTCAGTGTACATTTATATTGCTATTCATAAGGGTAAAATAATGAATTTAATACTTCTATGGCTCGGATCTACTTGACCGATCATCGGTTCCCACCAAGCTTAAACGGTGGTAAACGATTTTTTAAACCGTATGATATTTTGTGAATTTTTCCCTAGTTTAGCGTCTTAAACACATAACGAGAAATAAATGGCTTTGTCGTGTTTAGTTTCTGTATCACCAATCTCCTATACAAAGACGCTCTGAAACATAATAGACATAACCAAAATATCCCAACAAAATAAAAGAGTGAACCGAAGCGGCTCAACGATGTAATAGCCGCACAAAGTGGACAGACTAACTTGAATTATATCACTGAATATGAGATTCGGTTTCTGTTAACGGAAAATAGTTGTACACTTGGCGATATTACTTTCGGACGAGGGCGGCCGGTGACCAAAAGGGTAAAAGTTTGATTCCTGGTTGGGTGTCGAATCTGTCTGGCCTACCTCTCTGGTACAATTTCTTTTCTTCGCTCTTTTTCATCAAGCAGTCGCACGGGTTTACTTCAGCTTCCCCATCATCTCAAAATGAAGAATTCCAGTAGTGATTTCCCTGCCGAAGTTGGAAGTGCGAGCCCGCGTACCGGCGCATAATAACGTTCTCTGTCGGATAAATACTTAGCTGTATTATTAGTTTTTCTCTTACAAGTATAATCCGACAGAAACCACGGGGAAACAAACAATTCATCGAGTGACTTTTCAAAACTTGCTATTGCAAACTATCCACTTATAGCAACTGTGTTTAATATGAGCCCAATATCATCTACCCCCCCCCAGGGCTATATCAGTCTTTGTTCTAGATAATAACAAATAAAAAAACGAAAACATTATATTTCTTTGCTTAGACAATAAAGATTAGACTGTACGTCATGTATTATTTAAAAAACCAAGAAAAGTGCTGAATAAAATATTTTATTCCAATCTGTCAAACGACAATGGTTTACACTATGACACTTCCTGCGTGTTATTATGCTTCCACTTTACGGAAACAGTTCCTATTATTTGGTCGGTTTACAACTTGCTCACTGACTATGAACAACCATTCTAGTTGACCTGTGATGAAATTGACCTGAATCAGAAAGATGAATGGGCAAACACCATAATCTTGCTTGCATGCAAATAGACAGCGTCTGATGGAACGCCAGTACCATTGTGACTTAATAAGCAGATTAATTTTGGTATCATTATCTTAATATTGATCAATGTCGATATATGAATTATAATTTGTATAAATGCGGCTGGTACAAACCTTACTTTTATAGCGTATTTCTGGAAGAGAAAAGTACACGTCTTTCAAATGATAACGGCCTCGTAACCAACCCACTCTTTCACTACCGGAGGGAAAAGCAATGCAATGTACCAATGCTGTGTTTAGTGATGTTTCCACTGTAGATGTGTTATGTTAACTACTCAAAAGTTAGACAATATAATAAAGTGTTAAATTTGGTAGTAATTCCAATAAGTAAACAAATAAAAAAGAAGAGAAAGGACATTAGTGAATAGAGTGGCAGGTAAAGATTTACTTATATTCACTTATGTTTTAACAGTAATATGTTTGATTATTATTGACCAGTGTAATATGTCTTAGTTATTACAGCAGATTAAAAGTATCTGTTAAAAATGTTCAGAATTTAGTTTGAAATGAAAATGAGAAAGAACCAACAGAATGTATAAGTGAAATGTTTGGAATTTGTCTGATGAATGAATATTTTTTGTTTTTTTTTTGTTTTTTTCTAGTTACTTGTGGAAGAGAGGTTTCTTTAGAAAATAGGAAATGCAAAGTCGCTTTTTTCTCCCAGACATTTATCAAAATAACGCTACTGTTATTTGTTAAATCCCTTGCTGTTTTATACATTGAAATAATTCTAGAATTCTAAAAACAGAAAGAAAAGAAAAGCAAATAAAAATGAAAGCAGAATGCGTTCCAAAGCATATCTTTTACAGAACAGACATTTCCCATGTTATTGATCAAAAGGTATACAAATATATCTTTATCAGTTCGGGGAAAAACCTAATTAGTACCACCAAAGGTCAGGTGCTATACATCAGAGTATTTTTATACGATTTAAAATCACCTTTGACTTATTCAGCATCGAAAAGATTTCTTGCAGTGGTCGTCTTTGCGCTGTTTCAAAGATATCTTGCATCGGGATATCATCATCCCATCAAAAGACTAGAAAGAGAAAAGTAAGTGCAAGCACTGGCATTTCTTAAAAGATCGTTCATCTGGCAAGCACAATTTTAAGTCCATTAAAAAAGAAAGAAGAATCAGATAAATAAACCTTGTATTAGAACATATTAGCTGTTAATTGTGCCGTTGTCATTACTTCAAACCATTCTTATCGAAAGAACAACCTTTCATGTTAACAAATGTTTTATATATTCTGTGCATCTGTTGAAACGTTGGTGTTGGTATTAGTTAGACATCTTTTCTTTTAGCCATGCAAATTCAGTAAAGTTTAGATTTGGAGATTGAGGGAGCCAAATCAAGTTTCAAAAAAGTCTATTATTTTTTAGCAAGGTATCTGTATCGAGCTTCGCAGTGTGCTTTTGATCCTCATCTTGTTCCGGCATAAGCTCATCATGTAATTGCATGGCGTTGCGGAATATTGTGATATTTCTCTTTTGTGAGAATCTCGTCAAGTTTTATCAATCAGCTGTTAATCAGCCAATCAATCAATCTCTGTCAACCGTCTTTTGACGGTAGTAATTGAGATCTTCCTACCAGTTGCAGAAGTTGATTCACTATTTGTCAAGAAAGAATTTATTTTAGACTCAAACCAGCAACATATCTTCGCATTCAGAAGTATTTCGTATCCGGATAATTGCGAATGAACTAAATAAAAGGCGAGAAATTCTGAGCCGGAAAGTTGTGAGTGGATTCATTGTGAATAGCCAGGGAGCGTAAGTGCTATTAAATTTATTTCTTACAACATGTTGCCTTTTGATTGATCATGGAAATAGAATATCCTTTTTACTTATCTTTCATACTTCTTCCGTTTTGTTTTCACTCGGAAAGGGCTCCGGTGATAAAGGACACGCAAAAGGTGTTTATATGTCACAGGGATCACCGTTAAATAACGAAGCAGTAGACGTTCCCCTCAGTTAGGAGCCAGCTATGTAATCCAGGTGTGGAATATTTGTGATAACGTCCTAAAAGCGTGACGTCATAGATTCAACGTCTGCTCCTGCAGTCGCTGTATTGTGCCCAAACCAAACAGCAGGATCTGCACAGAGATGACGACATTTTGATATAGTGCAGACCGAGGCAGGCGGCTGATTCATCGAGGATAATGCTGATCGTAGGATTCATTGCCTGGAAGCTGGCGAGCACGGGAATGTTTACGTAATGTCGCACGTAGCTTATAAGATTAATGATTATTAAAAAAACTGTAAATTAATTGATGTTTTTATAATTTCTAAAAAAAAATTATTTATTTATTTATTTCGTGACATTTTATCAGGAATTTATTTTAAAGAAAGAATTTTAATATCTATCCACTCACAACTGGTCCGCTCATAATTAGTCACTCGCACTTATCTATGAACAGTATGAAAATGAAATAAAAGAATCAAATTAAGCAGAATAGTAATAAAAAATTTTATTTTTAATCTTAATGCACACTATACCTTGTCAAGTAAGTAAAATAGTATGACATAACATTGCCAATGTTATGTAATTGCGTGAACATTAGTTTTATGGTTTTCTTTGCATCATGTGTGAGAGTGAAGACGTGGAAGAAAAAATGGGAGGCGCTAGAGCGAGAGAAAGAGATTGCATTAAAATTAATCTTTACGTAATTTTAAATAAGTTCCATTATTACGTGTGATCTCTAACAGATATTTATGCGCGCTGCGATCAGTGGTTAAAGAGAGGTCCACAGTGCAGCACCCAGAATATTCACAGATATGCAAGGTTCCATGGGTTGGCACTGAAAACAGAGAGCGTGTGGGGGATCTTGTTGGTGATTAGGTGAAGCTAAATTGGAGTTTTTCATCTAACCTAGGATTCCTTTAAAATCTGACATGGTTTCTGCTTACTGAAACGTCCTAGCATTGCAGCCTTCCGCCGCCCCGCCCCCTTTTCGTGTTTCTATAATAATATTTGCTTTAGATTTGGAAATAACCAGTAATATATTTAGTAATTTAAAATTGTATTTACACGTCAACAAAAACAACCATTTAACCCTCCCCCCACACACACGTTGAAAAATGACGTTGTTTTTTTTTTTTTATTTGGGACATTTTACGTAGTGTGTAGTTCTGAGAAATTACTTTTGTCAAAGATAAAACAGCAAGAAAGGTAACCAAGGAAAACTCAGTTTCGTTGTCGACTGGCGTCAGCTGCTAGATCCTTAGCGCCTTTTGGCCTGCTGCGATTATCCTCTGATAGAACTAAAACTGCTAAAATAAAAGCAAAAAAGTTAAATTATAAATAACTGTTAGAAAAGATGGGAAAAAACGCAGAAATTCAGCATTGCACCGTGATTAAACTATGACAGGTGGTAATTACTTCTTAAAATTTATTTGTTTCACAAGAGGTTTGGTTTGGTATAACCTCTTGATAATGAATAACGTTTATTGTAATATTTCAAGAAGTTTATTCTCGCCGTCTTCAAGGGGATTTACGTCATCCATCGATGCTACTACACGAATGTGTCACTAAAAGGGATTTAAGCTGAAACCCGTTGGTTGTGAATTGCACTGTGCCTCTGACTAAGCTTTTTTTAAATTATTAACAATTTGCAGAGTAATTTTAGGTCTATTTATATCAACTGATCGGTCTTCTGGGATTTTGACTTGTTAGCACATAGGTATGGTAATCATGTGCAACGTAATTCTACACTTAGTCTGCTGATGGATTGCTTGACCAGAGTCATGTATACTGCTTTTTTGATCTGTCGAACTCACCAGTGAGGCTTTTCGGTTTATAGACAATTTTCAGATAGAGTAGCCTTCTGCTCACGCTAATGCTCATTGGACAAAAATGTTTTTTCCGTGTCATAAAACTCATTTACTGTATACTCCATGTTTATTATGGTTTCTAATTGCCATGGATAGATTATGTTTTATTTACCTTTATTAAATCAGTAAAGTTTGTTCATTGATGGACATTGTATTTTCGTATAATCTCTGAATTGACTTGTATGTATGTAGTCCAGTTTGCATACTTAAAATGATTAAAAACCCTTAAACATCATACTGCCCTTATGAAAAAAGATGCCATCGATCCTCACAGAACCTTTTACTGGTTTAATTCGCCTTATCTAAAATAAGAATAGACAACAATCGAAAGGCTGTCGAAAGAAGGTGGTAGGACACAATAAAGATCTGCATCAAGATTGGAAACATTAATGTCGACACCTGGGAGGACCTGACAGCCAACCTTCCCCATTGGCACCAGCTGATCCATGATTCAGCAAAACTTTTCGACTACCGAATCAACCAAGAGGCCCCAAAAGCGACCGAAAAAGTAGGAGGAGAGAAACCCCATACTCTTTCTCTTGTCACCACTGCCCGAAGAACTGCAAATCAAGACTGGAACTGATTTGAACATTGGACGACGTAATACTCGAAATCTAGTGACCGCCGACAATATCTCAGAAAAGATAGTGTTACTCGTAATAGTCTCGAACACAAGATGTCGATATGATCCGCGATTAGTAAATACAGAAATTAGTAATATTCTATTTGTCGACCTACAATTCTCTTAAGGCTTTTGTTGGAATCAGGTAACGGACCAGCCTTGAATTCAGTACTGTTCTGTACATCGTGTCAGCACTTATCATCAGTGAGTCTGGATGGAATCAGTGATAACGTTTACGTAAAATACACCGCATGACCCGGTAACTCTTAATTTTCTTTTACATTTTATATGGCAAGTCAAACAAAAAAACCAAGAAAAATTCCAAAACTTTGAAATAATTGTTTTATGTCTAAAAGCTCTTCATGAGCTGCTAGAGAAACCACGTATGTATAATAAACCACATAGTTTTTAAACTGTCTCTCTTGACATCCCCTTTCAAACAAAATCAAAATTAATTTCGAGAAATGGCACAGAAAATAGCTTCGGTGTATTTATTCTCTGCTATTTGCAAGAATGACTGCATATTCACGATAAATCATAAGGCGTACAGTTAGTATTTGGAAAATGAGTTGGTAGTTATTTTCTGAGGGCATCTGGCTTTTCCTTGTTCTCAATTTTAAAAAAAATGACTGGATTTTAAATCGAAAACAGCATCTTATTATGTAAAAACCATATGTGAAAAACAGCAAAACGCTTATACTACACGAAAATCTTAATCTGTAATTGCTGACCTTGAGAAACAAGAATATCTTTACATGACATTTAAATGACTACAGATATAAACGATACTAAATGTCATGCGAAAATCACGTAAAAAAAAGGTTTCCTTCGTTCTTAATGTCAGACTTTAAAGATAAAGCAAGAATATATACTTTGTCCATTGGTTTGTCTTGCACGATTAAAGCTATTCAACAGATTTCACCGTATTAATCATTATTATACCGTTACATATCTTAAAACTCTTAATTTAAGTAAAAATAAAAACGTAATCACTTGATGATTTACTCCATGTATCGTGTGAATTAGATAAATAGTATATTTAAACAGTTGAACAAATATTATTATTATTATATTATTATTATTATTATTATTATTATTATTATTATTATTATTATTATTAATTCTTTTTATGACTTTAATTTAACTTTCTTTTCATTCGTAGTTAAGGACAAAAAAATCTTCTATGGTAAAACAAGTATTACAACCGTTATACAGTTCACTTTTCCTGATACCTTCCTTACTCGCCTTCGATAGCAGCATCGAGATAATAAAATGAGGTTCCTCCCAGTACGTGGGAGTGCTTTACCTTTGTCATGAGTAATGTGTTGACCTTCACATTCGACCCATGCAGCGTGTGTGCTGACTGAATTTAGTCTTTTCACGCAAGAAGAGCACTCACTAACAGCGAGGACCAAATGAGAAACCGATTTATCACCTCTAAAGTGATTAAGATAAAGAGAAAACCGATACTTGTTCATCATATCGACAGTTGTACGCACTTCGGTAAACAACAGAAATGAGAAAGCTAAACGTGAAAAGCTACAGTCGGTTTCTTTACTGTGCTATACGCTTTACTGAGTTAACTCCCCTCTTAAGCCGAAAGGTCGATATCTCCGCTGCGACGGGTACCAATTTATTGGTACTGACTTGGTTCTTGTGTAATAGCAAATCAAGCTTGTGCATAGCGAAAATCTAATGTCAAATCCAAGTGGTTTCGGACGGTTAGAACGGGTTCGGTATTTAACAATAACAAGGCTCTTCACTTTATCGCCCCTACAACAACAACAACAACAACAACAAATGAAATAGTGAAAGGAGAGGAGAATCTATCTCGCCCACAAACCGGATACCACGAGGGGGCGGGTAGTCTTGGAATCTCTGCTCGTGTCCCTAACGGAACGCCACACCGAATTCCGCTCCACTACAGCTACTAACGAATGTTTAGTTGGAGCAGCCGCGCTGGACGGATTCATTCTTATATCAGTCGCTATAATTATTATCCGACGATTTTCCTTGGCATGTTGCCATGGCTACGAAAACGACCGCTGAAGATCGCGGGAATTGCTGATGGAGTCGGCGAATGATTTACGTCTGTTTATACATCCAGTTCGGGGAATACCTGATAAGAATCGACGAGAGCGAATCTGCTTCGAGAAGCCCGGCTTTATGGAGTTTCTTGAAGAGGAAAGAAAGAAATACACTTGTACACACACAAACATATAAATATATAATTAGAGTTTTCTGGAATCCGATACAATCTCGAATTGATCAGCACAGACTCGGTCTGGGAGGAAGTATTCTGTCATGAGAACATTGTTCTGATCGTCTGCGCTGCTGACGTCAGCAGGACACGGTAAGGGCGAAGGTCATTTTCTCAACTTGTAAGAAGAAGAGGGTGAGAATATAGAACATCTACCTTTTATATATATATATATATATATAGGGATCTACTCGAATGGGCTGACTGAAAAAGAAAAAAAGACTCCTTTTTTTTTAATTCTTAATTTGAACTTCCGACGGAATAATAGATGCATCTTGCTGTAAATTAACCGTGACAGTTTAATGATGAGTTTAGCTGATGAGAAACTCGGGTTGACTGTTTACCGGCCAGTCGTGGCTGTAGACCGGAGGTTGGTCTGGATGGATGGAAGAAAAATGCAACTGTCTTGGTGATGATTCGGCGAGTTTTTTCCGACATGACGGCGATGATACATAAGTGGACAGAACAGATTGATTTTGGGGATTTCCAGCTATCGGAGTAGGTATAGTATTCAAAAGTAAAAGAACAGGCTGGAGGAGGAAATAATAAAAAGAAATTCACTTAAAAGCGCCGAAGTAATGCCGTTCGTTGAGGATGGACTGGCTTCAAGGAATCTGACAACGATTTGCTGTCCGGATCGAATCGCATTGCGAGTTGGTTTGTGGAGACATGAAGCTAAAATCTTCCAGAACGAAATGCTGCCGAGAACATGTCACCATAACATTAATTTCAGCCTAGGCTTAAAATCCCATTGCCATATTTACAACTCAGCGCTTTCCTAAAATCTTATCAAGGTGAGTAAAAGAGTAGAAGTAGTAATATAATTTAGTTTGGCTTGGCTTTCTAATGAGAGAGAGAGAGAGAGAGAGAGAGAGAGAGAGAGAGAGGAGAGAGAGAGAGAGAACAGAATAAAAGAAAAAATGCTATTCGCTAACGTCTATGACTTTCAGACTTTCCTAAAAGAGAGACAATAAACTTGCATATACAACATATGATTTTAGTTTAGTTCTAATTTAGGTAAGCAGACAACGTTTTTTTCTTTTAATTGTAACATTTTCTTACCGTTTACATGCAATATAAAAAATAAAATGCCTGATTGCATATTTATTGAATGGCTTCCTGCTGCTTGCCGAAAATTCTGCCTATAGCGTCACCCGATCGATAAGGCCGACATATATCGATAACAAGCAAAATCTTCTATATTTGCCGTCAAATTTCGTTCACAGAAATTTGCGGTACTTCTTCTGGAACATGACCTACATGCCATCAGACTTATAGAATATTTTAAAATACTTTGTTTCTAATCGACGCATTATCATCTATAAATATTAAAGAATTTTGTGGTAGAATATTTTAACATAGAGTTACGTCATCATATTATGGGAGTATGTTAATTTAGTTTCGCACAATCTCGCTTTTGTGTTTTGGCCTCTCGCACGTGTATACCACTGGATTTGCCGTAGTAAGGACATATTGATTTCTCTTCTTATTAGGTATTGCTAGATGACACGGCTTATGTTAAAACGAATAAGTCTGTGGCTCCTACTATTAAACACTGGCGTGATTTATACCAATGCTGTCACCCGGTGTAGCAGGCCAACAGCTGTGCTTATCTATTTTTAAAAATTCCGATTTATTTTCTTCTTTTAGACCAATTGAAAAACAAACAAAAGAACCAGAAATTCGATGAATATATGAATATACATTTGGCTGCACTTTTAGTACGGTTTATATCTGTTGTCTTAGAAATATGTTGAGATTTAAAAAAAAAAAATAATTTGTTGCTGCTCTGCGAAAAAAAAATACAAGACAAACAGAAACGCAAGACACCTTCAGATGGAATTCCTACTAGCAGAATTTTATCAGAAAATGGCAAATTTGCATACTGAAGACCATAAAATTTTGACAAGTTATAATCAATTCTAAAGGTCGAATTCGGCAGTGTTTTTAGCTATCAGTGTTAACTGGAGTGAGTGCCTTGCATCGTTTAGTGTAAATCTCAGTAGGATTTTAATGGATAAATGGCTATTTGGATTCTCATAAATATGATTATTTGTGAGGGCTTTCATGTAAGACTAAAGATAATTCGGGCAGCTATCAGAGTTGATTTTAGTAGTGTAATATCAGATAATAATGTAACCAACATAATTATATTTCTGCGTTTATTGTTCGGAATTTTATTCGAAATTTCATGATATTTTTTTTTTTTTTGTTGAAGAAATAACCCAGTAGATGTACATCCGAAAGACTTTCAAGTTTAATTTCAAATGTTTTTGTGACTCATTAATTTGTATGCTGGTCCCTTCTATTAATCAAGTAGGATTCACTCTCCTGCCCCTTTCCAATCCTTCAAGACATCCGACAAGAGGCGGGAATGACACGTTTTTCAGATAAAGCAGCATAAATAAAAGTCGGTTAAGAAGAGGCTGGTGAATCATCTTTCATAGTCTAAGCGCACGTGATTCCCAACCTAGAACACCAACAGGGAATCAGGCCACGGAATACCTGTTTATGCTTTTAGAAAACAGAAAATTACTTTGCTTCTTTTTTCCCCAACAAAACTGAAATGAAAAGTGACAAGTTAATAATTATTTGCTATAAAAGATTATTTTCATCAAAGGTTGTTAAATACTCAACCCTCCGAGAAAACCTGAGTGCCCGTAATAATTATATTTTATGAAACTTACAAATGATCAATATGAAGTGGGTGGCTCTAACCGTGAACTATCGCCATCATTGATACCGGTAGAGTAATTGCCACCAATACCATTCTTATCAGTACTACTGCCATTAGTAATAATAGGATCACAATTGCCGACACCATTACTACCATCACCATCAATACTGCCATCTTTACAAATATCACCACTACCAACAACATCAATGTCAATACCAATACCATTAGCAGTGATGCCGCTACCACTACTCTGCCGATGCCAGATATTACAACGAGTGCAGCTAATACCGTTGCTTCTAATCATCTCACCCCTACTACAAACACTGCGTCTGCATAACTGTTACTACCGTTGATGTTGGTTGCATTATCACAGCTACTAGAAAAATAATAATATCACGCCATTAACGCATTTATTACCATTAGAACTGCTATTTAATATTGGATTTTATCAGCCAGACAGACAGCTCTTGCGAGTTGTGGTAACCGATCGATTCCTGGGTTTTAAGATGGAATCTCTTTCTCATTTTTTTCCTTTGCATTTCGGGTGCTTCAGCTGAGTTATATTCGGTGGTTTTGCTCCGGATCAACTAAACTCAGCATTAAAGACATCTAATTAGTGTTTATTTAAATAATCTACTCTCGGCATCCCAACGATTTAAAAAAATTTTTTTTTTTTTTGGTAGGTTGTGCTTTTTCTTCGGTATTTTCTTCTGTGGATGGATTTTTATACCAGCGAATTTATTGGACAAGTTTTCACAATATAAGTCAGCTTTAATTACTTTTTTTCTCCCCATAAAACAAACAAAAATGTGTCATTCTGAAACTTCTACCAGCGATAATGGTTTAAGCATGTTTTCCTGGAAAACTGCTAAACTTGATGTAAGGACTATGTCAAAGGACAGGGATTTTACTCGGGATCAGCTCGCTCTTCCGAAACTAGCTACGGATGCACGCTATCCAGTCGGTAAACCCAGGTCGAGCAAATCCCCAATCCACGGTTTCATTGGACGATATTTTCATGTAGACTCACTCCCACAGCGGAAGAACTCCGTATCATGCGACGCACACTTTTGAGTGAGTTTCCGGTTTTAGTTCCACATGGAGCATGCGGGTCTACCGGGATCCCCCGCAAAAAAATTGCAGTTCTTGTTTTCTTTGACAGAATCTGGAAATCAAGCGTGTAAAATACTTGACTATCGTAGCAGCGACTGAGGTTTTGGCCTTCTCCGAGTGTGGGGCGTGTTCAGTGTCCAACGAACGGCGTGGTCTCTCTCACCTTTTTTTCTTCTTTTTCTGTGCTACTTATTTCTTCTCGGTCTTGTCGTCTCCCCCAAAACTACCTTAACAGAAAAGTGTTTCTCCTCGATTATACTTACCTTGATTGTGCGCAGGCGCCGGCCCCCGTCAAATGACCTACTACGCTCATTAGTAATGTCTGCTTTCTTTTGGTTTCACTTTGCGCGAAAACGATAACGGAAATTTCTTCGCATTTGCATCACTTGTTAAAATAGTGAGTAACAGAATGAGAATAGAATCTACTTTTATTGGATTTTTAAAAAAAATCGGCTAGTTTCAGGAAAGTTTCTGCATAATCGAGTCTGGATATTACCAATCTTTCAAGTAATTTCCGTTGACGGAAGCTTGATACACTTTTGACGAAATTTAGCATCCAAATGCTTTCTTTACGAATGAAAGAAGAATCTAACCAAAATAAAAAAAGCAAGAACTACTTTTAATCGTAATAAAGGATTGACAATTTTAAAAGTTTGAAATGCAGTAAAAGAGAAAGTGTTTTACTTTGCTAATCTCTTCCTTTAGCAAGTCTGTCTGTCTCTCTTTGTCACATGCATATATCTAGACAATGCACTATTTCTGAAGATGATCCGAGTATTTGGTATATACTATTTGGATACTCTGATAATTTTAAGGCGTGTGAAAAAAACATGCATTCCAGTTAAAGTAAAGCCATTTTAACTTGTCGGATACGGTTTTTTTCTTTTCTTTAGTCATATGGAATCAGTTGACATCACTGACATCTACGTTTCATTTCGTATGTCATTAGAGAGATTTGTTTTGGTACGCCTGATTTTCCGGTGAATGACATCACCGTAGTTTATCAGATTTTTACCAGACCTCATTAACAAAATTTTTTCATGCATAAAGTTTTAATGCAACGTTTCTCTAAAATTATGAGTTTTACCATAAAATTTTTAAATCATAAATAAGAACAAATAAGCAGCAAACAAACCTGATACATAGATATTTAAGATAATTTGCATTTAATGCGTAAATATTTGTAAAAGGATTTTGTATTTGATAAAGAATTTATCTGTTTGCCTATTATCTACATAGTTAAGTGAGTATAGTACAAGATCCTATTTACTAGGCACCGTCAAAAATGTACTTAATGCGTCAGTAAATGTTATATGAAATTCTATCGTTATAATTAAATTGCGATAAATATCATTTACAGGTAGAATTTGCTTATCTTTACCAAGTCATTAAATTTCGGATTTTATTCTATGATGGAAGAAAATATTAACAAAGATCCACAATTCCACAACAAAAAAAAAATCTAAAGCTATATTTTTAAGTAGAAAGGTTTCTCTTAAAGAACACCTAAATCTGCTATATACAATTTAAATAAAGACTTTATTTTTAACGAAATTGCTGGAAATAAGTTAGTTTTATTTATTAAACAAAATCTGAGCTTGCTTTAGAAAATGGATAATTAATCATTTTATCCTTGAATAAAAGAAAATAAATGTTTAATGGAACATTATGTTTTTACCTTGACTAGTTTTTCCTACGGTATACGTGTCCGCTTTTAAAGAGAAAATTGCTATCTATTTCTTCCTTATGAATATTTAAGCATTCCACGGCCTTTTAATGTGAAGGCTATAAAACATCGCTTGGAATCGACTATTCACATTCCTTTGTCTTCGACGAATGTGAAGTTGTAATTATAGTGTGATTACTGAGTGCATGGAAAACACCGTGATCTAGTTTTCATAGATAAACATTTAATATGCACGACTTGTGTCGTTTTTGAAATGGCGATATACTAAAGATCAGGCGTCGACTGCATGGAGTTTTGTAATTTCTTAAATGCTTATTGTGTCAAGATATTCCTGGCGAACTGATACGCACGCGCAAGTTATTTGAAAGATTGCTGCCTAGTTATAGACTTATCGATCATGGATGCAAGTATTGCCAGTCAATTCATAAAGTATGCTGGCAGTGTCAATGAGAATACAAAAACAAAACGAGTATAATGTATTTTAAAAAACTATCTGCGCATTTTCATGAACCAATTAGAAGATAGTGGTTTCACCGATCTTTCTCAATTGCTACTGTTTCGGTCTAGTCTTGAGAAAGACTGTTTTGAAGTGTAATAACTATTTATAACTATTGTACAAATAGCCTGAGCTGGTCTTGAATCCACGATGATTTATTTTTATTTAAGTATTTCTATGTAGTTTTTGACTACAGTTCCACCGTCGAATATTATTTAGCTCTGGAAAGTCTGAATATTACGTATTTATTTTTAAAAAAGCACACACACACACACACCTATTCTATAGAATAAAAAGAGAGTTGATTCCAACAAATGACGATCATTTCAAGATGAAATGCCCTTTATGTATTTAAGGTGCATTAAAAGCATGTTTTGTTTTCAGAAAAGTTTCCTTAATGCTGCCAGGTTAATTTCTCCACAGGAATTATTTTTTTCATAGCTGCATATTCCGATCTCCGAGACGACAGCGAAAATGTGCTCTCACCGCTGGTACAGTGTCGATGCTTACCGCCGTTATTGACAAATATTTGTACATGGTGAAACTCAGTGACTGCTCTCGAACGTTATTCGAAAGTTTATTTTAATGTTAGAAATAATCTAGATAACTATGGAGATCTCATTTCAGTGTAACAAAGCCTAGCCATGTTGTTTCCGTAGATCTTTCTTTGAGCTACGTGCCCTGAATCTTTGCGACAATCGCTGACGGCATATAGGAATATTTCAATTCTTACCATACCAAGCAACGACACAAAGGCTTTCAGAAAGCAAATCAGATTTATTTTTCCATAAAATTTCTGTTATGTAGTAACGTACTCATTTCTCGTAGAAATAATAGTAACTTACACAGCTAGCAATCACCAACAGAAAAAAAGATGCATTAATTAAAGCAAATTATGTTAAAAAATGCAAACACAAGGTTCTTTAGCTTGCCACCAAAATCATGACGTTGTCAAATTTTATTTCACGCAGAACAGAATCCTAATTATGACGGCATCGTTTTTGCAGATATAATGGCGCTTGATTCTCAATTTAGTTAAATCGTATCAAATGTAAAAGGTCTCTCAAGTTCTTTAAGTGATGGTTCATTATTATACTCGATTTTTGAGAGCCGGGAGTACGAGAAACCAGAACAAATAAATATTTTTTACTTGTATACATGTGAAGTCTAGCAGTATGTAATAATTAAAAAAAACAATTACTTCACTTTCTTTAAAGTAACTAATCGAATGCTTTATTAAAAATTGTTTTCCTTTGCATCTTCGAGATCCTGCTCGGTTTCGGCGTTATGGTAACCGATTTTCGAAGCTAAACGTACGAAAATAAAGACAAATTAGACGAGAGTTATTGATTGACAAATGGGCTCTGTTAACTTGAACGGACGGACTGCAGACTTCGGAGCAATTCCTATTCCTTGTTCCTGGTAAGCTTTCCGCAGAAACACGAACTAATGTAGAATGCGTGACATTTAATTCCTGATTGTGAAAAATGAACGATAGCAATGCTTTTCTGTACATTTTAAGCGGCATACCTGACAGTGGATTTAATCAGGGAAGTCTGAGTTCGGCTATTTCCTCTTGTCAGGCAGAATTTCCTGACAGACGACATTGGCAGTCCAGATATTATCGTTTGCCACTCACATATTTGTTGCAAAGTTATATTAAAATATTTTAGACAGTTTAATTAGCAAAATTAATTAAAATATCTGCAGAATTTAGCATAAGAAACATGGCATCCAATTAAATACACAGACACATGCACGCACACAGGCACACAATATTTGTGTATATTTTAGTTTTTTCAGAGAGACAAAGTATATATTTTACAAGAAAACGAAATAAAAAAGATTCATGTAAACTTTTGCAGCCAATTCTAATTTTTAGCTTTATTTTCTGATTCTGTGTAGATTTATATAGTTAAGCTACATTATTATTATGTGCATTCTTTATATTTATTGATTTTCATACAAACATCATGAAAACCACATTTGACGCATAGAGTAAAACATTTTTTCAGTCTAGTAAATTTGATTAAAATTAGATTTACAAAAGAGTAATTTATTTCATTGGAAAATAAACAGACAACATATGTTTAAAATATAATGTAGTTTCAGGTTTTGTGTATATATATATATATATATATATATATATATATATATATATATATATATATATATGTAAGACAAGTATTTTCTTAAAAGCTGATCTCTTTGGTATTTCAGCAAAATATATAAATTTTAATTAATCTTTCTTTTGAAAAACTGAAAAGATTAGACTTTATTTAAATTTAAACTGATATATATGTTTATAGAAGAAATTCATGTATTTTATACATAGCAAAAACAAAACTATAGACTACTAATGCATTACCTTTCATAGCCGATCGAGGTGCGAATAGACTTCGGAAATTTTATTCCCAGAGAAGTATTGTGAAAAACATTGCTCACAGAAAAGAAATGATCTAGATTACAGGTGTTGAGTTATGCAGTGCTTAAGTGTTTTTCATGTAGCACCGATGTATTGGTTGGTTTTACACGGCGAAGACATCGTTAACTCACACCTGAATGTGACATACATTACTTTTGTTGCTAAATTATTAAACAAAAGCATTCTAATTTTGAGTAATTATCCACCAGTATAACTTAATTAAGTTTAGCACTTGCACAAAACTTTGATAAGTCTTTTTCAAGTTGTAATAAAGACCGTAAAATCACAATCAAATTTTATATAATATCTATACATAAAGGTAATTTATCTCCTTGTTTATATAATAGATGGATAGTTTGGTTATTGCCATGTTGTCGCCTGATTAAGCTTTAGTTTGCTCAAACGTCACGAGTCGTTTTTATGTGACCTCTCTTAATTCCTTTTTTCTTGAAATTCACATATTAAAATGACGTGTATCAGTAGTCTTAGATTTTGTTAACTTATTTAAAAAAATCAGTAACATTTTACCAAAGATTCTTTTTCGTTTGTGGTTCTTAATTGTTTTTTTTTTTTTAAACAATATGACGAAAGAAAAGCACCCTGCATTTTATGCAGATTTACTCTCTCAGGTCTTTAAAAAATTTTAAAAAATTTTTTCTGTCACTTTCAGGTAGCGATAAATATCTATATATATAATATTCTAGCAAGTCGAGCTTCTATTATATTTAGATAGATTTAATTAACTGATTTCTCTTGTTAGAAGAACTCGTTTCCGAACACACGTTTAAACAGACGTACGCTGTCGTTATCATGATGATCAGTTCTTGGAATTACTTGTTTGATGCGGATAAATTAACTGCCATTAACATAAAGCACGGTAACTGGCAGGTCGTTGGTTCGATACCAGCTTCTTCTCTAAAGAAGTGATTTTAAAAAGCTGAATTGCGCGGTGAGTAAAACAATAGGAATGTTTTCAAAATAAGACTCTTCGAAACATTTTCATCGTGCAAAGAAATCGTAAAACAATATTCTTCATAAATCAGCTGGATTATAATTCAAGTTAGCTTTCTAAATAAATAAATATATAACATTCTTGATTTTAGTTTTTTTTTTTTTGCCTTGTAAATATTTTAACTATTGCACGATGCAATGTAACATTAAATCATAGTAAGACGTCTGTCGAGTGATTTTACAGTAGGAAAGATTGTAATTGTATATAGTAAACAGCACTAAAATAACCAAACTTTACAGAAAAGAATTTCCAGGGAAAATAGCAGAGCAAACAACGTTGCCAATTAAACGTAATACAGTGGACGCAGTTAAACAGCAATATTCACGAAAATGGATGGAAAAATAGTTTTCTTATCACTGAATCGTTACAGAACTTTGGTCGCAGGTAAATTCTTAAACATTACACCGTTCATATGAAATCTAAAACCGGCACCCAGATAGCGTTAGAGAAGAGAATACACGTTTAATTATAGACAGTCGGCTTCAGCCTGCTTATTCGCGGACACAGATGTAGCACGTGCTTTAGCAGGTTGTCAGTTGGACACACGCTCAAGCTGCCTGCAGGTGTAGGCACACTCGATCTGTTATTGCTTATATAAGGCTGTCGTAACATGACATCTGCAACAAATCTCATCTTTTCGACTAACGTGCTTACACAGATCTAAGGAGAGAGATATTCATCATTTTTCAATGATACACTCTGCACCGTTCTGTGATTTTTCACAGTGTTTGTTCCTGTAATAAAGTACCCGTACACAGAACATGTCGAATATGGTTTGCAGATCGTCAACACAATAAAATATTTTATCTGGATTTTAACAACTCGTCTCACATCGATTGTTTATAAATAATCTAACTCACGACGTTCAGCAATATTAGATTACACCGCAGATTTTACGAACCTTTTTGATATGCAGTAAGCGTGTGTTTTTTTAATGATATACAAGAGCTAAAGCCGAAAACGCGTGGTTCTATAGGTCAGGTCATGGAGGTAATGAAACCAAGCAACAAGAAGGAAAAAACACAAAGGTTGAACAATAAATTAATACTTAATAAAAATAAAAGAAAAAAGAAAAAAAACAAGATTTATGAAACTAACAGGATTCATTCTCATTTCAAATTCAAAAGGTTTTTTAATGTATACTTTAAAACGATCAGGATTTCAAGTTTAAAAATGCTTATAAATTCATCAGAACTGGATATCAGCAAGGTAAACCACATTTGACAAAGGCTCACGGCCAACAATCTTGTTCTGTTGGTATTTAATTAGCTAAAACTTCGAGTGCGAATGATTGAATAAAAAATCCTTTTTTTTCGTATGGTTGATCATTGACTAAAATAAAGCACTATGATTCTAAAAAAAATACCAAACAAAACAAATAAACTCAGCTTTCGTCGAAACTGTCTGATAAACTCGAATTATATTTTCATCGAAGAGATCTTTTTTTCGGTTTAAAAATTCAGGCTCTGACTATGCGACAGTTAGAAAATCTTGTGAATTTTCCATTTGTAAATGTTATTTATGAATGTAAACATTCTTATTTGAACTTACTTTACTAAAAAAAATCGACAGATAATTGTTGTATTAAGTTTCTCCCCGCTTCTCCAGTTTTGTTCCACACTTATATTATACATACATCATATTATATATAAAATTATAGTAAAATTAATTGGGAAAACACAGCAAACATGGACGAAGAACTCAATAATGGATTTGGTACGTCATACGCATGTGTTGTTTTCAGAAATGAATTCTGAAATACTTATAGAGTTTAGTTGGATTTTATTGTTTTACTGCATAGAACATTTTACTAAATTAAAATCTAATTTTTAAAATCCTTTTAGTCTCGAAATACTTGAATTTCTTGATTTCTCTTGGTACAGTCATACCCAAAAGTTTAAGTTCCCTATAAAAATAACAATAACAAAATCTATACAAAAATCAGGCTCATATAACGTGGCACTTTACCTACCACCACTTGTAAAAGCTGGCTTTTGAATACCTTTAAATGATTGAAGCTTTTCGTGTTTATATAAGGTCTTTTCGGAAATTACGGTTAATTTTAAACTATCGCACTTACTTTCAATTTTGATCGGCGGAAAACCACAAAGCGGCACCCACTTAAATACATTAACATACTGTTACTGTAAAAACATTTGCAGGTTTAACTCGACTTTATCAAGCAAAATTGAACAAATTATAAGGTGATGCAAAACTTTCGGCTGTGATTATATAGCGAAAGACTTGTTATGGGTTATTTCAATTAACGGTTATTATTACTGTGAGTGAGAAGCAGTGACATACATTTTAATCGCCATTCCTGAGATTATGAGTAATTGATCCAAGCTCAGCGGCACCATACTGTACTAATTTTATAGTCTAAAACCGGTATATAATGTTACTTCGCAGGCCGAATATATTATTCACTAACCTACTGGAAGTTATTAACCTGGAATTTTACAGAAAATCAGATAATAAGTACTGTACGTTGCAAATAAATCAGGAGGAAAGTGAAACTTGAGTTTTTTGTGTGGTAAATTATAACTTGAACGGTAATACATGCAATGAAATATCTTTTTTAAAAAAATATGTAAAAAGATAGTGGGGAAGTCAAGTAAAAATATCGTCAGCGTGCATTTTCTATTGACAACACAGTTTTCTTTGATTAGGTCAGCCTTTAAAAATATTGACATCGAGGTGGAAGAAACCAGGTGCATAACTTGTATATAGATTTAATGCGCTTTATTTATACTTTGTACATAAATGGCTCTTGTTAATTTTTTTCAATAAATCGGCGTGAATTCTAAGAAAGCGTTTTCACGGAGTCATTTTTTTTTTCAAAGTAAAAAAAAAAAAAAAACAAAATTTTTATCTATCTCAAGAAACATACCGAGTTTTCTGCCGTGCGATTTGTCTGCTCTTTAATTAGGACTCGTTTAGAAAAGAGGGAGAATCAGCCGTTCCTTCTCGATTTTCATGCATGAAGTCCTTTAAAGTGATCGTCATAAATTATAATGAATCTGATGCTGACATTAAATAAATTACTTGACTGCATTTCACTCAGGTGTATTCGGGAATAATCACTGATGTTAGAAAAATGACATAATGGATGAAATTTTCTTTTAAAGGTTCGTTCTCCCTCGCACTATAATACATTTATGCCAAAACGTTCCGGTGAATCTGATTGATAACTTACTGACAGCTAGAATGTTCTCTTAGATGCTCGCTTCTCTTTTCGTTCGTACTTAATATTTAAGCGATATCTTTGACATAAAAGAGGAGCGACACAATTATGTATTAAAACATTCGACTTGTATAGATTCTCAGGAATCCTAAGGTGTACAGTAAATCAGAAAAAAAAAAGAAAAATGGATACTGCGCCATTGACATCTGTGTTAATGGAACAAAAATCAAGTGTTTCTCGTTGTTTATACTGCTATGACTCGCTTAATTAAGTAAAGCTCTCTGAGCTCGAATCACCGATACTCACATCTGGTTCAACGAGTGTAAAACCGATTTAATTTGGAAATCACTTTTACTTTGATTAGAAAGGGCTTAAACACCGTGAAAATAGCAACAATGAAACACACACACACACACACACACACACACACACACATACACACACACACACACAAAAAAAACAGCGTGAAAGCTAAAGCAGCGATCAGCTTTGAAACAAAAGTAGTCATTACTTTTTTTTCGGGAGAAAATACAGAAAACGAATCTACATGCAAAAACATTTTCATTCCGTTCATACAGCGTATTCAGACCACGTGATTTCGATTTCGCAGCGTAGTTCAGTCTGGAATGGCAGGGTTAAAGAACGCCCTAAAACCATTTCGAAGACATTTAAGTTAACATAGGACTACATAATGTTTAATTTACAAAGCAATTGTGAATAATTTGTTCAAACGCAAATGGTCGAATTTGCCTCCCACATTTTTATAAAGATATTATTAAAAACCATCACAGTATCATTTATCCAGTGTATTTTACGTTTTCAAGTAAACGAAGCAAACTGCTTCTTCTAGATGTCATCTATATTCTGCCTCACAGTTACTTTCTGTAACCAAGCATTTCAGGATCGTGGTTTGTGAAGCGTTTTAGAAAAAAATTAATTCGGTTCCAAAAGCTCCTGGTAGACATTTCGCATAGATCTTCAACTGTGTAATTAATTGTTACTTTTCATTAGTTATTGAACAGCGGGATGATTTCTGTTTAAAATGATTAATTCTTTAAAAAAATAAATAGTTAATTCTAATGCATAAGACTCCATGTTTTCTGGCGCTGATTTATCGCAATGTGGATTTTTGTGACGGTTTTAGCCTTTTCGTTTAAAGGCATTTAAATAGTATTCTAATAAAACTTATTGAAAGACATGAGCAGTGGAAAAAGTTCTACAAAATGGATAACTAGAAATATTAAAAAAATAAAAATAAATAAATAATTTGACTAATACATTATATTTGAAAATGTATTATTACTCTGCCATAATTAGTGAAGGATAAATTTCATACTGAAAACGCAATTCAAAAAGTCCAGTGGCATTCCTGTTCACACTCACTTTATTTTAACTAGTTAAACCTATGGCTGCCTACCTTCCTCTAGCCTTAACTGCCAAGAAAACCTGTCTACAGGCTCAGACTGACGGCTGATTATATTAAAAGTCTCGGAAAAAAATTCTGCTGTGTTAAGCTACAGTATTTTGCTGATCATATTAACAATTACATGAATAGCCACCTATACACGTACACTGAAAACTGATAATACCAACATTTTAGAAACGGAAGCTTACTCAGATCTACACTGATAGTTGCTCAAACGACTACTGCAAAAGGGTCGTTTTGATTTTCAGACACTGCTGGTTTACTTATTGTGAATATGTACGCGAGAGATTTTATATCTAAGGTATCAAAGAAAAAAAAATACAAACAATTCGCCTTTTTAAACTAATGATCGCTGAAAGGTAAATATTTTGTTTTGCGTAGTTGCTGACGGTCGAAGATTTTTTTTTTAAAAATCCAATTTAATACTGTTGCTTTCTTGGAAAGTGAAAACAAATATTTAGTAATTCTTGCTTTTGATAATGATAGACATACAGAAAGCTATACAAACACATTCTGATAATTCTTTGTAACAGGAAAAACTTATCGTGATCGATAAAAAGGAGGGGGAAAAAAAGAAGACAAAGTAATCTTGGATGAGACAAAAGGAAACCCGATGGCGATGTTGAGGGGAAAAAAAAAAAAGATCTTGTGCAATTGCTTGGAGAATTCATTTTTCCTCACAAAAGATAATAAAAATCTTCAGAAATGAGCAAGAAAATAGGTCGGAATAATTTATGTAAAGCAAAGAACAAACAAAGGCATCGTTTCTTTGGTGGCATCATCGAAAAAATTTCAAATACATCATAATCTTTTTTTATTTGTACCACAAATTTCCGATACTTTAAAACTGTGATGTAATTTGAGATAAATTTTACTATATCACTTATAACATTACTATGACTTGCAAAATGTTAAAATAATAACTTATTTCACAAGAAATATATTCATATCTTTTTTTTTTTAAAAAAGGAATTTTATGATGAATTAGTAGGTACCAATCTAAATACTTAGTTTTTTCTTTTGGTAAGCACATTAATCCAATTAGCTTTTGTGTAAAACTCATTTTTTTTTACTGTTTTCACCCATAATTGCACTTTAAAATGATAGTCGCTTTTCTTAATTCAATGTTATATACTTTGTTTAAGCTGTTATTGTCGGCTCACGTAAAACAAAACTGGATACTACATCTTCAACTTCAATTTATGGAAAGAAAGAAAGAAACGTGACTCAGCTTAGTCATTCGTGTATTTCTTTTGAGCATAGTTAGGACAATAGAAAAGAAAAAAAAAGTTAATACCTCACCTTTAAAAAGTAAGATAACACCAATTCTTCTAACTGCTCACCACCACCCGCCCTTTTCTGTGTTCGTAGCTGCATGCATTAACTGTTTAAAATAATCGCACCATGGATTTAGGAGCCTCCAGGCATTAATGTTCATTGTAGCATTTAGTATGAATTTTTTATGAGAGCGCTTACAACTTTAATCTTATAAATACAAGCTGACTTTGTAATTCAGTCACGGCTCGTTTATGATTTTAAATTTCAAAATAAAATAAAATCCAATTAATCTTTATACACGGTTTATTTATTAGCTCTTAATTTTTGTTTTGCATATTTTCAAATAAAGGCAACAACGACAACAGCACTGTTCAGCAGAGCTTTTTACGCATGTGTTACCAGGAATTAAAAAAAGAACTTTTGAGCGAGTGTGACTGTTACAGGCAGTTAATCTGCAGGATTTCGTATTGGAACAACGTCTTTTAAAAATGGCTGGGTACGCACGATGTCTCATCTTCCGTTGACCTCTGAAGTAAAAGCGAATTCTTCGGGTTACGTGCAGTAAAATATACTGAATTAAACAGACGCACCTGCACAAAAATGATCGATACCGAGATAAAATATGAACAACAGCATGATAAAAAAATAAATAAATAGGATTATTTTAGTATTCTGTTTAGTGACAAGGTGTCGGACATGACTTTGCTTCTCGTAAATTTAGGACCGTTTTAACTGCCCAATGCTCAAATAGTTACGATTTACAAAAAAAATTATTTATAATGCAGAAAGAACGTTTAAACTGTTTTAAGACATTTGTTGCGGCATTAGTACGCTGATACACCTGCCAAAGAAATGATCATACGCTCTTTTGAGAAGAACTTTTAAAAAACTATCTTCTTTGCATTTACAAAAAAATATTAATTTTATCTGAAAAGTTAGTATGAGTGAACATAGTAACCGAAATATTTTCCTGACAAGTTACCTTTTTATACTTAAGTGTACATCTCTGGTGAATTTATTTGTCTACAAAAAAGGACACAATGGAATTTTTGTTTAAATTGTAATAACTTCTTTAAATACTGTTTGATCGCTGTACTCTCGGATGACTGAAACATACTGCGTAGCGAAATATACCAAGTTTGTCTTTTTGCTGATTGATTGGCGGAGAATTAGTCCGCGGATATCAAAGTTTTAAAAAGCGAAAGTGCGTTTACGGAAGTAGAAAACAAAAGGCAAAAAAGAGGAAATGTCTGGTTTGAAGAATTTGATTTCGCGTAATAACTCGCGGTAACGGTTTCATTAATTAAATTATTTCTGCAGCTTGTGATGCAACTCCAAAAGAATGTTTGCAACTAATTTTTTAAAGGAAGCTAGGAAAGAAAATAAATACTTGTGAACTGTTTGCTTCTTTGAAAAACGCAAATAAAACCTAACCACCTGCAATCCTCATAATACATTTATATATTTATCTTTCGAGGAAGTTGATCACACATGCTGACTTTGATTTAAAATCTTAAATGCGCTAAATGGTTTTCGCCTTCTGGGGAACCCTTTTCCTAACTGTTCAGGTTAAAGGGCATCTCATAGAAAAGAGCTAAGAGATTAGCCTTGGTTACCAAGAGAGTAATCCTAGGTACGGTTGGCAGGAAACTTTTTCAGTGGTTTTCAAGGTGTTACCACGAGTAACTTTACCGCATGTACCCAACGACCAGATTCGAAATCGCGCCTTCAGTCGTGTTAAATGTTAATCCATTTTATAATGTTTTCCATTTAAAGGTAATTTGGAATAGGATTTCCTATGCTTTTCCTTTTTTAAAAAATAAACGTCGCATTTATTGCTCAATAGAAATAAACAACTTTACCTTTGTTTTTCTTCAGATGTTCGGTATTCGTTCCTTTAAAAGTAATTGTATTACTGAGAAATCTACCAGTTTACAGACGCACTGGTCAGCCGGAATTTTTAGGGCAGTGAACATAACTTCATTCAAAGACGAAATTTCAGTAAAGGTAAAAATCAATTAAAATTAACAAAGATACCTATTACAAATAAAGATCATTATAATTTTCCAAAAAAAAATTAAATGTGTTTGAGATCTTCTAAAATAAGTGTTTTACTTGCATTACCAAAATGTGGATATATGAAGCCATGTACGGAAATTTGAGACCATTTCAAAGTGAGAAAACAAAATTAAAGAAGGAAATATTACAGATGATATTACAGTTATCCTGAAGTTGTTGTTGTCAAAGGTTTGAAAAAATCGAAGTAATCATAAATATGCTTAATATTTATTTATCTAATTATATGTTTTCAGTTCAGTTCATAAGAAATAAACAAAATTATTTATAACTTAGAAAACATTTATATGAGGACATCACATAGTGTGAAAGACTTTTAAAAGAACCGTTTCAAAATTCATTTAAAAAAATCTTTATAAGCCAATCAACATGAAAAAAAATTATATATATATATACAAAAGTAGTAAATTGGAGATGTTTAAGAATGTGATAATGTTAATAATAACAAACTGTCGATCTTTAATTATCGCCGGAAAAAAATAGAAATAATAAAATCAAAAAGCTAGAAAATGACATTCATTTTCTTCGAATGTTTTCGAGATTCTTTTACCAAACATTAACATTTAGAAATATATCAGTTTTAGCCGTATACTCAGAATAAAATTTTTATTTTAATATGATAATTTTAAAAAATAAAATAAAGCATCCCTGCATAACACTGTTAGGTGATTAACTATAGGTTTATTAGATGCTTTTTAAGTACATTATTTCTAATCTATTTTTATATGGTTATTTTATATATTGTAAAATGATTCATAGATTCATTCGTATATTCTTGAATGTCAGCATTAATTTTTTTCGGATTAAAAATAAAAAAAAATTATAAAAGGATTTTTCTAAAAGTACTAAAATATGTTTGGAACTGATATAAAGCAGCTTTCAATATAATCACTTTTATTTCTTATGCTCTTTGCGTGCTGTAAAGTTACAGACGATAGGTTTCCACAAGAAAAGATCCATGTTCAGTGTTAAGATTATTAAGATAAAAAAAAAAAGCAAATCGGAATCAAAATATGTCAGTGCACGACATTCAGCAGCCATCAACTGTGATCGTGGCGGGCGAAGATTCTAGGACAAGGCTGCATTTCCATCGATTTCTAGGAAGGTTTCTCCTCAAGAAAGGCTGAACGTGTAAATTCCGAGAGCAGAAGAAAATGTTTTCATGTTTCTCTATAGAAAATCAGCTCAAACTCATTCCGAAATGATTACGCGTATAATGCAACTATTTTACATCATTTGCTTGCCATGGAAAACTCTTACTCCTATTTATCTTTGATATTTTCCTTTGGAATGTTGCGTTACGTATCGATAGCTGTGAAGCGTCAGTAGCGTTTTTGGAAGATCCGTGAGCTGTATGATGGAGAGCCAAAGCTGTGCTCTGTACCATTCAGTCAGCTTGCTCTCAAACGCGTTGGAAAATGTCGGTAGAAAGGACTGAGAATGGTGGAAAGGCGTTGGGCGAGCACTCAAAATAACAACGAACCACCAAACCTTACGTGGAAGTACCGAAATCTGTCGGATGAAAATCCGATTAATGGGAAGTGTATTAGAATCGCATCCGAAGCAGGTAATGTTACAAAAGTGTTTATTTTTAAAAGAAAAGCGAAATTGCGCGCGCCCCTTTCTCCGGAAAACAAGTGATCGGTAGTTTTTGTTTTTTTTTCCGGGAAAAAAATAATTAATAAACCGTAAAATTTGTAAATTAATAAATTTTACAAGAAGCTTCGAAGTGAGAAAAATGTTGTCTTAAATAAAAATAAATACAACCAAATTAATGCGTGTTTTCTGTTTTTTTCTGGTTTTTCCCAATTCCGTTACCCGCGATAATGTAGTTCTTCTTGTACGCTCCATAACTTACAAAAAAGTAGTCAGACTTAAATCCGACCAGGGTCTGGCTGGAGAGGTTCTCGACGGATTCGTTTAAATTTCATGCATTTACAGTTTGTTTACTTACTAATCTTGAACTTTTGCTTCCAACTATTTGCCTGCGTTTCATAACGATGTTTCTCTTTCTTTCTGTCTTTTCCCCCCCGCAGACTGCCCGTCCACAAGAAGGATAGTTGTGTACAAATGGCCAATGTTAACTCACCAACAGCTAGCCTGGTAAATTCCGAAACATACGCTGTTCCGTCGGTTTCGGAGAGCTCAGTCCACCAAATGGTAGCAACTAGCGGACAAGACACCATGGCAGGTGCAGGAAAGCCCCCCAGACTACCCAAGGAGGAGCCTACCTGCGAAATGCCCAAGAGCAACGGCTTCTCCACCATGATCCCAGTCATTGACGCGCCAGTAACAGCCACCTTGCCCTCTCCCAGCTTTCAACGTTCGGACTCCGTTAAGTTCAAGCCAGCCAATGGGAGCTCGCACAGGTCTTCGCATCCAATGGGGCATTCCACGCCTCCCCGCTCTTCCCGGCGCGTGCCGAGTTTAAAATTAAAGCGCCTGAACGTCACCGCGAGAGCAGAGAGAACGGAAAAGTCCGAAGCAACAATGCCATGCCTACCGCAAGCCAACGCCAACCCGTCGATTACAATAACTCTGGACTCGGACGACGACTCTGTCTACAGCGATTACCTGAGCCCCGAAATAAACTACAAGAGCGACATCAAGGTGCAGTTCATAGGAGATGATACCAGCCTGTATGGAACGCCGAAGGAAGAATTGTTGCCGTGCACGCAAGAGACCCCACCGGTAGAGCAAAAAACGAGTCCTACAAGCTTTCTAAAAGATCAGATTTATTCCTTTTTTCAACCCTCGGATAATAAGTTAGCCATGAAATTGTTCGGAAACAAGAACGCCTTGATGAAAGAAAAGATGCGACACAAGAGTGTAGGGAATTGGGTTATTCATCCTTGTAGTAATTTTAGGTAAGTCACAAAATTTTTCACCCTGTGTGTGTGTGTGTGTGTGTGTTGGGTTAGAACAAGAGTCACGATTATTTTTTGCGAAATGGACTTTTTTTATCTCTGATTTATTAACCTGCTGATGTCTGCGATGAGAAAGGTAATCATTAAATTACCTGCAGGAATGTTTTTTCTCATAAAATCTTGAATATTTACTTGCGAACGCCACATGGCCGCCATCAAATCGCCGTTGTGTATTCCAACGAGTATCTGTGGCAGATTGCTTGCTTCTTTCGTTTACGTTGTTATCTTTGAGTCAGAATTGTAGAAAATATTGTATCTTTAATTTAATGTGTAGGTAATGGTACAAGTGTTCCTTTTGTAAAAGATTCCTAGCTTTTGTTAAAACGAAAGAAAAATGAGACTAAATTCTTAAAAATTGCCATTGCTTTAATGAAAGAGTTGGATTATTATTATTTATAAAAGTAACAATGAGTTATTTTTAAAATATTACCATAAATTATCTTTTTTAAAACTTTTTAAAGATATTTATCATGTCTCTTGTATTAAACAAATAGAAAAATAGGATTTCTTTAACCAAGACTGAAGATATTGCTTTATAGGCAAGCTGATAAGGATGTGGTTATGGAACACGTTTACGGGAGAATGCTGATAATACCAGACAAATTTAGCCTCACAAAGTACGTTTTTCCAGGACCTCGTATTTCGCTTGAACTTGCATCTGTTTCAAGACAAGATCAACCATGAAGGGATTTAGCTTGGGTAGCACTTTCCTTTTGCTGTGATAAGTCGGCACCGTGATTCGTGGCGGACGTATATTCTTAGAAACGGCACGCAACCGCTTGGATGTCAAGGCGAGTAGATTAGGCACCCGAAACTGAAATATTATTTTTAGTTTGCGAAAGATAAACTTCTAATTCTGGTTCCAACCTTCTGACCAGATGAGACCTATCGGAAACGTCTTTTAATGCTCTTTCCTGACTGTGTCCATCTCGAGCAGAGCAACTGGCGTTACCTATGAAAATATTATCGGGATAAACGCGAATTTATCGACCATACCGTGAAGCAATACACACCAACACTAAAGTCAGGGGATGGATCCAGCACAAGAGATAGCAAAGTGCAGTATGTATATATAAAGCAGAGCAAATGAATATTAACTACAACTCACTGACATAAAACTACATAAGATACCTTTTTCCTTCGCCAGAGATATTTAGTAATGGAAACCTTTGCATTATATCGCATTTGAATCGACTATTATCGATTAGCATCATAGGAAGAATTATAGTATGATTATCTTTCGTAATAATTATATGTAACTTAGGCATATGTTTTAATCTTAAATACCCGCAACTTTCAAGTGGTGTGGTATACATCGATTTAAGAAAATTATTAAATTTTCAACTTCTGTGATAAAATCTGTTTTAAGATTGTTTATTTCTTTTCTAGTAAATTCTACAAGGTTAGGAAATTTTAGTCTATTTAATCAGATTTTCAATATATTTTATTGTAGAATTGCAGACTTTTAGAAAACATTGCATGCCATAGAAATTCTGTGACTGCAAAATATTCGTAAAGGCCACAGGAAAAAAAAATGATATCTAAAACAATATAAAATTTTAAATAAACTAAAAAAGTAATGTTTATATTTTACATTATTTTCACGTGCTAAAAACCAAAAAAAAAAAAAATTCATCTTTATTCCTTTTAAAATAATAATATCCTGAGCAAAGCTTTGCTAAATATCATTACGCTATTTACCTTGGGGTTTTTGTTTATTCAGTTACCTAAACTCGATCATTTTCTGGTCTTTACTTCGTAGTGATTGAAGCACCATCGGCTTACGGCCGTTAGGTAATCTGGTTTCTTCTGTTCTACTGTCAGAAAATGTGGGTTTAGCAATTAAACCCGGTTAACGTGGTAATTCTAGCAATTCCGCGTCACGCCGGCACGATTTATTAAGATTTTATAAGATTTAAGTGAATCGTAAACTAAAAGTTTTCTTCAAATGTCAGGAAATTAAACAGATCCACAGAGCAATGAGTTTTTTTTGAGAAGGCGCTAAACAGGGAACGGGACAAATTATTTTAAATTTCAATAGTTACAGCTTAATAATAACAAGCGAAAACGAGACCCCACCTTCATGGTGTTTTGTTGTCGGGGTGCATAAACAGATCTATTTAATAATAATTGTTGTATTAAGAAATTGAAAACAACGAAAGGAAACTGCATTCTAACAGTGAAATTTCTATGGAATACCTACCGCGACTACAAATCATAGATGCTAAAACCACTTGACTGTTTATATAATTTTCATATTTTCTGGACTTTTAATGGCGTAAAGAATCTTATATAAGCAATGATGATTTTCCTTCGCTTTGGAGAGCTGAATTAAACAAATTTTTGCAAATGTCAACGCAATTTACTGTCATAACAAACGCAACAGCTGTATGCAGGTTGATAAAATAAAGAATACTAACTACCTAGAAGATTGCAGCAACAGCGCAAACCTACCACCAGTAGCAATTTATTATAGCATTAATTGATCTGTGTCCATAGTCTTTCATCTTAATGACCTCTAAGCAATTTATTTATTTCATAAAAATTCGCATTATGCAACATATGTATGCCTTTATTCAGTTCCATGCTAAATGATATTTTCTGAGTTTGCTTAAATGAGCAGAATGTTAAAAGAACTTCATGGTTAAAAGCAGGATTCAGACAACGAAACTCTGAAATTAAAGTGAAAATAAAGTAGCATCTTATATAAGTGAAAATACATTTAATAATAAATGTATCAGACTTTTCTGGTCATTTATGGTAAGAAAATGTATTAATGATATTCATTGGTTAATGCATTAAAGAAAAATAATGAACTACAAATATAACAGTAAAAAATATTTTCAAAATCATTGAATATCAGAGGAATTGCGAAAATAGTAACATTATTTTATTTGATTAATATAAATAACAGTGGCAAAATTTATCTGCTTCTGGAGCTTGACACTGCACCCATGATCACTTCTAAATGTCTGGTTTTGAATACTTCTAATTGAGTTACACTTGTCATCATGATTTATAAGGTCTTTTCGAAAATTATGTGTTTGTCCATTAGATTTCAAATTGCCAGATTTTTCAGTTTTGTAATTCTTCCATTATGTAAGTGGAAAACTACAAAGCGGTTTGCACTTTAACAGGTTAACATAACATCATTATGAAAATTCAGCAAATTTATTAATTCGATTTTACTTAGCAAAATTAGAAAATTCTGGGACGATACAAAACTTTTCGTCATGGCTGTAGATATTGCATTCTTTTTTAAAAAAAATATCTCTGGAAAGTTTGGTCACTGTTTTATCCTTAAATATTGGTATTTCGTAGAGAGAAGTTTCGTTTTTTAAATAAAAGTAAACAAGTTAAAGAAAGCGTGCAGCTTTCATTTAAAAAAGAACAAACATAACAGTTGAACAACATGGATTTATGTGAATTTTTAATTGATACCACGAGGAAAAAAATTCTGTACAGTGGACTTCATAATAGAAAGGTCTGAGGTTAAAACGGTTTAGAAACTTGCCAGCTAGGTCTGCTTATTTGAAGAAACATATCTGTTACACAAGTACAAGTCGTCCGTCAGTCAATCTACTGGCATTTACTGACAAAGATAAACCTAACGTTATATTTACTGATGTCCTGTAAACATCAGATACTTAGAGTCAGCTTTTGTAAAATAAACGTCCAAGTTGGTAACACAGAATGCTGATGCTTTACGCCGAGAAAGTTCTGTATCCCTGATGCGGGGTTAACTAACCTATGTGATTAAAATATTTACATGGGAGAGGAACGTTCCTTTCTACCTTGCAAAGTAATTTGTGAGTAGGTTATACACATAAATACTACAGACGTTTACTTGAAATATATTTATTCTGTAAAGAATGCCTTCCAAAGGTCAGTCAATAAACAACAAATACTTGAGAATGATCCAGCGATATTTTCTTGCTAAAGCAAACTGACTAATTAATTTTGTCGGTAATCAGAACGATTCAGTATGAGTACATATGCCAGAAACGAACCAGAGTTGATAATAAACAGATTTTGTGAGATTCCATCTTAGGTTTCATTGAAGTGCAGTACGTAGCTCTCATGATAGCGACATCAGGAAATCAAGATTTCTCACTCGTAAAAAGTGGAAGAGACTTGAAATGAACTCGTGCTGAATTATTTAAGCGAGATCAGTATTTCATGTTGTGCATCTATACCGGTAACAAGCAACCATCAGTGTACTTTCCCTAAAAGGTAATGCAAACCATGTGAGGTTGTAAAAATTTATGGCAGCCAGTAGTAGACTACTAAACTGTCAAGGTTGAGAGGCCGAGTTGGGTTCCGGTTCGGTTTGGTGTACGTTCATTGGTTTATTCCAAGATTCTTTAGTTTTCTCCCACATTTAAAACTAAAGAGACACAGTAAGGCCCTTTTCATGAACCTCGCCTTTGTGTTATATGCAATTGCTGTGAATAGACATTTTTGTTATTTTCCATTTACCGTTTGAAGTCTAAGCGGTATACAGGATTTAAATTTTAAAATTAAAAAGTTGACAGAATTTTAAGCCATAGCAGTCATTTACCAAAAAAAAAAAAGATACAGCATTTAGTTCTTGGTGTCGAAATACTTTCGAAGGTCTTTACCTGCGCTCTCCTTCTCAAACTTGACAGGTAATTATACAACTAATCCACATTAACCAACTCAAGAATCATTGACATCGGTGTTGCGAAAACGAAGTGGCAGTGTTACTTGTGATAAGCGCTAATGCGATTCCTTGAATTTCTGTTGTTGTTAGTGCGTGCATTTAATTAACCTCGAGTCTGTAGTTTTATGAAATAGATTTTAAATGGTGAAATTAACATTAACAAGAAAACTAACCCGATATCGAAGGCGAATTTTCGATCTTTATATAATATATAGTGGTCCTGAGTAATTTTATTACTACCAATAAACAATCAGGATAAATGTTTCACATGTGAAGACTAACAATAAAACAAATGAATACGCAGACAGTTGATAGATGTATGGATTGCGAAAACAAACAAACAACAAGTAACAACTAAATTAAATTTTACTATTTTATTTACGTATTTGTTTCCTAGTTACTTGAAATCGGTAGTAATATTAATGATTGTTTGTTTCTATTTTACCTCGTAGTAGCAGGTATCATAATATTATGAAGATAAAACTTAGCGAATTAGTCAAGCCAATTATACTGCCTCTATTTCTTACCGAATGCAGGAAGTTTAAAGAAATACATTGTTCGCTTTTGTATGATCTCTAGCATTCGAAACATTCTTTAGCACGCACGCATTGCTCTATCGTCATGGTAATATCTGTTTTACCTAGTAACTTACCTTTGGCATAGCTTTACTCGAAAAACACCAATCCAAACCGACATCAAGTTTTATGCTGCTCGGCTCACTGGCATAGTTGGCTAAATCTATTTAGCAAGCGATAGCGCAATGACTGCACAGCAGGCCGAAAGTTATAAGCAAGATAAAAAGATGGAAAGCATTTATTTCATACGCTGCACTGTATGCATTCACACACCTCATCGCTACGCTTTGCTCATCTCCTATACTGTAGGGGTGATGCTGTTGATCGTCTGACGCAGTTTCAATCGAGGTTATAAACTTTTCGCCATTTTCTTTGTCAAAAAGTTATCGATGAAGCTCTACTACATAAAGCGAATACGGACAAAGACTTAGGCAAATCAATAACAAGTTAATCATGTAAGTGGTAACGGAAAAAAGATTAAAAAATATAATGTAGAATTTTAAAAAAATCTGACAAGCACTTTATGAAATCTTACCTTTGATATCATTAATGTGAGATCCAGTTCACTCAAAGGAACACTAGTTCCATACAGTTCTTGATAATATATCGCTGTTACTTATTAATCGGTTTTATTTAACGCTGAGCTCAGCCATCGCGAATTAGCAAATGCATATAAGAAATAATTAATTAAATCATCTCATAAAGATAGTTGTAGACAATCACCACGTGTTTCTGAGCTCTTTTGAAGTGAGAGCCGAAAACGTTAGTGACGTCAGAATGTACGATCGCCATTAAAGCCTGGCACCTCGTACGATCACGACGCCCAACGAAAGTCAT
Source organism: Nautilus pompilius (assembly GCA_018389105.1). Classification (NCBI taxonomy): domain Eukaryota; kingdom Metazoa; phylum Mollusca; class Cephalopoda; order Nautilida; family Nautilidae; genus Nautilus; species Nautilus pompilius. The sequence continues at coordinate 926,459 of JACATO010000343.1, read as the reverse complement.
TCAGTTCCGCGAACGACTGAGGCCACACAAAATTTCATTTGTTCATCTTGACAGGAGAACTATGCAAGTTTGCAACGCATAGATAGTTTAAATTTGCTGGAATTATCTTCAGGTCATGGGTAAGCTTGCGCGAAATAATGTTTCTTTTTTGTTTTTAAGTCATGGAATAAATTAAGTCGGTTTAATAACGGACTTCGGTGATTCTTTAAGCAGAAAAAAAAAGGGGGGAGCGAGAAGTTTCTTTTGAATAGAGAGAACTGATGGAAATCGTTTGGTCGAACCGACGCCGCATCCCTTCCAAACCAACGCATTTACTTCGATTCCCCCCTTTTAACCCTGTTCTTTTTATGTTAAAATATTTGGCTAATTTTCCCACCTATATACTGGCGCATCGGAGAAGAGCTTAATGGAATAGTTAAGCTCGTAAAAGATAAATTTTTTAAAATCTATTTTAAACACAATAGAATCATTACTGGTCTTTAAGACCGATAAATAAAACATTTTCGAACTTTTTGTTTATTTAACTAACACAAAAGGAAAAAAAATGGACACAATGCATCGATCCAGCAACACAGAATGGGTGCTAGTGTCTGTGTACGATGGTGCCGCATTCTGTTACAAATATGAACGGCGCTTGGATTGTAAATCGTTAATTAAACAGCGCGATCTCTTAAGATTAATTCGGGTTTGGCGACAGGTAAGGTGGTACCTTATCAAAAGAGAAACTGTGTGTATATTGCAGGCACGTGTGAAAACATACCCCGAAATTCAAAATGTTGGCGTATTCTCCGGCCTATTGTGATGTATCCACTGTGCGATTAACTTATAATTTTTAATTCTAAATAAATCGCATTGAGGTCAATAATTATAATTTAAAAAAGAAAAATACCAATCGACTGTTAATATTTTATTCGTGCGACAGCAGGCACATAACAAGTAAACTCAACATCGTCTCCTAAAAAGATTGGTAATTATTATAGTACCGATCTATCCTTTACTGAAAAATCCTGACTTAAGACGACTTTCACTATATATCTCAGTTACAATTCAACCCTCGAATTTTGAAAAAAATTTATTTGTCGTAAATAAAACAAATCCGTCTTATAAGCGAGTATCGGCGGTATATAGAAATAAAGTAGTAAAGTAAACCAAAAACATATAGAATAAAAAAAAAAAATTGAAATAAAGAAATCAACAACATTTTCTTGTACTGTAATTATAACACTTAATGCATGTTAGAACTAATGTGCTAATCTGATTAACTTCTAGAAATCCGTTATAAACGATTAAGACAAAAGTTTATGATTACAGTTTTGTACGCTAGCAGTCTACGGTGTCTAAGACTTGTTCTGTGCGGGCTCAGTATTCATGATTGCATTACGCACTCGCTGAAACGATATTCTACTGCATCAGCCTCTATATAGAATCCAAAGTCTCTTTTCCTATCAATCGTACCTACTCGTGGATAGGAGTCTGGCCCTCTGAAAATTTTTTCATAAATATGCTCCGATCTTCATGATTCTTGTCAATGGTTCCCTTAGAAGAGTCTCCAAAATATCAGGCTCAGTCCTCAATGATGCTGGATTTCCCAACTTGGACAGTACTACGAATAATGGGAGGTTCTTTCAGCAGTTTAAGGTAAAACAAAATCAAAATCAGAAACAACACATTTGTCGAAGTGTTCAATCGTTTTTCCCTCTTGGGAGAGTCTGCCTATTTCCTCTGAAGTTGGTTTGTAAGAATGGTATACATTATTTTGTAGATAACACCTCCGATATCTAAATAAATAAATAGCAGAATTATAGAAAGGGGGCAAAAAGGAAACGATGCCAACAACAGCTTGTCTCATGCGGTTACTACTCAGAAAAATGTTTTTTTTTTTTTTGTCAAAATTACGTGAACTTTAGCACACACACAAACACACACGTATACATTGGGTTTTGCTGAATGTCTGGAACCGAGTTATTGTAGATAACCTTCCATGGCTTGGTTTCTTCTCGCTCTTTTGCACCAGTCTTTTGGCATGGGTTTCTTGAGGGCACCAGTCCGGTTCTTCTCCCACATCAAAACAGAAGACTTTACCAGGAGGATTGGGGTCATGGTTGGCCTCCAAAAAAGAGACTGGAAGTATTCGATCGAGTTTTCGTCTTATCCGACAATACTGGCTCTAGTAGAGATTATTATTATTATTATTATTATTATTATTATTATAAAAATATAAAATTCTAAAATATTAAATTATTTCGAAGTTTAACGAAATTACCATTTTTCAATTTTCGTAAGAGAGAGAGAGAGAGAGAGAGAGAGAGAGAGAGAGAGAGAGAGAGAGAGAGAGAGAGAGAGATAGAAATAGGGGGAAATTTTACATTGTTAATAATAAAATAACGAAGATACCTGTCCAACCTGAAGAATCAGCATGATACCGTTATAGAATTCATGGAGGGTTCATTCTTGTGTGTTTACCCGCAATCTACGCTGATGAACTCATATTTATTTACACGGCCATATCAATGTAGAGATCTTCTGTTTTACTTATTATACACAAATATATTTTTGCACATTTTTCCCTTAACTATTAATATTGGCAATTCCATGCTTATGCTTGCATAAATAAAATAATCTGGCGTAAGTTAACTAAACAGATGACTACAACGCTGTGAAAAATAGCAGCTATTTAAGTACAGAGCTGAATGAGTAACGAAGAGAGATTTTAGAGAATCCGGTCATAATTTTCTTATTATTTTCTTTACAAGAATGTCTATATATGTAAACTTTATGTTAGGAACGATAACTTTATTCTGTATGTATGTGTGCGCTTCTTTTCTCATTAAGAAAATAATGTTTAAAAGTGAAAACTGAAATAATAGTTCCAGTAATTTCATTTTTCTCTCTCCCCTGTTTATTATTATTACACTGTCGTCGCGTGTCTGTTCACTTCCTGCGACATCACAGAGACCAGTCCTCCGTTCTGTTAAGAAATGAAAATTCCGTCGAAGTCTGACCCCTATAATGTTAATTTATTAAGATCTGTCTGATGAGCTTCTACGTTAAATATTTACCATTATTTCGGACCGACAAGTTATTATGTGGTAATGAATATAAATGTCTTTCTATACTGCTAAAAAAACACAAAAGCAATACCGCTAGCATTTTCGCTTACCGAACAGACAGCTTCACCTCTGCTGAGACCGTTGGGGGCCACATTTCAGACACAGCTGGACTCCACCGTCATGTCCACGCCCCGAATCCAGCTTAATAAAGTCACCTACAACCTGTAGCCCTCCAACGGTATTTAATGATGTTTTGTTGTGTTAACAAAAGCATATTTCACAGGCCACTGTTCTTATTTTTCAACGGAGGACAATCGCGGTCATGTGATATCGAGAATTGTTCTAAAACGTACGCGGTATACGGTTAGAATAGAATCAAAGCTCGAGCATCCTTAAAAGGCAGCCAGTTCTGCTTGGAAATACAATTATCGATACCAAGAAAAACCTACAATGGAAGCATAGCGCCATGTTTTGAAAATTAAAAAAAAAAAGATTGATATTTTTCTTAGTATATTTGGTAATTGATGTTCTACAGCGAATGTTAACTGATTATTATTTTCAGATACTGTTTATAAACTCTTCTATTTAATAATTTTAAAAAAGTTATTAATGTAATAGGATTCTGTGAGAGTATAGTAGCTGATGTGCAGATATTTCTTTAAAATTCGGAAAAGACTGGACTTTGTGACCGGACACAAGCCCAGAAATCCATTTTATTTTTTAAATTGCAAATCAAATTAAAATTTTGCATTTAATATGGACCGATGGACCGGGTAATAATGACAAACATTTCTGTCTAATTAATCTTTGTGGAATAAGCAAAGCTCTCAGGGGATAAATTTATGATCTTTTAAAGACTGTCATCTCTTTGCGTCTCTTTTATTACTGTAGACTCGGCCACTTTGGAATTCTCTCGCCGCTTTTTAGAAGGCAAAAGTTTTGAACTTAATTTTATTGTATTGTCTCTTCTTTTCGAAATTATGTTACTCTTCAATAGTGTGACATTTCCGCATTTCATCAGCCAGTTTTCCCAGAACTTTGCTTTTGTTTTAGACAGATCTGATAACCTATTTTAATTTTAAAAATTTCTTTTTTGTAAAATAAAGCGATTAGTTTGCTTTTTAGTCAAATCTATATTATATAATATTTTATTGGTTCATTTCAAATTTTGTAAGTTGTTATAGTGCCTACCTGAAGATTTCGAGTACTTCATGCCTTGCAGTAATAAAACATTTCACAGCTGAGAGAAATCACACCTAAATTTTGATTGTTTGACAGGTGCTCTCTCCCTGGTTCTGTGCGTGTGACGCATTTCGATCGGCCATGTGCGTAGGATTGATTGTGTCTGGTAAAGATAAAGAATGCACCTAACAGTATAAATTCGGCCAGACGCATGTCCGGAAACTGCTACTGTATACAAGTATATGATGGCAATCACAGATGGCAGGTAATTGAATTTGAAAATGCATTCCTTTCATGAAAAAGGCACCTTGACGTGCACTACTTTTTCATAAATTGTCTTGTTGCTAAACACCGTTGACAATGGTGTTGCCGTAAATAGCCTGCAACCGCGGCCGTATACAACAGCCACGGATAATCGTCCGAGAGATAACTGGACGAAGACATGGAGAAGAGTAAATTGATCTGGTGAAAGTTGTTTTTTTCTTCAATGTCGATTGTCAAATGAGTTTGTCGACAGAGAATACGAGTCTACAATTAAGGAAATAATGTCCGGACATCTGCTTGTGGTGTTGGATACATCATAGTGTTGGAAGCGCATTTCAAGACTGCAAGACTGGTATTTTCCTGTCTCTGCAGCTCTAAGTATTAAGCCTGTCGTTGTTTCTCATTCAGACGATGATAATAAGTTTTCTTATTCACGGAAGACAACGTCAGACCTCACCCTGCTGCTGCAGTATTGCGTTATCTTCAGTCTGCTATTGGATAGGGTTTGAAACCGATAGAGTATTTTCGGGTTCAGATTGGGCGTAGACTAAAGAAAAAATCTTTCTCTTCAGAATATTACCGAACTGATCCAAGTTTTTGCATAAAAGGTGACATGGAACACCACAGGTACACATTTTACATCTTGAGCAGAGTATGGAGGAGGACTGAAAAAATCATCTGTACAAGGGGTGTTTACACTCGATGTTAAGATTAGACGTCAGGATAGAAGCTGCCAACAATTAATTAACATTTAATTGTACAGTACGGATGATGCATCTAACACCATGCGAACATCATTTTTTACCTTTTTACCCACCTTTTTAAAGTGTTGTAGAATACAGAAAAATAAACAAAAAATTTGCACGGAATGAAGTTATGAAAAATCCAATAATGCTTAATTTATGTTGATATGTGTATTTTTATATCTACTTGTACAATGTTTACATTGGCCATGTCAATCTTTCGTAATTTCGATTTTAAAAGGGGAATTCAGATTAATTTTTAAAATTCTCTGTCACGTCTAAACTTAGCTTCTTGAAGGTAAAAATACCCAAATACATTATTGAAAACAGTTCATAGGTATATAGTGAACGAAATGTTTACGGACTCACCAAAGGAAATAGCTCTTATTCTACAGTTCCGTAAAAAGAATTGGGACACTTGCTGTGAAATTGATATTTAAGCTTCCTCGTTTTAACAAACGCATTTAAATATCCATCACATTGTTTATTATATGCACAAAATATGCCTTCACAATGTATAAAAGCAATACATGCTATATTATTACATATTCTCTGGAAAAAATATTTGAATCAGCAATGTCCGATTTGTACCGCGACAAAAGAGTTGGGGCAGTCAGCAAAACCATAAATATTTTTCACCATTCCAAATTACAATCGAACAAATGCATGGAAATGATCGATTGAATAGTAGTGGGTGGCGTATCCTTGATTTTCGATCACTTCTCGACAACGACGGGGCATGGATTCGACCAAACGAAGGCAGTCGGAATTGGCCATTTCCTGCCAGCTTTTCTCGACGGCCTGCCAGGATTGGTCTTGGTTGAGATTCTAGTATTTGGCCACCTTGGCCTTCAGCTGCTTCCAGGCATTTTCGATTGTGTTGAGATCCGGACTTTGGGGCGCCCAGCGCATGACATCCATTCCTAGTTGGGTGGTGAGGGAAGTGACGACTGTTGATCGGGGCATTGTCTTGCTGGAAGATGGCGGTGACTGGCATGTTCTCGTCGATGTAGTCGACGACGACATTCCTAAGTAAATTGCAGTAGGTCTGGGCGGTCGTTCTGCCCCTGATCACCTTGTTGGGGCCTGGTCCCACCGTGCTCATACACTCCGAGACCATCAACGATCCTCCTCCCGCCTGTACCGTTGGTCAGGTACACTTTATATTGCATTTTTCGCCATCGTAACGTCGAATATATACTCGGCCAGCACTGTGAATGTGTATGATCATTGTTTCGTCGAAAAAGAGAACTCTAGCCCATTGAACTTTGGTCCAGTTTTTGTGCGTTTTAAGCAGTGCTATATGGATGCGCCTGTTCTTGTTGCTGATCAATGGCTCTTTCTGGACGATTCGTCCAAAGAGATTCCTCTCGAGACGACGTTGAATAGTGCGACTGGAGACATTGACTCCACTCAGGGAGGTTCGAATGGCCGTCGATGTCGGGAAACGATTGGCCCTGGATTTGCGACAAATGAGTCGATCCATTCTGTTGTCACATTTTCGCGGTCTTCCGATTCGCATTTTTGATTTCGTGTTTCCTGTCTCCTTGTACTGCCTCAGAATGCGGTTTACGGTGCTTTCCGGGCAATTGACTCGACGATCGGCCATCTCCCAACAGGACAGATTTTCTTGGTGGTGCTCAACTATCAAGTCTCTGATTTCAGACGACGTTGTCTTGCCAGGCATGGTGAAAAAATGATTTTAAATGGTCTTAGATGATGTGATTCTATTCATTTGATCCTTTAAAAATGAATATATTGAGGGGAATAAATGTATGCACAGATTTTGTTCCCTGTCCCAACTCTTTTGTCGAGGTACATATTTGACTATGCTAATTCAAATATTTTTTCCAGACAGTAGATACACATATGACATTCGTTGTTTTTACACATTATAAAGGCAAGTTTTATACAACTTATGGACAATAGTATGGCTATCTGTATGCAAATTTTAAAACAAGAGAGCTCAAATATCAATTTCACAGCAAGTGTCAAAACTCTTTTGTTCGACGCTGTATATGTAATCAATCTATTAGTGCATATATCTACAAGTAATTTAGCACTATTTTTAAAGAATTTATCTAAAATTCAATGAACTTTTTAGAACTTTGATCACACAGGACTTTCATCATAATATATTTTAGGGTCATTAGGGCCCATATTTACAGCCCAAAATGTATATGCATACCTATAAAATCTAGCATGCCGTATACGTCTGAATCGTTATTTTTGAATGAAGGAACTCGCTAAAAACGTCCTAGTTTTAGTGGTTGCGACTGACTTATTTTTAAATACTACGCCTACAATTTCCTCATTTGAAACAAAATGTTGTTTACATTTTCAAAAATTTGCATGTAGGAATTAAAAAAATCTTTTTAATGACTGATCATATACAGCATTAAAAATAATTGTTGAAACACAGAGAAAACTGGGTAGAAAAGTAAATAACACGTAATAGAATCGCATCTTATGTGGAATAATAAAATGCTCTATAGTAAGTCATATTTTTATATAATACATTGGTTATCAGAAATAAGAACGTGCCAAACCTGCTGAAGGATTATAAATGCATATAACTATATCATTGTAGTGTGATGAATATTATGGTTCTTGGGGAGAAAATATCACATGACGAGTGTGTAGTTTTAGCTAGTAAAGGCTACTTCTTGTGACAGGTTTCAACTTGACTTCATTGTTTCAGAAAAATGTGTATTCAAGATGCTCGGAAAGATACGCAAAACTGTCGCTGTTTATAACAGGCCAAATCGAGGAAGAAAACCCAAATTTCATTGATGCTAAGTACATCAGATATGTACTCTACATGAAATCGACGAGGCAGCAGAGATCTTAAGAATGACTTGGCTGCAAGTATGGGTATTAACGTTTCCTTTTGGTCTGAAGAAAGACAAACAAACGACAAGGCTAAAACAGTAGGGAAAATGAAATAGTAGGATAACCAAACCTGGAATACGGTGATCTTTTCATGTGAGTCCAAGTTTAAACTATTTGGAAATAATCAACGGAAGTTTGTTTAAAAGCGGACTTGGAAGCGGTATGACAGTCAGTTTACAACAGCTGCAGTAAAGCTTGGTAATCGATCAATACAAGTGTGGGTGGGCTTCATATCAGCCAAGGGTGTCAGAGGTTTGCATAGGAAATACTGACTGCTGACGACAGGTACAGGGTCTTCTCATCCATTATGCCACTTCTTCACGAAAACATCTAATTGAGCGGAGGGATTCGCCTTTCAACACGATAATGACCCCCAGGCACAGAGCCAATCTACCTGGAACGTAAAGAAGCTGATGGAACACTCACAAAGATGCCTTTACCTGCATAAAACAAAATTCTGATATGAACCATCATTGAGGTTATATGGAATTATATGGCCATTGAAAAGTCAGACAGCAAGCAAACTCCTTTGGTGGATTGTGGAAGGTGTTACAGAATATTTGGAACAAACATGCACGGTCATTCATTGATTGATAACTATATCGGAGCATGAAAACAAGATGTCATGCTCTATATAAAGCAAATGGCTCCCATACCAAATATTAATGCAGTGTACAACGTAATCATTTTGTGTTTGTATATTTTCTCTAATACCGCGTTGTATATGTAATACATAATTTCTCAGTCAATTACTCATTACTTGAGCAAATCCTGTGTATTTTTCTACAATTATTTCCAATACGATATATATTTTTTCTTTGCCCCTAATTTGGATTACTATATTCCTTTAAACTCATACCGCTTTATCTCCCGAAGACGTAGTATAGTTATTTCAAGATTCATAAAAAAATGTGTAAGAAATTTCATAGTCAAACCACTAAAAATAATTTGGTTAAATAAAAAAATTATGTCGATTTTATGCTCATTTGTTATTTAAACTGAATAATAAAATTTAAATTTGTATCTTTAATGTGTATGGCAAAGTTAGCTTTGAACAGCAAGAAGATACCTCAACACAAAAACTTTCAATTATCGTAAATAATTGTATCTATAGTCAGAGTGTAGTATATAGATGAATGAATAAATTGAATTGACGTAATCGTAGAAAATTCTTTAAAGATTTTTAAAAATGCTATATTATGTGCTTAATTTCCTGGATTTTGCTTTTATGCTTAACAGAATGCAGAATCATTTTATTACTTAAGCACATTACCAGGATAATTCAGATTATAATCAATTAAATGTCAATAGTTAAAAAACAAGAAAAACATTTTCTTATTTTTCGATCTTTTGATGCTTCCTTAAACGCAACTTTATCTGAATGATTGCCTGATTTCTTATTTAGATTCACTTCAAATTAACCACTTCTACAAAAAAAAACATCTGCATAATTCTGATACACCATGTTTAAAACTGCTTCAAAAATTAATTACTGATAAAATGTGTATCGCAAAGAGATTTCACGATAATATCTAAAGTCAGGCATAATCAAGAAAAGTGTCGATAAACAATTATAAAAACATGCACCCCTGTTTTCTCCTATAATTCAGCTCATGAAATTACCAAAATCAAAATTCTACTGGGAAAAGAATTATTATAACTATTTTTCTTCCCTGGAGGATCTTGCATAAGCAATCATGGGTTCATTTTACCTTTTAGTAACTACCAAGCTAAACTGAGATTATTTACACAGGATATGCATAAGAAATAATTCCTCAATAGTTGGGCATATAAAATCACTCGCAAAATCTAAAAGCAAATAATTATTTAAAATCAACGCTGCAGCAAAGAAAAAACAAAGCAAAGGAGGAAAGGGAAAAAGATGAAGTAGGTTAGAATGTAAACAAGTGGAAAATTATCGAAACCCCATGTTTAATATTTATTATGGAACAGCCAATAATAGCAGCACAGTATTTAACATATATGATGACAAAAAATGTCATGCCAAAAATATAGTCAACAAATTTCATAAATAAAGAATAGCTTAATAATTACTATTAATCGGTATGTTGCATGTAGAATATTTACATGGTACAGTGTGTGAACTGGCTTTTGTGTACTTTGATAAAGCTTTTGAATAGATTAGATAGAATATTTTCCATAATCTTTGCACAATTTACCGCACTTCAATGTCGTCTTTTGCTGAACTTTAAGATATTTTGGACTGGGTGCTGCAAAAGATGGTTAATAATGTTCCCAAAGTATTCAGTTTCGTCACATGCAGAAGGATATCTATTTATTTGCACTGCTCCACCAAATTAGATGCATGCCTTTCCTTGTTGTGGTGCTTCATGACCAAACCTGCACTTATAAAATGTTAATTAAAGAAATAACCACACTACTAATTTAGAATGTTTTAAAGGTACCTCCATAACATTTCTTAGGAGAGTGTGTTTACACAATGGCCGAAAAAGCGCAAAATTACAATTAAAATATCCCATATCTTATTCAACAATTTGAATATATGCATACAAGCATAAGACTATTAGTAAATAGATTAAATGCATTTTACATTTTTGTTACAAGTCATTTTCATAATAAATTATTCTTTAGGCTTGAATTGTTTTATTGATGAACTCATAATTATGGCTACCATTTTGTGAGTGTGTTTGTGTGTAATCAGCATCACCTATTAAAATTAATAAAGACGTATAATTTAATTTCAGTGATAATTGATCATATAAAATTCTACATATATATTATTTTACTTTTTTTACTTTTCTAATGTTTCGTTTATTACAATAACACTTGAAGTATCTCATGTTCAGAAACTTTAACCTATAGTAATCTGTAAAATTAGATAAAATATTCTCTGTTAAACCTACAAATGAATCAATAATACTCTCTGAGAAATTATAAGGAATTTACATAGATACAGAAGCAGGTCCTCATTACTGTTTTGTTGTACAATTACAGTAAAAAATATTCCTCCATGTCGAATTGTTTGCAGTCATCAAAGCGATACAGCTGGGATCTGACTCAGTTTTCACCTGGACGTTTCGTAAGTGTCTTTCAGTTCGTTGTTGTTGATCATTGAAATTATTGATGGCACGGACATTGGCTCTTGCATCTAAGTTGATTTTGTAATTTCTCAGCTGTAGAGAATGACATTAATTTTTTTATGACCGCTACTGCATATATCTTAATTTCGTTAAGTGCGTTTGTACTAAAGTTATGGCGAAAGTTTTGCATTTACCCTAGAAATATGGCTATAAATTTGAACCAAAGTTACATGTCCAGAATTTAGATATCTTATATAGCATCATTTAATCAAAGAAAATACAGATCGATGTCACACTTGTCTCTCATATTGTTGATATTCTCAATTATGCTAATTTGTTCTGTTAAGCATGTAGAGAAATACAAAACTGTGTGCATTCCAATAAAAAATATTATGCAAATTCAGCAGGTTAAATTAGACCGTATCAGCCAAGAGTTGTAAAAAACGTTATGGAGTTGCAATGATTTTGGCCACGAGTGTACATTTTGTACAACTGCATCTGAGGTACGCTCTTTATTCTAAGAAAATGCCGGCTCAATAAATTTTCATTAGCGCTCTGCTACATCTTTTCGCCCACCTGCCGACCGACAGCAGGCAAACGTACTGTAAAATCCTTACCAGAAATGCGGCGACTGGCCACCAAGAAGAGTAATGCAAGATACACGGCTTCTTTTTCCACCCAAACCTCCTTTAGGGATAATTAACAACTGCGTAATTCAAATTTCCTGAAGTGGAAATAAACGCGACAGATCAGCACTTCGTTATATCTTGGATCACTGCAAAGCTCACTGTTTGCATGAAAATTGGATTTTAATTGAATAATTCTGGTGGCTTTCTTCTAGAAAACTGTCTTTGCTTTAAAAAGTGCATGAGCACATCTCTAAATGATTGCTTGGTGATTGATTTTCCATTGTGTTCTAATAATTAAAATTGTTGTGAAATCAAAATTAACCCAAAAAGTCTCCAAGACAATGAATAATTTTCTGATTCTGTTTACTCTAAGACGAAAATTATTAAAAAAATAGGAGCATTCGTTTTAAACAAGACTCACAAATCAGATTAATGTCTGATTTAATTATAAAACTCCTTTCTGAATTTAATTTATAGTGAATTGAGACTTAAGGTTAATGAAATTGGTTGTTTTTATTGTTTGAATATTTTTGAAAATTTAAATATGTGATTTACGTCAGATTAGTGATGCGATTACTCCAGTGAATCAATAGTAGGTGTCCTTCGCTGTCTTGAACCAAAAACCAAGATATTTAGTCACGCAATGTTTACTTTTGCCAATTAGTTCAATCGTGTTGGATGTATTCTTTAAAAAAAAATAAAACATTACTAGCATTTAAATATAAAATTAAATATTTTATTATTACTTGGTTTATCGGCAAGCATCAGATCTTTACCCAATATGAATACATTCAAAGCATTTTTAAATAATTTTTCTTTTCATACGCAGCAAAGCATATTTCACTCTAAGTAAATAAAACAAGCAAGCAACCAACCAACGAAGCAGATTAAACATAACAGGTAAGCTTATGTAACAACGGTAACAACATTTGCATTTGCCCGTGACATTTCACAGACTACCTGGTGACTTTGGGGATTTCATTCAAATTAAAAATTTCTTTTTTTTTTTTTGCTGAAATCACTATTAAATATCTGGAAATATTAGTACTATAAACTACGATGAGGTGCACACACCAAAACATAGCTGTAATATTATTATAAATGTAAGTGAACTGAATGATCACAAACCGTGTTTAGCATAACATTAATGTAAAAACTGTTAAAATAATGTATATTATCTGAACTTTATGAAGTCAGTCGCATATGCTTATTTTTAAAGCATTTGTGCTACACAAATGAAGTGTTTTAAGTTATGCTAAGGTAAGCGATCCTCACAATCCCATAATATTAACTAAACGAGACATTTTAAAAGTTTGTACAAAATTGTAATACATAGCATTGAGAAAGTATTAAACAAAAAATGCTGTCAATAATTCTAACGTGTTTTTTGGTAAACTGACATAAGAAGAGAGAGAGAGCCCGGTAAATCCCTTATGATGGAAGACTCTCAGAAGTCGTACCAGAGTCGGATGTAGTTGATGAAGACGTAGGGTTGTGATTGGGACTTGGCTCGGTTGGTCAAACCAGTTACTAGAGTGCAGGTGCTACCTCACTCCTGAAGACTATGTTTGCTATTTCAATATTCTGAAACGTCTGCCGATCACTAAGCAAACAAACATGACGTAATTAAATCGAAGCACTATGATACAATCACAGCACCAAAGAGGAGAGTGCGATAGCAGCTGTTACCCGAGTACGATAAAACTGTATTCACCCAATTACCGTCAGTTTATGCAGAAAACTAAAGAAAAGCAACTTGACGTCATGCTACCCCCTGAAGTTTTTGATATTATCAAAGTTTTGCTGGGATCAAGAGTAGAAAAGGGTATTTTGAATCTATCTCATAGTTTTGCTCTTGCAGCTACCTTTATGAGATATCAAACACTTCGCGATTAGCAGTAACGGCGTTTACATTCAAGACAAAACATTGCAATTATTGACTTATGGAAAACTGAGTAAAGTCTATCTTTATATGGCATATAGTGATGTATAGATGGACTTTCATTGTTTACTAAAAAATGTTTTTGTTAATCAATTTTCTGGTGTCCAAAATATTCGCAAAAGTCTTCATTATTTTTTTTTAAGCTTAGACACTGCTACCGTGATAGATTTCAGTTATATCACAGTCTCTTGCTTCTCTTTGATAAAACGCAGTAGTCGTGATTCACGATCTTTACAACGTATAATCTAAGTAAGAGGCTAACGACGATAGGTGGACGCCACCAGGTTGCTTTAATAAATATCATTCTAGGCCTGACATTTGTCGTCTTTTCGTATTAAAAACGAGTATCAAATTATTTGGTTTTGTTTACATTAGCAGGCCTGCAGGAGAATTTTAACTCTTTTTGTGTCCACACGAACAGATCATAAGTATTCAAGATTTAGTTGTTTTAAGCTATGACGTCAGCAGTATTGATTACACGTGAATTAGAACAGTTATGACCAAGCGAAAGCTGCTGGATCCAGCTGTCTGTTTTATGGAGAGTCAACAGCAGAGTTAGGCTCAAGTAGATTTATGCCAATTTCTTTCTACACGATGAAATAAAAAACAAACAACTGCTCGAATACGCAATTATTATATTTTCTTAAGTTTCTATTTTCATCGGTCTAACGGCACCCAAGATAAAATGATATATTTTAGCATGGTTGTAAAAATGTTGCTTGTTTACTACTGTTAGGAGACTAAGGAATTTTAAACGTTTGTTTGTAGAGAACAAAAGCAGTTTATACATAGTAAGGTCGTTTCACAATCTAACCCCCCCCCCTGCCAGAAGTCAAGGGTTATGTTCGGTAACTATTGCATACAGATAACAGTTAGTTGTCCTGCGCGATTGAAAATGAGGTTACGGACGAAGTTCTATCGACGGAAAACCTCACTCGGGGATTTATTCATAATGGTGATGGCTCCTCACTCTGGCTCGTTTCCCTGCGCAACAGTGGCGCGCGTGCGCAAACAACTGGCAGGGGGTTAGGGCGTGAAAAGGTCCCACTATAACCCTCTATTTTTAGATGTGTGAGAGAAAGAAATCGGAGTGCCCAGAATCCAGATAACAAGAACGTATAACGATGTTGAGAATAGCACCAACACATCGAGCACGTTGGTCGGATAGAAACTTTTAATATTCTCTACATATAACTGTTAAAAACACTAGTCACCTAACAATGATACACAGGCCACGTTTTGATAATTTCACAGCCATTTAGTGGATGCGATAACAGCCCCGAATCTTTTTCGCAAATTCTCGCTCCACTAATAAAGCTCAGTAAGGTGCCATTAATCTTTGCATTGTACAGTACTAGATGTTGGCCCGGAGAAGTTCTGACACTATTAAGTAAATGGAAGAGCAAATGATGTCATTATATTATATCCAGTTTACCTTATACAATCTGTTTTTGTTTTTTTTTTCAGTAACATTGAAAACTCGTTGTGAATTAAATGACTAAAGAAATATAAATTATAAGAAAAAGTAAGCAACTAGGAATAATAAATAATTTAAGCTGCCTTATCTCAGTTAATAATTGTTTAAAACTTGTTTTTTATTGACACTGATAATCCAGAGTAAAGGACAAATGACTATTACAATAAAATTTTGCTTGTCTGTTTGACAAAAGGAAAGAAAAACCATCCCATCTGACCCGGATGACACCATGTTGTAAAAACGAAGATAGAGAATCGACTGACACAAAATTCATGTTGTTGTTTAGTTGAGTCGTGAAAAAAGGGCGTTAATTAACATTAGTATTGTTTTATGAATTATTACTGGCGTTGATTCTGGCGCGACATTCATTTGATTTTATGCTAATTGTTAGCAAACTTTGTACAGTTACCAAAAAGTCTGTATCGATTTCCGTCCGAGATCGCAGCAAAAATTCTCACTTAAGACAACCTTTTGTATCTTTCATATGATTGGTCAGTAATTTTTAATTCACTTGTCGCACGGATAAAAAGATTACGAATATGATTCACCAAAAGCTTTCGTTTGGTGCGTTAAAAAATAAAAACAGAAGTATCGAGACATCAGCCTTTAGCGGAGGTTCTCCATCCCCTGTCCGCCGCGCGAGCAGTTCCAACTTTGGTAGAGCTGCCCGGCTTACGAACACCCGTACAAACGAAAGCTCCTGTGATTACCTGTAAGCCATCCGTTATAATACCAGCACAGACGAGTCGGTTAAAGAAGAACTAGAAACAAGCAAACACACAGATAAAGAACAACCCCCCCAAACGCTATGCGGATTAAAACGAATACAATTTCTCCACCATGGATTCAATCTTGGGTGGTGGATTCGCTGTAGTTTTGCAATTTTGTGTAAATTTAAGAATTTAAACAACGAAAATATCCTTTTTTTTAAAAAAAACAAAACAAAAAGGAAGCTGGCGTTTCTAAAGAGTTCGTGTTAGCATGGATTAATAACGTACAGTACCCCAGCAGCAAAGGACACATTCCAATCGATGTTCAGGATTTTGCTGCTATCGGATAAGCGGGTTTGTTTAAAAACAGACGAGAGAACCCCGAAATAACGGAACGCCATGTCTACAGTCTAAGTTATTCAGACTGAGCGAGGCACGGATAGCTAATACTAAAAAAAAAAAAAAATCGATGGAGTATTTATTCATCTGTTTTATTTACTTTGGCTGACTGATTTATGCATCACCGAAAAGTGATAACATACTTTCATATGTTATACCTTTAAGCAAGAAGTTGGTATAAAAAAGAAAGTTATGCAGAAATTGTAAACAAACATAACTATTTTTGGAACAGCACTCGATTTGTTTTCGCCGAACCTCGGATATGATGCGTTATATTTTTCCTGCCGCTAAGTGATGTGTATTCTAATTAATGAGATCCTTACACGCGCATGGCTCAAGGTGAAACATGCATGTCTGTACTCCATTACCTACAGCCTACAACAACTACGCAGTGACAGTAAATCCAGCTAAAACTTTCAACACAAATCCGCTTTATACGTTTCTCTTGTAATTATGTCACGTGTTTTGTTTTGTTGTTCAAAGTTAAAATCAAAATAAGTCCCAATAAATAGATCTGTGACCTGCCTCGACTAGAACTTACAACATCCTATGCAACTATTCAAATCGTCCCAACTCGTGCTCACTTAGTGTAGAAAAAACAAAAAAAAAAAACAGACCACAGGTCTCAATTTCCTGTTCATAACGGTGTGGAAGTGACGTAACTGCACTACGAAAATCAATGCTACGGCTCACGAACTTCCGGAGTTACGTGAGAATAGTTTTCTTTATGTATTTTTTTAGGTTGTTCAACTCATTACCGGGAAGGATGCAATTTATGAATCGAGCTTCGTACATTTTACTTTTATTAAGCAATAAGAAAATATAGTGTAGTTGGCCTTCAAAACACTTTTACATAAAGATTGCTAAAATCTGTTTTTTTAAAGAAATTTCAAAAACTTTTCTATTGCAGCACACACTCGCAGAGGAACCAATAAAATGCAGCAAACCAAGAAATCCCACACAAATAAAAATTCATCACCAGTTTAAAATAATAATCAGATTAAGCTTTATTGTGTAAATCTAATCAAATGTAAAATTAAGGTGTATGACGCAAACAGTTTTTATTGGCTGTCGATTTTTTTTTTTTAAATAATTATTCAATTTTTAACATCACTCACAAAAACAACCAGACATTATATTTTACACCTCACTTTTCGGCGAATTAAAAATATTAGCATATTCTATTGGCATTCGCCTATGTGTTATTGAATTACGTCTACGCGCATAGATTTTTTTAAAATCAAAAATATCTTTTTTTTTTTGGTTTATTCTATTAAACTCAATTTTAAAATGTAAAACAAAATATTTGTTATAATCAATGATGAGCAGAAACCATAAACGTATCTGGTTGAATGTTGAGAACATATGGTATAGAAAAATCGTCAGATTTTTTTAAAACGATCTTTCTTATCATTTAATTAAGCAACTTTCCCAGCCTCTGTTGGAAATCTCTGGATAAAGAAGAGAAATAAAAACAGCCCAAGCTTATTGATAATGTAAAGAACACAATAATATATCTGCAAATTCCTTAACTATCTAAAAAGTAATTAATTACTTTCAATCTAAATATATATATTCTTTAGGAATTTTATACGTAATTGGTAAATAATGTTAATAAAATCTTTCGTCAATTAGAAGGAATTTAAGGAGAGATAAATAACATTTACTTTTAAATTTAAACGCTTTAATCAAAAGGATACAATTACATGTGTCGCGCACACACTAGGCATTCACTGGTATAAGTAGAAAAATATTAAAATCTATTTTAAATTATATGTTACAGTAACCCTTAAATTGTGTCAGGTATGTTTGAGTATAAGAATAATTTTATTTTTTAGCTTTGACACCCCCCTCTCACAGAGAGCTGGTAAAATGACGATGTTTCCTCGATCTGAAATGGTTTTCTAAGCTTGGTGTAATTGTTACTGATAGCTATTAGTTAATTTCTATGAAATAAGTCTTTACCAATTTTATATTTAAAAAAAACAAATCAAATCATAATTAGAAATAAAATAAATTAATTTTAACAGCGTGTGACTAAAATATTTATATTATTATTATTAAAATTTTGATATAATTATTTAGAAATCAGTATGCATGAAATGGTTAGTGAAATACTCGTATAAAACTGAATAGATGTAAACGTATTTTTAAAACAAATAAAAAGCAAAAACACAAATAAAAACATTGTTTTCTCGCAATTGGTTTAATATAAAGACTGATATTTCTGATGGTATAAGAGAATCACCGGTTGACTAAATTTTTAGAACCTGTGAATTGCAAAGCTGCTACTGCATTAGACAATACTAATATTACTAAGAAAACATATTCAGCTCGATAAAGTTATTTTCATAATGGAATATATATATATATATAACATTTCTGACGTAGCTGATGGCTTAGTGGTATGGTTACAGGCCTGCCAAGCTGAGAGCCTTAATCCCGATCAGAATCGCCCCCCTGGCACGGTTTTTTCTCCTTTTTTCAACAGGGCTTCATTCGGACTCTCCGGCTCTCCCCCCCAAAAAAAAACTTAAGGGATTTTCCTGTTACGCTTTTTATCTGATAATCTCGACATTACGTTCTCTCACCAGGATTTTCTAGAGAGGTAGGGTGATTTAAAAAAAAAAACAAAAAAAACAAAGGGAGACAATTCATTCATTCTTACTTTCATTTTATTAAGGGTGATTAGGAAGAAAAAAAACAAACTACAAGTCATCAACTTGATACGGAAGTTGATGAGAGTAAATATATATATATATATAAAAGTTAAATTAGGAACTTTTAAGGGAGCGTCCCTAAACGACCTTTTGTCCAGAGGAAAGCAACTACATTCTACGACTGAACCTTTGTGGTTGGTTTACTGCCTACACTATTTGCTTTGTTACATACACAAAGGTTTCGCTGATCCCGGAAACCCCTCCCCCCGGCTCACGGAAGACTGTTTGTATGCCATTAAAATTCTTTAGGACAAGAAATGATTCCTAGTCGCCATTCTTCTGAGATTTTTTTCTGAAGTTCCACAGATCACCGCGTTAAAACGAGGTACTGGGTGGAGACGGTCTAAGGGTCGCCTCCAGCCGATTCAGCTGCTGTTAGCAACAATTCGATTTAAAAAATATAGATTTACGAGAATATTTTCTTTTTCAGGAACAGAATGCGTGCTTCTCATCCAAATAAAGACTTCACTGAATTTTCGCGCTTCCCCGAGATTTATGCAACTTTGGAGACTCTTCAGAAAATAGATTCTCGGCAACTATCTGGAAGCAAAATCATAATTTCTTGGCTAGTATCATCAGATTTCTCTAACTTAAAGCAATTAAAGATCTATGACTATAAGTGTTAAGTTTATGGCCTGACATTAACAGAATTTCGTATATTTTGCATTCTTACAATCAGGACAAAGGATATTTGAGTTTAATAGTTTACGTACTTAATCTTAATGACCGTCTACTGACATTGTAGGTAGTCAATTCAAATACTCATGGATAATTGACGGCATTGGACGACCGACTCTGTTTCGGTTAACAACCAGAAAGATCGGTTTACCACTTAGGGTATAGTGAAGTCATTTACTTTTGATTTTAAAGTGTGACATTCTCAACTGAAAATGCTTTTCCTGTATTAAAGCCTTTTGCAATTAAACGTTGATATTGAAATCATGTATAATCATTTTTACTGTTTATTAATTATTAAAAAGATCACAAAATCAATAACAAATAGGTTTAGCATTACTTGAAACTAGGTTTTATTTTGCTGCATGCACCTGTTGCCTCTTTAGTGATGGAAGTTAAGAAATCGCGTACAACGTTATATTTATTATTGGTTTGGATGGCATTCCTACTCATTTAGTTTGTAAACGGGCTATTTTTTTGATGTTATTTCTAGTCTTCAGGCTATGCATGAGTACTTTATTGGGTTATTCGTGCAAGTTTCAGAAAATGAATCAGGGAAGCATCTTTTATGAGAGGTATAAATGGATATTAACAAAACAAATAGCTTTTGAAGCGGGATCACCGATGTTCAATGCTTTTTTATAGTTGTAAGCAATGAATATAACTTGTTTGCTAATCTAACAGACAATTTCTATATTGTGTGTCAAGCAAGCAGTTGTTTTCTATTTATAAGATTTAAAATTAAAAAATATAAATTATTTTAAGTTTAAAAGTAACTTTTCATTATAAGTATTTACTCTGATATTATGCGTAATTGATTAACATATTGTTCAACACATTATTATGATAATATATATAATGAAATTAAATTATCTAGATAATCATAGTCATTTGTATGTTATATTTTACCATACTCAAAAGAAAATGTAGACAAAATGGATAATAATTTTTTCATATTTCGAAGTTAAATAATTAAAGAAAATTTTTATTGAAGATTTTCCTTAAATAATCATTCTTTTTAAGTATAAGAAATAAAAGCTAAAAGAGTAATTAGACTAGAAACTTTATCAGCATCAGAATTGGTAGAGAGTTTATCAGACAGGCCCATCTACTGGTCCGGGAATGCAGAAAAGCATCTTTTATCTGGTAAATAAATAACTGGAACTTCAACTATACAGAAAGACACTGCAGTATTTTGCCCGTGATCGATCATAGAAAAAAAAAGAGAATTATCTGTCATTCACAATCACTGCCGTTGTTCCGGTATCAAAGTAAAAATTGCGATTTAGTAAAAAATCGTACCAATCAACGAGTTTTCAGCAACAAAGGCTTCAGCTTTCCTCGCCATGCTTTTCTTTTAGTTATTCACCAACTCCATCTTTCACGTGAAGAAATGAAGCGAAGCGAGAATGCGCTGATGCCATTTCATCGACTGATGCTGTTTAGCAGTCCTTCTACCACGTGGCGTTGCAGTTATCAGCAGACAATAATGTTTTATCATACAGTACGGTATGTTTATTTGATTTTTTTCGTTATACCTGTATTTCCAAATTGTGATTGCGGTGAGCGAATTATGCTCTGTAACAACTTATGTGATATCCAGCAACCAGAAATGTATCCGGAACATCCGGGTCCCCGACCATTCCGGTTTAAAGAGAGGTTTTACTGTAGTCTTTCTCTTTCTTCTTTTTTGTTAATCACTGTGATTATTTAATTCAGAATTTAAAAAAATAAAATGTATTTTTTTTTTTAGAATTTTACAGATATTTTGCTTTTGATTTCTTTTAAATGTGTGTGTTTTTTTTTAAAGTAATGAATGAATTAAGAAGAATGGAATATTCTCTCCCTGTAGATATTTTCTTTGTCTAGTTATTTTACCCCCCTTTTTTAAAAAGAAATTTTCATACACAACAGAACGAACATCAACTGTCGTTAATAGCTACTTTTCTGCAGAAAGTCGAAGTAACAAAACGAAACGCGACAAAAGGTAGAAAATAAAAATTAAACTTACAGAAAAAAAATTTTTTTTTAAATTTTGCGTTATTAAATATTATTTTAGAAAGAAAAAAATAACAGCAATAAAAATAAGTGAATAAGTTCTTTTTTCATTTCGGTGTACCGAATTTTCCATAAATTTATGCTTTTTTTAAAAACATTTTGTTTTAAGAAAGACATTTTTAAAATTGAATTTTTTTTAAACAAAAGGAGGTAAAATAAAATTTACAACCACGCGTGTACAGAATGGAACTACTAAACCACTGAAATACAATGTCGCTAATCTTTGTTGTGAAATTATTGTAAAATGAACATTTCCACCGTATTATTTAGACGTACCTTTCCAAAATGGAGATGTGCCGCACGTTTGATGATGGAAATAAGAATGGTCCTAGTTTTAAACCAATATCAAGCGTATTCAACCGTAATATTCCAAATTAATTCTGAAATCTGATGGTTGAGTAGATAATATTAAAGAAAAACTGGACGTGCCAAGTCGGCATTTAAAAAAAAAAAAAAGAGCGATAGAATAACTGGCAAGCATCTTAACAGATTTGGAACCATGTATCAGTAAATCTGTCTGTTTTACTGTATAACCACCCGAATATTCTCTGTCATTTTATGTCAGCATCGTACGTAGTCTACTTTATGATGATGATAAAAGTCTGAAACCTGAAGTAAGCAAGGATATTCCCCCTGGTTATTAACCTCTCTAGTGCAGATGCATAAAGCAGTTTAAAGTTTAACTTTGAAGGAAGGCGCTCTTAGAAATATCAGAAAATTACCAGAGTCTCTAAGTGGTGATTCTTGATTCTTACGTTTCAGTCAGTCCACCTTGGTAACCTTTTAAGTACAAAAGATACGAACAGTCTTCGCGGTAAATATAAAAGCACTTTATATTTATCTGAAGATCAAAAGTATGTTCGTGCCTGAATTTTTTAAAATCTAGGGAGGTTAACTTAACTTACTGTTATTGATGCATGTCTAGATATATTAAAAAAAATGCTTTCAATAGCAGTGTTTCTCCTCCACCTCCTACTCCACGTTTGACTATACGATGCGTATGAAGGTAAACTTGTCTTATAACACAAGGATGATGCAAGTAGAATGATTCCAATCCATTGGCTGTCAGTAGAGTGATAAAAATAATTTCTGACTTCCACCAGCTGAGTAGTTGCTAATCTTTATGATGAGGATCTCGGCTTTCCAAAGTTCTGACTTAACTGATGATGGTTATTCTTGCCGGATTTAATGCACTTCAGTTTGCTGTACTAACTGAAACAGATATACAAGACAAAGCTATGGATCGTACAAAACTTTAACTTGTTGGTTTGTTAAGAGAGAGAAAAATAAAAGATACGTAAAAATTCCGACGTTATTTTTATTTCTACAAAGAACATATAATATTAATAAATAAAGTTGTGTTACTGATGTATAATAATAAACTTACCTTGACCTCAGATATTTCTGAGAGATTTTAAACCGTGACAAAATCTGAGACACATAAGTATGGCGAGATAGCTAAAAGCCTTGGATACTGGTTAAGCTCTTCGTTTAATTTTGTTATTCATTTACTTCATCAGGAATTACATACAATAGAGTTGAATTTTTAAAGATCTATTTTACTCCTGGCAATTCATAGGAGCATAAATAATGCTACTGCCGAAGTAAGCAGAAACTACACTTCGAAGATATGGAATTTATACAAGACTTGTATGAAGAGTTTATAATGTAGTAATAAGCATGAATGAAATTAGATCTTCCTGGCCTGTATCTGCCAATTTTTGTTATTATTGCCTTACAGTGTTTGCTTTATATATAAATCTAATTATTTTTTATCAAATGACAACAAATACACTTTTATTTCATTAATTCTGAACAATAGTCTTTTTTGGTTTACTTTCAGCTTCTCTTCAACTATTACATCAGTCGGAAAACTTATACCGTAACAGAGAAAGTACAGGCATTTTTTTTCCTATTAGAAATATTTTTTCGTGATGATTCGACTCTCGTTTATAATTACAGCCTTAGGCTCGAGTGCAACCAATGAAAGAAAAGAACCTAACCTTTAAATTACTATTTTCTTTTCTAACCGTTATCTCAACTTTGAAAAAATCATTATCTGTATTATTTACTTGTATATAAATATGAAACAGTCAATCGCTTGCAATAAGCTAGCTTCTCTAAAAGCATTTTTTCCTTAATAATAGCGTTTACTATTATTTTTCCAAAGAGAGCGCGACAGCTTTAATTTCTGAGACCTACTAAATAGGTTGAGTATAAATCTAAACTTCCACATCCACCTTGTTTCTTTTTTAACCATGGCATCAAGTTTGAAAAGACTCACCGGAGGTTCTTTAGCGATTATTTAGAAATAAATCTCATTATATAAAATAATTTGCTACAAAGAGTTTAGAGACTACATGATTTTAAAATTGAGCAATTAAAACAAAAAAAAAATATCATCAAAAATCTCATTATTTTAAAGTCTTGATTATTTAACATAAATTACGACACATTTCGCTTTTAAAATTACGGAAGTTATGCAATTTATATTTTTCAGTAAATTTAATATTTAATAAATTTTTCGCTTTTATTTCATTTTTTATATCAGCTTCTATATTTAGAGAAACGCTTCCGCAGTGTTTCATTCCTAACTTAGACACATTCTGAATGAAATTTTATTTTAAAATTATGCATATTATTTTACCTGTTGCTTTATATATATATATATATATTTTTTTTACTTTCTGAAATGTTGCATATCGCAAGATTATACATATTTATTAAAAACTTACGAACTAATACAGATAAAACCTTTTGTGACACTGCTGCCACGTGAAAACTGATTGTCAAGTTTGAAAGCTTTAGGGTAAAATGCAGAACCTTATGGATGTTCGAAAATAATGAATCTCTTAAAATGCCATATTTGAAAATAATCAACTACAAAATGAAGAAAGACAAAGGCACCGCTGAATCTATTTTCCCTCCACTTGCGTTTACTGTTTCTATTCCACATATTAACTGAGTAACTATCATCTGAAAGCTAAGAAATGCAATATTACGTATATTTTCAAACTAGAATGCCACTTGAAAGATAACGTCTATGTAAAAGTATAAGATATATATATATATATATAAACAATTATCTAAAAGACAATTAAAGATTTTAAAATTAATTTTGACAATACCTATCACTCTTGAAAAGGATTTAGTTTTCTAGCTCATCTTCTTTATATAAGGGATGCGAAAATTTTGACTATCCCGCAGTAAATTTGTTTTTCCAAGACGTGCACCAACTTATAAAAATACTAATTAGTCATGTATTCTCATCCTCTAATGTCTGGTTGATGTTGTACACCATTAGACCATGAACAAAAATATTTATAAATTGTTTGAAGGCAACCAAGCTCTCAAAATGTATTGTCGTCTTTAGTGAAATAAAGAACTGGACTGAAAACAATAATTAATCACGTCCATATAGCATATGGTTAGAAACGTTGAAAGAAATTCGTCATGATATCTTCTAAAAGCAAAACAACAGGTATAACTTCTAGCATAGATATTCAAAATAACGTTTTTGCTTATGATACCCGCTTGGTAATCATTCAAAATGACACAGCGCATTATAAGTAAATTGACAATTTTTCGAATAACATTCACTCATAAGTGATAAATGTCTGTGTTTCACAGCAATAACGAACTACAATAAACCAATTTCTTGGTTTTATATATTGCAATAATTTAATTTG
Organism: Nautilus pompilius; assembly: GCA_018389105.1. Lineage (NCBI taxonomy): Eukaryota > Metazoa > Mollusca > Cephalopoda > Nautilida > Nautilidae > Nautilus > Nautilus pompilius. The sequence goes on along the minus strand of JACATO010000343.1, from coordinate 900,967 downwards.
TTATTAAAATAGTTTATTTAAATGATATAAATATTATTTTATGAAATTTGAATAAATTAACTGTCGGTTAAATTAGAATTCAGAGGAGGAAAAAATGTTATTTCTTTGAATTTACAAAATTTTTCTGAGCCTTATTTTCAAATTATATATATACATTTATTTGAAAAAAGGCCAAGAGTTTATTATCATTAAACACCGTTTCAACTGTAAACTTGGAAGATGCCAAAAATTTACAACGTACATTGAAAAAATATTGATAGATAAATTATCTTAAATAGTTCAACAAAATAAATTTAATTTATTGATTCAATCAAATAAGTGAAGTTTATCTCTACAATGAATTTACTTGCATTTTTTTTTATAAAGGACTCCTTAATTTTTCAAAACCAAAAGTTAAAAAAAAATAATAAAAACTATTTCATTTAATTTTTCTTTGGAACTATATTTTACTAGACGTTTCAATCAATGATAAATAGTTTAAATTAAACATATACGTTGCATTTACGTATTGTTTTCTTTATGAATTTTTATGTATTAAGAACTTAGAAAAAATTTGTAATGAAAAAATCTACTGTTTTATGCAATGAAACTAAAAGTAAATTTCTAAAGCCATATTACAAGAAAATAACGTAACGTTTTTCTTTTACAATTAACAAGGCAAAGCATTGTCTCGTTTTGTGGCTTCTTGGCATCCTGCAATAATTCCAGGCTACTCGAAAGCTCTTTACATTCAAGTATGAATAAAAGTTGGCATTCCTGAAAGCCATAAATATCTATAGTTGATGTGTTTGCCATAAATATGACTTTCATTGGTCACTGCTTTAAAAATTTATGATATATAGCAGCATTTGTCGTTCCTTGGGAATACTTCACCATTTGGTTTTACGTAAAAGTAAGATAGATGTCTTAGTACGTATGTATCTTAGTGATATTTGCAGTACTCATCAATAAATTAAATGAAACAGCTGTTAAAACTGACGGTGATGCATTAGCTTACGACATCTAGCTACCCACCTGTGAAGAAAGCAATCATTGATGAAGTAGTAGCAAAGTTGACTCGAGAGTGATGGCAGATGAGTATTACAGCCATTACTTTCTGTCGTGATAGCTAGTAAATTATACACATTAACACACTTTACTTGACGGTATAATTTTTTCATCTTTTAAAAACAGCATTCAATTCTTCAAAATTAAAAAAGTTTTAATCTAGTATCATATTTTCGTGATTATTTCAAGTATTTTAGCTTTATTCAGAATCTATAAGTGTTCTAAAGAAAATACTTAAAGGTAGTGAATATTTTAAGTAAAAGTTATCTGTACGACACAAATATTCTGTTGTAGCAAAATGTTAATTGACCTACACCATCGACAAAGCTTAGTATTAATAACTAGACATAAAATTTTGACTTTTGTCTTCACAGTAAAAAATTAACTGACGTTTTGGAGAAAAAATATTTAATTTTGACGATGCCAGGTGATCTACAGATTACTATACAATCCCCAAATTTTCATATTTTAATACTACATTATATAGGAAAATAATAAGTTGTTTCATCGAAGGTGTAAATCAATTTGTGTTTTTCTGAAAGAAAATTTAAAAGTAGGGGAAAAAATTGCTTGTCTTTTTCCAAGAACTGTAGGTCATTAAATAAATTGTTTCAGTCTGAAACAATTGACATTCAGTCTATTCCTGCTAATACATTTCCGTAAAGTCCTAACATTATTAAATGAGGCAAAATATAGTTAACCTTGATGGTTATTTAAAATAAACACGTAATCAAAATGGACGCAGTAAAAAATCTCTGACGAAAATCAAAGCAAATGGTAGAATGTCTTCATTTAATGCGCTCACTTAATGGTTTCCCCACGTTTCAGAGTATTATTTACTCTCCTGCTCCTTCCAAGAGATGGCGATTTGACATTATAAACTGTATTGTTGGTTCAGTGTTTTCTTTTTAAAAGAATTGTATCCCAGCAGTCGGTTCTTCTCCAGCATACCTGTCTGTGCTGTCTGTATTTCTGACATTCTCTGAGATAGTGTTCAAACGTTTTCGCCACCTTGAAATTGGGAAATGTCATTGAAGTAGCTACTCCTATTCTATGAGCATGGATATTTAGAAGAGAACGAGTAGTATGTAGTTGCTTATCTCTACATGTAGATCTCTGAGCAACTTGTAAAACTATCTTTGCAGTTTTGCTTATTTTAATTTTATATCAAGGTGTATATATTACATTCATGCATGTTGTTATAACCGAGATCTGTGAGACTGATCAGAGCAATTACAAGTGGGAAGATGGTGCTTCACCCCCTTGAAGATTATGTGCTATTACAAAAAAGGGGGGACAGTTGGATATACTCTTTGTTACCCCATTAAATGTGTTCAATCATTTTTATTAAAGAATGAAACGAAAAATTTTTTTAATGTCGAGATTTTTGGTTTACATTTTTCAGATCCATTTTCCATTTAAAGTCGTTACAAATTTAAAAGCAAAAAAAAAGTTATACTAAAAGAAAGAACTTAATAGGAAACAAAGGCTATATATTTAAAAGCAGAATAATTTTTAAAAATAAAAAAAAATTACCCATTAAATTAAAAAGAAACAAAACACAAACACATTCTGAATAAATAATAAGAAATGGAGCCATCGCAATCTTATTCTAATTTTAAAACGGACAAAGATCGTAGTTTTATTGATAGTTCTCTCTAGATTTATAATACCAAAAGACAACAAAACGATGTATATATGGTAACACTGAAACAAAAATTACATATAAGATTTAACTTTGTGCCTAAAACGTCAATACCAATTCTGCAAATATCAATTAGTTATTTTTAATGTTTTGATATTAATTATTTTACAGAATATTATGTTTTATCTTAGTGTAACAGATGGTGGATTGGCTTTTCTGTTATGTTTCAGAAAATTGAATTAAACGCCAAAAAGTAACTGCATTATATAGTAATATTTTATTTAATAAAATTCTATGAATACTAAACAATCTCTCAAACATAAAAACAATGAATTTTACTTCCACTATATGAGTTCGTCCACATCATGAATAGAATGTGTAGGCATGGAGTCTATATTTAAGAACGGAAATATTGATTTTTATAGAGTTGAACGTAGTTTGTGCAAGTATGAATTATTAGGAAAGTGTTCAACAGTTTAAGATAATAAATTTATCCAAATTGGTATCATATGTTTTAGGAAGATCTAAATAAGGCTTTCAAAATAATTAAATGATTTGAAATTTCTGATAATAGCAGATTCTCTTAACTTAATCCGTATTATATTAAAGTCCATAAATATAAATTGCCTCAATCGTCAACAGTGTGATAGTCAATGAAATAATCTTATGCACAAGAACTGTAAAGAAATAGAATTAATTAATGGAACAATGCACTAATAGTAATAGTGAAAACTGGTTTGAAACCCAAATGGATAGGTATTTATTAGCTTCAGGAGGTGGAGAAATTTATATAGGTAATATGAATTTTTTACTCCTTGTAGCATCTTGAATTATTATAATAAACTATAATATTCTTATAAAAAGATACAAGCGACTAATAAATTTATATAAAAATACATCACACATATATATATATTGAAAATATTGACACGTAAAAGTAAATTCTAACTAAAAAAAGCCACTTTCTTCAACTACGTTTTTAATTTTTAGATATATTCCATTAGCTGAAACTTAAGAAAAATTTCTTATTAAGTTTTCATACTTTTTTAATTTCCTGTTTGAAATTCCTCAATTTTCAATTATTTATAAAATGTGCATATTAACGATTAAGCAAGATTGTTTGCTGCAAGAAGCATGTGGTTTGAGCTCCCGAGCGAGCAAACGATGTAGCTGGCAGACTCTGCTGATTACTGACATTTACTAACCGCCATAAAGACATTGACAGCTTCTGCTAAAAAAAATATATCTAAAAAAATATTCTGAAAAATCTACATACTTTTTTGATGGACGAGAAATAAAATAATTTTTTGAAAATAAACATTATACACATATATAGATATAATTACTGAAAATTAAAGTTAACACTAAAACCGAAACAGATAAATATTTGAGTATTTCAGGTGAGGTTTTATATTAGTAAAGTAAACCAGTGATCGTTTGTTTGTTTGTGTGTGTGTGTGTGTGTGTGTCTAAGAGAGAGATATGAATGATGAAAAGAAATATTAAAATTAGAATTTTAGAAAGCAAATCTTTTGTTGCAATTTCATAAAACTGCCAGCTCGCACAAAATAAATTGTTTTAAAAATAACAAAAACAAAATCGGAATTTCGAGTCTACTTTTTGTTTCTACCAGGTGCTCGTTTTCACCACAAAACAGACAGTGCCAATTCTCGTCTCAAAACTGCTATGACCCCCTTTAATCCTCACTAAATGAAGGCCTTTGAGAAAGAGACATTGCCATAGTGCACGCCATCCGACAAACCTGGCGGACGATTGACGTACTCGCGCTGACGTTAAGGTTCTCAGCGTAAAGAATAAGAGACATTTTCCAGTTTAGGATTTTGTATCTCTGAGTGATCGATGTTTGCCTGTCGTTTTTCGCTTTTGTTATTTTTGGGGGCTGTGTAACTCTTCAGAAAATACTTTTCTCGGCGCGTGTCATATTTTAATTTCATACTAATATCAACAGATTTTTTCCTTTAATACCGGTCGTCAATTTCCTGGAAATGTTTTTTTTCTTTTTACGTCAGCAAATCTTTTGTTCTATATAGAGTTCTGCAACATTTCCGTTTCTTACCAGCTGTCACTCGCGATCTCGAAACAGAAATCGAACCACCAACTTGTTCTTCAAGATGTCGTGTTCTACGTGATAGTTATCACTTGAAAGTATGGAATTTATTTAAAGGGCTTTCATTTTATACTCAGATAGAGGCACAGATTAAAAAATATGTCGGTAAAACGAGAACAAACTGCATTTACATAGTCTGCAATGTTTTGCTTAATGTTATTTTTTGGTTTTTATTAATAGCTAAATGAAATGTTCTCAGTTGTTTCTGGAAGGTTTTATAACATGTAAATGGGCTTCCAACTTACATTTTGACCCTTTCTCAAGATGTCAAATAATATTACTGCTTGAATTTGAGAGAGGGGGAGAGATGACGTCAGTACATGTGTGTGTGTGTGTGTGTGTGTGTGTGTGTGTGTGTGTCCTATAAGATTATCATGCACACGAAGTTTTCGGTAGTCTTGTTGAAAAGCGTGTTCAAGCATAAGAGAAATATACGTGGCTGAATTCTGGATCCGTAAAGTGGCGAGATGATGAAAATGCCACGTAATGAGTTTTGAGCATCTTCCAAATAAGGTAAGTTTGTCAATAATTTATGTCTTTCCATCCGCTATAAAGTACACTGATTTTCCTAGAAACTACGGCCTTGTTCAGACGGCGCAGCGTATGATGCTGCATAGACTTAGGTGTAGAGTAGCAGTGGTGATTAAATGGAATCCCCCTTGTAATCTTGTCAGGTGTAACATAAATATAGAAGTGTTCACGGATCCATTGAATCAACAGTTCAGTCACATATTTAGGTTATTTTTGGGTCATTAGAAAGGTTGGAAAGATTTATGACTCATTGTTTTTAAAATTATCTATCAAGGACGCTGATTTGGATAATAATGTGGCTGAATTTTATTAATGGTGTAAAATATAAATTGCATATATATATATATATATATTTAACTTTCAACGATTATATCTGGATTATTTATACCTTTACTTTATCAAGGGATCCTTGACCATAATCACCATATTCTAAGAGAAGTGAAGCAACAAGCTAAAAATCCACAACGGCTGCTGCTTGGATGTCACGAAAATGATATCATTTGGTTGACTAGACACTAAATAACACAAATATTAGTACCATACAGCACCAAAATGAGCATCTTCATGAAGAACTAAAGGAAAATTATGAAACCGATCTCACAATAGCAATTAAAGGAACACCTTCCAACTTGGTAGAAATCTTAGATCATGTCATCATTGATAACACTGTACAACAAATTACAGGTTAAAAAAAAGTACAAGTTAAGTAAGACTTGTTTCTGGGTCAAAAAATTGTCCTGATTCTGAATCTGACCTTTATTTATCCAGATTAGGCACCGTTTTCCTGTGCCATGAACCATATGTTTTATAATATACTGTATAATATTGCGTAACACAACATTGTAAATACTGAATATTACAAAAAACAAAACAAAAATTTAGTTGGTATAACAAAACATTTATTGGTTGTGAATTAAAAATACACACATGTCAGTTTAAACAAACTTTGTCCTTCTAACCCTTTTGTGTGGAGTGTGATCTTCTGTTTTTATACCCCAGCAGTAGTCTGCCAACATGCCAGGGTTCCATTTTCCTTTGAATCGTCGCTCCATCACTGATATATCCTGATGAAATCTCTTGCCATGTTCATCACTCACATCACCAAGATTTTCCGCAAAAAAATCCAAATGAGAGTGGAGCACATGAACTTTTAAAGACATGTTACATCCCATGTCATGGTAATGACTCAGCAGATCATTCACAACTTGCACATAGTCTTTTGAACGATGTTTGCCCAGGAAGTTATCGCAAACTTTCTTGAATGATTCAAAGGCAAGCTTCTCTTTTCTCATGAGATGTGTGATGAAGGTTTCATCAAATACAATTTTTCGAATTTGGGGACCTATGAAGACACCTTCTTTAATTTTAGCTTGACTCAGGGAAGGGAACTTTTCTGCAAGGTATGCAAATGCGGAGGATTCCTTGTCCAAGGCTTTCACAAATTGCTTGAACAAACCAAGTTTAATATGCAAAGGTGGTAAAATAATTCTATCACTTTTTACAAGTGGTTTGTGCATAATGTTGTGTTTTCCTTGCTCAATTTCATCTCGGATCGGCCAATCCTTGCGTACATAATGTTCCGCTCTTGCTCTGGAATTCCATAAGCACAGGAAGCAGCAAAATTTAGTATAGCCAAGCTGTAGGCCAGTAAGCATGGCCACAACGTTAAAATCTGCACAAATATGCCAGTTATGGTCATCATACTGTATGCTTGTTAGAATTGCTTTCAGATTTTCATATGATTCTTTCATGGTTGTGCTATAAGCTATGGGAACAGAAGGCAGAGTTTTACCATTGTGTAGCAGAACAGCTTTGATGCTGTTCTTGGATGCATCTATGAAAAGTCGCCAGTTATATCGTATGGAATTTCCAGTTGCTCAAAAAGTTCAGTGATGTCATTACAAAAGCATAAGTCACCCTTCATGGTGAATAATGCAAGTAGATCCTCTGTACGTTTTCTGTACAGTGTTATTTTCACTCCTTTCTCAAGAAGATTACGTTCTTGAAGCCTTGATGCCAGAAACTCACTTTTGTCTTTGGTTAAATAGAGATCCCTGCACAAGTCATTTAGAGCCTCTTGAGAAAATGGTATTGGTTTATTTTCGCTTTGGATCACTGGGCTCCATATATTCACCACTGGAATGTTCATCAGCAGTGCTGGAAGTCTGCATTTCTTGATCTGGAGGTTGGGGCACAGGCAAATTTTCTGAGTGTTCTACTGGGCGCACTGCTGATCGCAAATTTGGGTAAACGATGTGTTTCTTTTTCTTTGCTGTAGTACAGCCTGTAAAATCATGCTGACAGAAATAGTAATCATTAAAGTGATCTTTCTGCTCACGCCAAATCATTGGCACACCAAACTTCATGTGAACATTTTTTCCTGCATACCAGGCACTCAGTGTCTTCACACATGTAAGGCAACACACATGAGGAGCCCATGACTTATCCTGGTCTCCTAAGTAACAATCAAAGTACGCCATGTACATTTTCTTGATATGGTGTGTAATACTGCGCTTTTCTTTAGCAAAAGTCAATTCCCCACATATGTAACAAAATCTGTGTGGATAATTTTTGCACTGTCTTGCACTCATGGTTGAAAACAAATATGATCTGAAACAAACAAAATAAAATTAAACACAAGCTTTGAGGTATAAAGTATTAAGTGATCAACTCAATTAAATGTGAGCACACATTAAAATAAGCAAATACATTAATATTAAATTAAATAAAATATTTTATTTAATGATAATAACAAAAAGGGTATACAGTGACAATTCTGTAAAAACCATGCCTAATTTAACAAAAAGAAGGCCAGAAATGGATTTCCCATGTAATTTTGCATATAAAGATGGCCACAGATGACTCGTACTTTTTTGAGTGTTGCACAGTGTAATCTTATAGATTCAACGTATTTACGCCTATAACCTCTTCACGATTCAAGAGATACTCTTATAAAACAACAAAAAGTTAATATTCGATCAGATATTGTGCACGTATTACAGAATAAATACAGATGTGGTAAACTTATGATGTTCAAGTTATTCTGCCAGGAATCCGTAAGGTAATAATACCCATTATAACCATCCATATTGGCAACAGCGAGAATTTTTATGGCTGAACCACCTTTAGATTAAATCTATTCATTTGAATCGTAGCGATCTCTCTTATGCTCACTCGAAAATATCCTTCCTACAGGCGGCTGTATTTAGGTGGAAATATTAGCCGCTTGAAGTGATTTTCCTGGATATAACGCGTATTAAATTTACCCTAGATAACAGAAGCTTCAGTTACCATGTCTTGATCTATTTGCCAGCGATCTCGTACGGGTGTGAGGAATAATTAGCCGTGCTCAAACAATGTATTACTTACAAAACGTAGCACTTCCTAAAAATGTGCTTATTATTCAGTGTTTGCATTACAGAAGAGGGGAGAGGCAGAACGTTTGAAAGACAAGAGAAACGCTGATTTTTATTTAGTTTTATTCGAAATTTGAAGCAAAGAAAAACCAAAAAAATAAGGTCGCCTTTAACAAAAAAAACAACATACAATCCTAGGATCTTTTGAAAATACTTTGTGTTAATATTCAACAAAAACTATCCCTTATTATAACAAAATGAGAAAGATCACAATGTGCTATACAAGTCAAAGTACTATACAGAACAAAAGATATGCAATTCTTTTTTCTGAAGAGCATAAAGAAATAAAATAATAATAATAATAATAAAGGAACAAAAAATATTTGATCATTACGAACAGGTTTGAAATGTTATGCATGGAGATTCTATGAAACTGCTTCATTAGGTAAAGGTAATTAATAAATAAAACAGGCTACCAGGTATCAGTTATTGGATTCCGCCCTCTGTTTTGCAAAGTAAGTAATCCGAGTCACAAGTTTCTCTTATCCTATCCTGGAAGAAGTGTTTTTGCTTGCCGTGTAAGCCACAATTGCACCGTTTGTTGGACCTCGTAATCACTAGCAAGTCTTCGACCCTGGGGATAATCTTTCATAAAAATTTAATGGGGCAAGATCTGGACTACAGGAAGGATGTCCTAAAGGTTTAAAGCGCAGTCTGTCGAGTGCCGCCCGACCACCGTGTGGTTTCGCATCGTCATGTTGCAAAAGAACATCTTATGTAAATCTTCCACGCAATTTGCTTGGACCTAACGAACACACATTTAAGGTGTCCTTGGATAATGACATGGATGCTGCCTGCGATTATGCCAAATGCATTAACAAGTTTACCATTACTCGGTCATTGGTTATCTCGGAAAGCTGCGTCCACATTGCTGTTGTTTTCATCAGTAGGAATTATTTTTGGGGCGTCCTGGTCGATCTTCATCCAGTACTGGTGTTCGGTCGTTTTTAAACCTGTCCACTCAGTCGTACAATTTTCTTTGCAACACAGAGTTCTCAATATTGTGCTAACATTGTCCATTTAATTTCAGTCGGAATAAAAAGAATTACAGATCACTGCTCTTCTGATGGGGCACACTCACAACTGTACGTCCATGTTGTGTATTTGCTCACTTGCGCTATAAGTGCACAAGGCACGAACAAAAGAGCGGCTTCATGTGTATACAATTGTAAATACTGCCCTTATTATCTGAAGCATTAAAGAATCTGGCAAAAATCCTTATGTTATTTAATATAATTTTTTTATACCAGGATTTAGCTGACTTTAAAGGAAAGAATTCGGAAAAAAAAGAAAACCCATTGAACAAAATAGACGCTGTGGTACCAAAGATGAAAATTCTGTCCCTAAAAGTAAATGAATCTAAATTGTTTTAGAATTAGTGAAACGGATTTTAAAGTCATAAATAGGAAGGCAACTTGATGTTTTTATTATTTGTTTTTAAGTTGTATATTTTAGTATACAAACCAGGTTAAGGAATTAGCAAATAAAATACTTCTAGAAAGGTTTGGTTCCGCAGTTTACACTGAACTCTGAGGATACAGGACTGAATGCCAAAAAGAATTGGAAACTCATTTTGTCTTAACAATTTGATAATAAATTCAAAATCCAGTGTTAACATGAGCAGTTGCCATAGGCTCTCAGTATTAACTTAGATGCAAAATTGATATACAAGGCCTAAGGATAAAACCGTCCTCTTCATAGTTAACATAGAGAGAACATCCATATCTGTAGGTTTTTTATCAATGGAAATATCGTTGCTGTTTGTCTGTCATCAGATGTAAGTAGAATGTTTAGATAAAAGAATTTGGCAATTCTTCATTAAAATTAATTCAAAATTAGAATGATGATCATTTAGTTAGTATAGACCCACATGATAGGAAAATGTCTTTCATAAATCTCCGGAATTGGCTGTGTCGACAAGAATCAAATAATTAAAACAACTGAGGTAAAAGATAGCTCCCATATTTATATTCGTTTCCAAGCGTTTGCAGTCTAGGAAACGGAATGTAATAGACTGCTTAATAATTTTCTCCTCCCGCATTATAGATTTTGTCTTTAAATATTTTACCGGTGATTATAAATTAATTGTTTGAGAGAATTTTGCTTTCAAAATTGTCAATAAAAGTGCTTCTGTAAACGTAATAAGCAAATCCAGCGCAAAATATGATCACAATACGCGAAAATACAAACTAATTTTAAAGCTTTGACGTTTACTATCTTCTCCAGGTACAAATCCAAACCCCCGCACAACTAGAGTGTTTATTATATTCAGCATTTAAAGGCCATTAATCGCATATGACACTATCTCAGTTTAATTTAAACTGATAATGTATGGCGATCTCATTCAGCAAAAATCTCGGAGATTAGCTCTGACATTAACAAATGTACAGCACCGAACTAAGAGGATTAACGGTTGCGGGCTACTCGCTGGTGTGGCTGAGGCTGTTGTTGAAAGAGAAACTTGGAAATCTGTCACAGTTAAAACAAAGAGGCGCGCTTCTGAAGCTAATGCATTACGGTTTTCCCCTCCACAAGTGTGTTGAGATTCTGCTGTACGAGAGACTTTTGATGATTGTGAGGCAATTTTTCTAACCGATGTTTCCACTAACCGGGTATAAAAAAAAACAAAAAAAACAAACTATCTTTATTGTATTTCCTGCATTTGACAGCTGGCAGTGATGTGCATTTTCCTTTTAATGAATGCTTTATAAAGACTTCAGGTAGAAACACTTTCCCGGATTTATTTTAAGATTTTTTTCCTGATCTCATTTTTATCAGTGTTGTCTAATAGTCCGTTTCGGTTGCGCAGGTGTTCTGTTTCATTTTCTGCGGCTGTTAAGTGGGAGAAAAAAAAATCTCCAGCGAAGACTTTAAGTTCAAATTTTTGCTGGTATCGAAAAGTTAAATCTGAAGTACGTTAAATCCATTCGGGTGTAGAACCTCTTATCCAGAAATCCAAACAACTTAAACCTGCATTATTTGTAAAAAAAAAAATCGATGGCTGCACAGCCCGTGTTCGATTATTCAGAAAATCTATCTATCACTCGGAATTGCTTCCGTAATTCCGGTGTCCCAACTAGAAACGGCACCAAGCATCAAAATGTCGCCAACACGTGCTCCTTTTGCTTCAGTTTATCATGTCAATCTTCTTTAGTCGTTCGCCAACTCTTTTATTCGCTTCCAATTATGCCATTCGCATGGCGAATCTCGGAACGAGCATGGCCTGGAAAAATGAAGCAAAATGACCATGTGTTGGCGACATTTCAATGGATGGTGCAGTTTTTACTCTGATACCAGTAATCGCCGCTCAACCATGCGGCGCTGCAGTTAGTAGTAAAGATGTCTTGGTTGTCTACAAGCTACACGTGAGTCAATCGGCAAATTTTTCTTGATTGTTTTGCAGATATGTCCTACACAATACTTTGTTACATGTAATACATTATATTCGAGTCAATCTGTTTCTTTCTATAGATAGTACATGTGTGTAAAGTGTGTAGCACCTGTGTTTATTAGTCCTTTATTGGAGGGGACGAAGGATGCCTGGTAACACAACTAGTACGATGCCCATTAACCGAGAATATGATTTGTCGGAAAGAGTGGAGTTTCCTGTCATCTCGGATGAAACAGATTCTGCATTTTTAAACTTTTATAATTAGCAGAGACTTTTCCGCGAAACTAATAATTCAAAAACTGGAATTTGTATTAAAAATATAAGGGAAATGAGAAAAAAAAATAATCAAGGCAGTGTAAGTACAGTGCGTGTACTTGATAACAAACTTTAAACCTGTCTAGACTCGGGGAAACACGCAAAACTGTTCGCTTTTGGTTGTTTGAATCTTGGACTTCAGTTGGTCACTTGACTGATCCTGCTAAACCAATTGTGAAAAAAAAAGTACTCGCGAATATATCCGGAATATCTTGATGGTCTACTCGTGTCACTACACCGCTCTAAATCGGTAGATAAATTATAAACGGATTTTAAGGGGTATTTTAACATTTTATACTTGTTGTTGTTTGATGCCAACGATTATCTATAGGACGGTCAGAAGAAGTACACTCCGTAGTTTCCGCTTCAGATTCATTATCGAGAAGATACGAGTCATATCCGGCTTTTTTCTCTCGAAACCTTATCATCAAAAATCAATCACCGAACCTGAGTTGTTGTTGACCATCCTCTCACAAGGCTTTTCTTAGTGTCAAAATACTGAAGTTGACGGTAAACTTTTGTTGGTTGGCATTAACTGTTATTTATTTTAATATATTTCGTCATCAAAGTGGCTTACGGTGGGTCTCCAACCCACCAACTTCGGCAAAGGTGTGCAGTTTACTTCGGATCAACTGTGTGACCTGATAAGACTCTGAAATATACTGCCAACTCAAAAGTAAAAAAAAAATTACTGTGGTGAGGTGCGCCGAAACGTTTAAGCCACAAGGTGTATTGTTCAAATATTCGTAAATCAGTTTCAATACAAAAAATTTTGAAGCTTAAAAGTTTTGGATGTCGTTGAAACCAGTAATTCAAGAGAACATAAATTCTGTGGCACGCATATCTCCTCAAAGGCTATAGATACTGGGTAAAATCAGAAGTAAAGAGATTATATATATATATATGAGAGAGAGAGAGAAAATGGAAAAGAATGACAAAAAATGCGTATAGACCCACCACTTTTCTTAAAGGAGTCTAAAAATAACAATGATGTTTGGAAAAGTCCCATTTTATAAATAATTTTTTCCATGTTTTCCATAAAAATTCAAGATTCATTTCACCAAGCACGAAGTAGTGAGAATAGCCAAAAAAAAACATGCACAGACTCTACGGAGCAGCTACTTCGCAGGTGTACACTGTCAGATTACTTTTGTCATATTAATCTCGAAGCGATAAAGGTACTCCCAAAATGATGGTTCTCAGATCCCGGTTGGCTAGGAAGGAAATAAGCTGCAAGGAAAGACAGTTTTTATCATTTGTACCTATGTTACGGAATTAGATCTTTAAATTAATGATTTCCAAAATATGGAAATAGTTTAAAAAAATAGAAAACCAACATATTCATCAAATTTTTCATAGATTAAGTACCCAAGTTTTTTTTTCTTTTGTAAATCCTTTAAATTTGTCATTTGAAAAATTTAATCAATTAAGCAAAATAAAAATGAGAGTATTACTGCGTCTTTTTAGAAGTATATTCTAGCTTACAACAAAAACGCGAAGTTTCAGTATTTATTTGTAATGTAAAATAGGATAAATGGGAGTAATGTGACAGCTTCACTCTAGATTGGTCATGTGATAGTTGGAAGCATTGATGAGTTTAAATATGTGTATGGCATCGTGTTATGCAGAGTGCCTGCAACAAGAAAAGTGTTTGGCCGCTCCTCATGCAGCGTTGTTGCTGGGTAACACTAATTCTGCGTCACGACGGCCATGGTTACGTTACGCTATAGTAACCGTGGGTCTTCTGAAGACGGACGGGCTCAGTCTGAGAAATCTAACCCCCTGTATGAGATCAGTCGTCTGCTGTGATCAAGCACCTTTCAGCAATGTTGCGTGAAAAGGATATCTGCTTCTTCTTTTTTTTTTTTTTTCATCTCCTGACGATGGTCTGGCTTTTATAGGCGTGCTTTTGCTGTGAGAGGGAAATTGGACAAATCTAGAGACCGACGCTCTCTCTCTCTAGTAATTTAATGGCTGGAACCTACCAGTCGACGCCGACTTTCGACAAGCATAGCGCCTTGGTTCTGCCGCACTGAGAGATAAAGAGATAGTAAATGCCGTAAAAAGGAACCCCCCCATATAACCAAATCTACATTTCCTTTTCAAGCTGAAAATCTTCCTTACAAATGAAATGCCCTTAGTAATGTTTGGCTTATATTTTCACCCATCAGTATAAATGTCTACACTTCCGGTAGGGTTTTTTTCGAGTTGAACTTTCTCTCAAAATGTGATGAAAGAGTGCTTTTTGAGTGCGTTTAGCGGTCTTATGAACACGAAACAATATGTCTACGTGAAAGCAAACAATACTGTGGCAATTAGTGACTGCCATTATAAATATTAAAAAAATGATGCCTTAAGTTTATAAGCCTTGCTGATATATGACTTGTAATTCTCTTTTTATAATAGTTGTACCAGTAAAACTGTTTGTTATGAATTTGCATAAACAGTATCTCGGTAAAATAAATACCGAATAAACGAAGCCCTTCAAATGTTAATTTAATTTTAAATTCATTTACTTTTTATTGCTAAAGACAAAGGGACAGAATCTTTAGATGAAACAAAACAATGCAATTTTAAAACTTACATAAGATCTTAAATATAGTGCATCTTCTGAATAAATGGAAGACACGATAAAGTATGTCTTTGCATTCAGTTTGTTTTCTTTAAGATACAGTTTTGATGGTTGAATTATCTGCTTCTCCATGCTTTATTTTTGCATAAATTTAATTATTTTATTAAAACTCTATCATTTTTTGTTTATTTATGATTTATGACCATTTTTCTTTATAACACTTTTGTTGTTGTTTTAGTAATAGTTGAAAATAGAATGAGGAAGAAAAATACAAAGTTTAAAAATTGACTGCGTTATAGTTTACTGTACCTGGTAAAAGTTTCATTATCGATCTTCATAGGTGAGATTACTATATATATAAACTGTAAAGGAAGAAGAAATTTCATTTCTCAGACAGGCTGAGTAACTACTTCCATTTATTTTCTAACTATATTGACCATACTTTTTTAAGATAAAGGCTCTATTTCAATAAATGATTCTTAATAGCATCCGTAGCGAGTGATCTTTTGTTCTGTAATAGCAGTTAATGTAGACTTCTTATGTCCAGAATATTTCGTTTACGATCAACCACTTTTCTCTGATAAAGGAGTGCATTTACTCGATGTCTTAAAAGTATTCCACAGAAATGTTATCAATAAGCATGTAATGCGTTCACGATTTAGACATTTTTATGTCATGTTTATGATTTTAATTATGTAATTTAATATTATCATTTAATCTAACAAAAAAGATAGAAACTAATAAACGAAACCCGAGTTACAGCTTTTACTTACTGGACGTTGAAACAAATTTCAAGATATTTTGTTTTGGGTGACATAATCTCAGGTCATAAAATCACTTGATTTGACTGCGTGCAGAAATATTGAAATTGCTTTTAGGTAGATAATTAGTTTTTATCGTTATATTTTTAAATATATGAGAGTAACCATTTCGGGAAGCAAAATTAGAGATATTTAACAACAATTCTTTTTTTAAAAAAATAAAATTTTACATTCATAAAAATTGCAAGTCTTTTACGCAGAGGACTGCAGCGAGAGCAAAAAATTAATAAAAGTGATGGCGGCGACTAAAAGCAGAGAGTAATTTGCTTTTTCTTCTAAACTGTCCTTTGGAATATTTTTCATCGCAGCTACTTATCATGTAGGGTGAAGTATGTATTTTTAGACTTTGAGTTTCCAAATTATTCTGTTTATGTGAATAGTTGATACATACGATAAATTTAAGAATACGTTTGATTCATGGTGTCTGAACAGCGAATTTATTCGTTAAAAATTCTTTACGTGATAGGGTTAAAAGCGTTTTTTTTTTGTAAATATTTAAATCGAGAAACCGCTTTTGATGTCGACATAGATCTCAAGATTAAATAGTATATTGAATAGTTTCGGTGGTTCTTGTAGTTAACTTCATCGTTAATGTAAAAAAAAAATTTAAAAAAAACAATTTTTTTTGGAGTGAATACGCATTAGTTTGGTTCACAATTTTAATGATGCTTAATTTTCAGTGGCCTGGTCGAGCACCATCCACCAATATCGCGTTTTCTGCATTAATATAGCGCATTGAATAAATCTACGCGAACGCAACACATTAATGCATTGAAAACAAAGATACTAGAAGGGGTTTACTCGTGTGTTTCTGGATAACTAAGTTAGTCAATGGTTAGACTGTAGTTGGACACAAATAATGTGCCTAAGTGTTGTTGAACTGCTTCGTTAGGAAACTGGAAAAAAATGTGCCACAGAGATTTTTAGACGTCATTTTAATTAAAAGGAAAAATACGTCTTTAGAAGTAATTGTGATACTGGAGAAGTTATGTCTTCGAAGGTTAAAAACTGTTGATTACGAAAGATGTTCACTAGAAAGAAAAAAAAGAAATTCCGTAAGTTCGCAAAAAAATTGTTACCATAAAATTTTCCTATTAGTCATTATAGGGCAAACATGGCGTAATCATGATTTATTAATTTATAAATGGCCAAAATAATACATTACTTCTCGTCTTTATTAAATATGTCAACTTTGGTCTTATTCACTTTTACACAAAATTATAATTGTAAATTAGCGAAAGAACTTTAATTTCTGCAGTATTGTAAAATAACGTTTTTTTTCTTCTATAAACTCGTGGTTTAGAAGCTGTTCTTTCATGTTATCAATACATTATTTAAGATAATATAAATCAGAAATAATTTGTGATATCTTAAAATACATTTTTATTAAATATTTATATTTCGTCATTTTTTATTTTTAATAAAATTTCAGTGATTTTGTTTTGCTTTTCATTAATTTGTTAGTATACTTTAAAAATAATTATAAAGACCTTCAATGCATCTGTATGTAACTAAGATGACTAATATACCGTTGCTATGATGAATGTTATAGAAAGTGAGAGATTTTTCTTTGATTTTTTTATAAAAGAGTATTGGAAAATAATTTTGTACTTAATGACTTTTCAGGTTTCAAAAGATATAATTTCTTTAAAAAATATCTGTTAAAACAAATTATGCCATCTTGCTAATTTACTAATCTATTTGCCACGTTTTCCCCGCCAATAAACACGCGAATATTTATAACCCTAACCCTACACATCACAACTGCTATAATATTTGCAATTTAAAAAAAAAAGCATAAATAATTTTTTTAGCTCTTGTTTAGTTCAGCAAGTGCGATCACTTATGAAACATTGCCTGTGGGTCGATAACTCCACTTTCTGAATAAAAAATCGAAAAGTCTTTAGACGTTATTGCATAAGACTTTTTACAGCATCCTCTTCATTCCACTCAGGTTAGACATTATTAATTAGATAACTTTTTTAGAGTTCACCACGCGATCCATCTCCAGAATATTACATAGCTTAAGTATTAAGGGATGTTAAACATGTGTAGATTATATATAGTAGGTCACGGAATTCCGATAAGACGCTTGCTAATTGGATTAAATGAAATCACTAAGCTGAACCTCAGTAATTATTACCTAAACAAATCCTGAGACATAATTTGAGTGAAAATAACTACTATTAGTAACAATTAAACTGGTACTAGAAATAAACAAAAAGTAATCTATTCTATCAACAACTGCCATAACAACAACAGGACCATCTCTACATGGCACATGCATAACGTTTATTATCCACTCTGACGTAAAGTAGCCACTCCGGATTTTCATTAGCAAATAAAATCTGCTAATGGATAATTAAAAATACATTTCTGAATTAGAAATTGGAAATATGAGAGAAACTGTTTTATTTTCTGGTATTAAACAGCAATATGCAAAATGGAAAAAAAAAACAGGTAAAAATCGGCCATTGAAAAAACTTTGTAAAGTGCAAAGTATTCAATTCACCATCGCCATTTTGCAATAAGGATGTTACTGATTGTCTCGCCAGCTCGATCGTGATGTGTAATACGAATACTGAGTGTAACCTGCCAATTTACAGGCGATTCCTACATTTACTGCTTATGCTGCTTATAAGGCGTCGAATCTGTATCTCTACTATTCTGTGCCACTCGTCTGGGCTAATTCAGCAATACTGTAAACAGAAAGATTTCTCTTCTCACTACGTCCGATTTGATTTTTATCCCAAGGATCCTCTGTCAGATTCGAATCCACGTTCATAGCAGGCCAAGCGAAGGGAGTCAATTGCATTGGCGATGAGGATATTGTGATATTGCAGCCAGACGCTTGGCATGTAGGCTTCCAAGAGCCTGTAGGTTTACAAGATCAAATATAGCTATAAAGTTGTTATTATGAAGGAAAATCAAGTATTGCTTCACACATATATCAGTGGTGTATTTTTTAAAAAAATTACAAAAATAACGAGTACAGTAATAAACTGAAACCCTGACAATATTTCTAAGCTGCCTTGCCTATATAAAACTATGAACAATATTTACTTGCAGGCATAACGTTGCTTCAACTATACGAAAAAAATATTTTCTTAAAAATCCGATTTAACCTACTTTCATAACTGAACTGAATAAAAATTAAATTAAAATATTTAAATTCTGTATTCTTCTAAGTAATAAAAACAGTTAATTTTGTGTACATATAATTAATTAACAGCAAGGTACACTGTAGGTCATAGATCACCCAATAAAACATTCCATTTATGGTATGCGCTGGCTGGCGACTTTATTCGGACCTATTCTCCTTTTTAAACGAACCCAACTCGAACTATAGATGCAAATTAAGTTGACCACATTACGTGGCAGGTAATCCCAGCCGCACTATATATGGCTTGAAGTACATATGCAGTCGATCCAACAAATATTGAGAAAGGAAAAAAAAGTTACAACGTTCGAGAAACGCATGATAGGGGTACACGTCTAGCAGGCGACGCAGTGATCAAAAACATCGTTGGTATGCTTCTCCCAAGACATCTGTCATTAGAGTTTGTTAGCAATGGAAAAAGGTGAAAAAACGTTTGCTATGAGGGGCAATTGTGGCCAAAATCACGTAGTGACAGAAGAAAGGCGGTTAGACAAGATAGTAACGTTCCTCATCGAACAACAGATCATGTGACAGAGACATTCAAATCAGGGCAAACCACACACACACATCATCAGCCGTGCCTTGCGAAGACCTTTTGCAACAAATTGACTATGGCAGTAGAATACCAATGCGCTAACTACTAATCACAGTTTAGTACATGAAAAGACACCTTATGTGATGCAAGGAACACAGAAATTGAATTAGGGAAAACTGGCGAAAAAAGTTGTGGTTTGATAATTTCAGGTTCGCCCATTTTTGCACAGATGGAAGAAGATTTAGAGGAAGATATGCGAATAACTCGACTCATTTCTTATAGTCCTAAATGTCCATGCAACTGGTGTGGGGCCAAAGATGGGGAGGCATGTTTTGATCGCTTATCATCAATTCTTGGGTTCCTATAGAAGGCAGGATGAATGCTAAAGTTTACATTAGCATCATTTCCGACCAAATGCATCTAGCGTTGCTTTATGTGTACTCTGATGAGGGACTGCTACTTTCAACACGACAAAACTCTTATCTATCCTGTCCACATCGTGCGATTATAGTTTGAAGAGCATCACTAAGATTTGAGGCACCTCGCCGCCATCAACAAATCTCAGTCTATTTGAGCATTTATAGAATGAGGTTGGACGACGCATTCGCCATCACGTTCTCCTACTTACTTCGCTCTATACATCACTTCCAATATTAATGACTGAATAGACTAAAATACCCATCAGGAAACCTTTCAGCGCAAAACGGATTCAATGCTAGTCATGTCGTGGCTATTATTTGGAAAATGATAGTACTATCCGTTATTATATACAATAATGTGGCCAACCTGTGTATAATCTGTTTATTAGTGCAAACCTTTTACTTACATATTAATGTGTCACTTTAGAAAATATATACGCGACAAAACCCGCTACCATGTTTATGATATCACCCTGACTACAGTAAACTTTATTTATCAGATTATTCTTCTTTTTTTTCATTTTCACGTGAGTTCTTATAATAATAATAATAATAATAATATAATAATAATAATAATAATAATAATAATAATAATAATAATAATAATAATAATGATTGTGCGTGCGTGCGTGCGTGCGTGTATGGTAATATACACATTTATATATTGCAAGAGCTGGTGCAAAGGGTTAAACAGTGTTACCAGGAATCCTACGGATTCTACTCAGAAAGCCTGTGACTGGTTACACATCAACCTGATCACATTTGTATTTGAAATCACCAGCCAGTAATCTGATTTTCTTCCTAAAGTAAGTTGCATTACAAATAATCGAGTTAATTCTGACATCATTAGTGTAAGTAGTAAGCGTTTCAGTTTCCAGCGATGTTTTGACGAATGTAAGCCTTGTGAATGAAATGGAATTTGTCTTAATTATAGCAGACAAACCAAATGAACCCAGTGATGTTCTCAGCTCGGAAAATATTAGCTTTTGTGATCCACTAGTTGCCTGTTTTATATTTGTTTGTTTATTAATTATAGTGGCAACAACAAAAAAAGAGAGATTTTCTACTGCATTAACATTTACAATAGATTTAAAATAAATTAAGTGAAGCCGCTAGAGAAAGTTTTTAGCTAATTTTCTGATAAACTAGATGTCTCAAATTCTACCTGTGGCATGCATACCAGACAGTTACCTGGGAGAGACAAGACTGTCTGCTTTCTAGCCAGAAATCGACTGATAATTTTTCGTCTGAAAATAATCGATAATTTCACCTTACGACCTCTACTGTATCACACGACGAGGACTGTTTATGGCGTTGTGCCAGTACCGATTTATCTTATACAAGCAGTAAACTGCAATTATTCAGTACAGTAACAAGGTCCGCCTAGTTTACGGACAATCGACAGGAGACTGGTTTGAAATCAAAATCCTTTTCTGGCACCAGAGTTTGCTATGTATGTTTAAAAAGTAGAAGTCCATAATGGAAGGGTGAAAATATTTTAAGTTTCATTTTATTTTTTTACATTCTTAATAAAGAGTGAATTAATGCGTTAGTTAGCCATGAGTTAGAACGATGATATAGATCTTCGGATAAATCAACATTTAAAACTGGCACTCTGGTTTGAGTTTATAACGGCAAAAATCAATAAATATGTCAAAAAATGTTCCATTTTTGTTCTGGATTTTCCGTTTTGTGAAAACCAAACCAAACAAAAGCTTTTCTTATTTATTGACATAAAGAACAAAACAACAACATCTAAGTGGTATTTATTCTTTATGTCTTCGAACCCACGTACCGACGTCGATATACATGAGGCATTCACAAACTGAAACCCTCTGATGTCGGTTTCCCTAACCAAACGGAAGAGAACAGGGTGCGACGATTCGCCGCAGGGAAACATCGGAAAGTCCTTATTGAATCTTCATTTTTAGACTCAGAAAGAAACTGGTGAACCTTACGTGAAATTTATAGGGCATTAAATATATCACATACTAAATGGAATGTAAATATCCCGTACAAAAGATCTTATTTCCTTGTGTCAATCATTAAGGATAAAGCAAATGGGACTTTTATCCAATACGACGAAATGTTGCCCACTTTCTACTGAAGCAACAATTGACAAGCCTTATAGATATTTCAGGAATTTTATCTAGTAAAGATATGCAGATAAAGTAAGGAGTTACTACTGTTAGTTCTGTATAAGAAGACAATGACCACAATTCATTATTGACTGGTGTACGGATAATCTCTCTCTCTCTCTCTCTCTCTCTCTCTCTCTCTGAACAAACCCATCAATTGCAATTGTCCGTGTATTCCAAAACCATATGTTTATTTTTCTTAGATAGTTTGAGTCATACTAATAGAAACGAGAACTAATTATTGACAGAAAAGGTCAATACTTGGACAAACTAGCAATTTTATTCACACAAAAACATGACACCTCTTGGAAATAGCAAAATAAACCGAAAAGAACAAAATGGTGCTACTTTTCATATCATCCTTATTTCTTTTGCAGTACTTGGTGGCCTATCTGCACTAGCTTGCTTCAGTCTTACTATTTCCACTGCTGATGCGCAAGGATTACTGTTTCACACCTGTCTAATTGATGCCACACTTACCAGGCATATTTATAGTCACATAGGAATGTTTTTTCATGGTTAACACCCTCTTTTTCAGAGAAACTCTTTTACATCTCTATTTCAACACGATATTCATGGTAGATATCATTTGCATTGAATACTGTGCTGCCAATCGCTGTAGCAGTGCTACCGCTGTTGTTAACGACTAGAGCCAACATTATATTTCCTGTGAGTAAAACCAAGAATTTATGCGAATCGTAAATGTACTGTAGTTAGAGTTATAGGTTGTTGCCCCTTTTTTAATAGAAAGCAGATCAAATCGCATGGAAAAGCTCAGTTATGTTAAAGAACAGACTCTGTTTTCACAAACACCGATGGAGTCTCTCCCGTAAGATGGTATAACCTCAATCCCCAAATTTTTATTATAATAGTACCGTATTATATTACATAAATATGTTCATGCTGGAACTTAAATTCTGACTCTTTTCATTCAAAATCCCCTCATTTTTCCCCCATCGATTATAACCACTGTTATGACCATTTTATGTGCGTGTGTTTTTTTGTTGATTACTTTGTAAACATATTTTTAATAATATTGTAAAAAGGAGTGATAATTCTGCCACCACTAACGTTTACCATAAAATTGTAGCAGTACTTAAAATTTTTTTTTTGCACTAACTGTTGGACTAATTCTCTAATTCTCTTTAATAAAATCTTCATAGAACATACCAAAGTAATTCTGAACTGTTTGAAATGATACATAATTTTATCTGAATTTTAAGAAGTCTTTCGTAATCGTCCCTTCTTCTAAATTCTTCAGCCACGCCATTATGTGTTCTGATATTAAATCGGAGTAACATGTCAACGCATTAACATTGTGCTTTACAGTTATTCTGCAAGGAACACCATCAGAAGTATCACGAGGTTTTCAAAGTGAACCTTTTGTAAAAGTTATCAGGGTTTTCTCTAACCTGTCTGTTAAGTTAGCCAGAGCTTTGCCGTATATTAACAACAAAAAAATTCTCCTACATTCTCTCTTATTCCTAACTACGAGAGACTAAATTACTACTATCCAAACACACATCATAATCGCATAAACGATTCTTTTATAGAAAAGCGTAGCTTCCGGGAAAACATG
Source organism: Nautilus pompilius (assembly GCA_018389105.1). Classification (NCBI taxonomy): domain Eukaryota; kingdom Metazoa; phylum Mollusca; class Cephalopoda; order Nautilida; family Nautilidae; genus Nautilus; species Nautilus pompilius. Next base: position 877,270 of record JACATO010000343.1, on the reverse strand, counting down.
ATATCTTTTTTTTTAATTGTCGCTTTTTATTTAATATCATGGTCCAGATCTTCCCAACTATATCATTTTGTTCCGATGGATTGTTTTATTAATATCCCACTTATGATTTTTACTCTTAATGATTGCTAGGCATGGGCTGGCATATCAAGGTGCTTTTTTTTTTTTTTTCTTCGAGTTTATGGTCCTTTTTGTGCCTGTCGGGTTCCATTACCAAGAAGATGTCAGTTCGTGAGCCGGCCAAACATTACTTTGGGCTAATCTTCTTATATCCGTCAGTTATTATTAGCCAAACTGATGTAACGTATTCTGGCGCTGGCTGGCAAACTCCAGCGTAACGGTTCTCACGACAGAAATAATTATTTTAAATACTTGTTTAATTCATCTCGCGCGACAAAATAGTATCTATCATTCGCGATGACTACTTACTTTTTACATTATCGATCGTTAAGCTTTAGCTACGGTATAGAAGACAAAAAGTTTTTAAAAAATTAAAATAAAATCGATTCAGTATGATTTTTTGTTTAATTTTTGGCTTTGCGATCTGCGAAACTTTCGGTTTAAATCAGGTGCAGCAGTTTCAAGGAGGCACTAAGTCACCGGCGCACACACAAGGTTCCTGCAAGAAAGCAAAATGACCTTCGAGAGGGTTCGTAAGTCGCCATAAACTCATCGGTCACTGACATCTCTTACAGATACTCCTGACAAATAAAAAAAAAAACTCAAGCTTATCCAGAATTAAAAGAGTTAAAGGTAGATTCCTCGCCACACAAATGAATTGCACTTTCTTGAAGGGGTTCCGTTTTTATTATTTATGGCGCCAGATCTTTAGACGTAAATATCGGAAGCGATTTAGTTGACATCATACAATGTCATTCTCATAGTGTGCAGCCTGGATTTTCCCACACCTTTTACGTACCTTCATACTGGCTGTTCTACAGTCATGATTTAAAATGCTTGCAGAGGCTAAAAGAGAGAAGCGCGAATCTGATTTCCAAATCTGGATGCCGTTTGTCTAATTTAAAAGACTTAATTAAATAAGATCAATATTTGGTGATCCATCGTTCGCCAAACATATAGCCTATCATTCGCAACGTTCATTTAAAAAATAATTAATACGGCTAACCTTTTATCTTTTTTTAAAAGAAAAAATGAGTGGAAAATAAAAGATTATCCACTAAACTTTATCTTTGTTTATTTACTGTTATAATTTTGTTATTATAGAATCAGGGTTGTTTTAAAAAGGTTTGTAACTGGTCTAAAATCATAAAATGCGATGTAATATATTTTTCAAAAATTTACTTTTTAATCACATTACACAACGATGAAAACAAAGTCCAATGTTTGTATCTGCATATATTGTATTGAATTAATATAGAATTTCCCAAATAAACGGTACAAAAAAGGTAAATTAGTAAGTTAGAAAAAAAGGACATTTATCTGTACTTTCAAGCCCAAATAATGCAATGCTACTGTGTATTACAGAAACAGTGTAAAACACCTGGAGATACTGTCTAATTGTTACACTAAAAAAACGCTGATAGCATGGTTTACATTCATTCTCTCAAATAGCCACAAACTAATTTTAAGTTTTCTTTATTTCTTATCCAGCTAAGTAGACACTGTTTCAGTGTAACCTTTTGTATAATTTCCAAGGTTAGGCCTTATCCAACTCTTTTGGTTTTGCAAGCAAACTAAACACGATTAATAATAGAGAAGAGGTTTTCTTCTATACATTTTGAAAATCTGCGTATATTATTTATGCTTTTGCTAAGTTTATAATATGTATCCTTCTACTTTAATAAATGAACTAAAAATAATTTATTTTCACCGTGTATTTATTGTTCTATCTTATAGTTATCCGTCAGTAAAACTCTGATTAGCAGGCATATTTTAAGCTTGAAACCGAATTCTAAAATAATAATAATAATAATAATAATAATAATAATAATAATAATAATAATATAATAATAATAATAATAATAATAATAATAATAATAATAATTAATGCTACAATTAAAAATGAACAAATAATGCATATTTCATTGCTTGGAATGAAAGTGGAAACCATTTAAATTAATCGTTATCATATTCCATTCATCAATGCTAAAATTTACTGAGCCATTGGTAAACAGTGAACCTGTTGCTCAGTCTGCTGCTTAAACGGATGACGACAAGGTGATGTGTACTCTTCATTAACGCTGAAGCGGATATTAAACTAAATACTGGTCGAGAATTGCCTCCGTGACACTGGATTCCCGCAACATCTATCTTAGTTGAATTCTGCACTGCATGTATTGCCACAAGTAAACATTGCCCTCTATTCTCCAGACAAATAACAGCAGTTGTTTTCTATATTTTCTACCGCGCACACACTTCCAGAAAGTCTTTCTACTGTTTACCAGAATCTATTTAATCAGCGGATGTTGAACAAAAGAGAGCACACACACACACACACACACACACACACACACACACACACACACACACACACTCTTGTGCATGCATTTACGCTGTTTGATTTCTTTTCGCATGAACCTGTCCTAATTAAAGTCTGGTCACTGTTTTTTCCCAATCGGCTTTTCACCAATTGCTTAACTTATCCGTTTTCTCCGTTTATAAGATTGAATTCCACGGCGTGGCACTAATGAGCGGGATGCTAAATGCGTAGTTCGTGTCTGAAGATGCAGAAGGTAATGAAGTCAAGTATGGAAACTACATACTGTACCGTTCGAACACGCACGCAAAGTATGTACAGTATACCGGCCGTCATGATTATGGAAGAATCAGCAATGAAACGAACGGGAGGATATTTTGATGAATGAATTCGCATGATCAAAGTTCTGACATTAATTTATGGCAACACGCTTTTAGACGTATTTGTTTCTAAATCTTATCTGATAACATACAGAACATGCGAGCTTACCCATTAATTAATTGATTGTATACGAATATGGAATACTTTAATGGTAACTACACAGTTATTCCTGACAGTGTAGGTTTTGTGACTTAGTGTAATCTCGGATAATGTCGTTTTATCTAAACTGAAATGTTTTCTATTTTATTTAACTAAACTGCCATCGCTGTAGTCATAAAATCACGTGCAGAACAGAAAGAAAAAACAACACAAGCCTTGTAAAATGAAGCCTTATTGCAAAGTGGCGTCCAGTGTACGATTGTTAGCTGAACTATAAAATCTCTTAATTTTTACTATATAAATGCACATGGTATAGCCTTTACGAGACACCTAGAACAGAGCTCTGGCGTGCACGTTTTTAAGACACTGGTTAATTTCATGACCGTTTAGTGAATATTTCGACGACAGCACCAAGTGACGTTAAGGGCCTGTAAGTGTACTTTGATGGTGTACAGTGCTTTCCTTTTGCAACAAACGATATCGTAAAATAACGCAGGTTTTTGTAGTGCACTGCCACTCTTATATCCTAACAACAAAAATGAATGAATAACATTACCATCTTAGTAGATTGATTGGCAGCGAACATTCCCAAAAAGATTTATTACACACCCACTTTATAATAATACAATGATAAAAAGTCTGCAAATCAGTCTAATTTGATAAGCAGACCCCTGTGTTCTTTTTTTGTTTTCTGTTTGAAGAAATTATGTCTTAAACTCATGGAAATATCCTCCGAATAAAAATAAATGCTGATCTGAATAATTACCAACTTTTACCACTTACTAATAGATGATGCGATGATAAACTTAGTTTTTTTTCAGTAAAATGGATACTGGTGGAAATATTTAAGGTAGATCAAGCAACCATGCATCCCCAGTATCTTTAAGAAGAAACCACATTTTAGCCTAACTTTTTAACAATAAAAGACATAATGAGTAAAAATTTGAAATGCATTTGTTAAAATTTGTTGCAAAACTCCACTCACATATGCAATTTTCAAAAAGCAACATTCATAAAACTAACGGCTATGGATGCATCTGCTTAGAAATGCGGGTACATTAATAACTCCAAACTCCTGTTCATATATCTAGGATCAAAACTGTTAACTAATTTCTATAGTGTTACCTTCGCTTTTTTTCATTAGAAATATATTTGTATCCATAAAAAATGGCTGGAAAGAAAACTGGTAATTTAGAAAACTTAGGAAGTTCATTCTATGAGATATAGTAAATCCGGAAGAAAATCGGATAAGAGGTAACCTAAAAGATGACGGGCAGTTTATCTCTTTTGAAAGACAAACATGAAACAGATGTTCAGTGTATATTTTGTTTAATGAATTGGTAAAGATAAACAAAGTCTATCTTTACACAATAATCTACGGTTAAACATGAGCATTAAGTGACATTTACTGATGCATTAACAACGTAGAAGCTTAGTTTGTGCTTTTCCCTTCACCCTACTAGTAGTAACTCAACCAGTGAACGTAAATTTCAATTATCTTTCCCTGTCGCTCGCCGTCAGGAGCATATTATAGTCCTGGGATGAACTCTTATGGTGTGCAATGATTTTACTTGCTTGGACTGCAGTGGCTTAAACTGGTATCAAGCCCGCAAATCTCTTGGCCATTGGTTTTTATAGGGTCTGTTGACCACCAAATTAGCAGATCTTCTGGCAGGGCACTGAGTTAGGACGAAGATAACAATAAGAAACAAGTTGTGGAATCAGCGACATCTCAGGAGTGTCTGTTATATTTACAATCAGTGCACTCAGAAAGTCTTTCTCAGAAGGATCCCTGCTAACAGTGAGAAAGTAAAACCGCAGGAAAATAGGTTTATTTATTAATTAAGCTACTGATAATAAAGTGATGGAAACATGCCGAACTAACGTTTCACTTTTGTTTTTTGCATTAAACACCTCAAATACCTGGAAATTACGCCAAGAATGCTTCATCCAAATGACATCATCCATAAAAAAACATTCTCGCCAAAAAAGAGGTTTAATTTAGGCTGGCAATTTTCTGATGTGGAATTCCTCGAGATGTCGACTTAAAAATAAAAAAGGGGAAATCAGAGAATAAATACTACGCACGCGAAGCATGGAAAATGCGATTGCAGAACAGTTCCATTCATGCACGCGCGCACTCTCAACTCGAGAACACTTAAATATAATAGCCTGTCTTAGCTTCTTTGACTTCTGTGTGCCGCTGTCTGCCGGTAGGGTTTGGTTTTCTTCTAATTTTAGCAAGTACCTTGGTGGAATAACACGCTGCGCATTATCTAAGGGGAAAGGAAAATCTGTGATCTTCGTCTGTAATGCGTACTTCGGCGAAGAAAAAATGGCTTTTGAATTATAATAAAGTTTTTTTAGAGGTATTTTCGCTAAACAGGTGCCAAGCTGAGGCACAGGTTGAACGACCGCACACAGGTCTCACATTGGCTACTATCTTCTGAATTAAATGCTTGGGATATTAATTCTGAGGTTACCCATTGCTAGATAAGAGTTGAATCAGCATCAGTTTTCTACCGCTCTCGGACGACATCAGATAAGGTTAAAAACAACAACAACAACAACAACAACAAAAAACCATCTAAATGTTTCTTCTGTGCGCGCGTAATAAATTCGCGGCGCAGTCGCCACGTCAAATCAGCGGACGAGCTAAGACGAAGGATCTGGAAGTTTGATGGAATTCCCATACGTACTGTCTCTGTTTAGGCTTTAACGTTTCTTCTGACCGCGACTTGGAGCCGTTCCAAGTGTCAGTCGAATAAAATTCCATCGACTACAGACAGAGAAGCTCGAAGGCGAAGATGGCTAGATACGACCACAACGTCTTGCCAGAACTGGTGTTAACATACACATATATATAGATACGCCAACATTGCACGTGCCAGTCTTCTTATCACAGCTACTTTTTTATGCATCCGTTTTTAAGATTAGAAAATATATCAACGTTGTTGAAATAATATGTATATGTTTTTAAGGAAATGACACATTATAAACACTATGTACATTTGTCATTAAATGCTATTGCTGCAGAAGGGAACGTGGCTCAAGCTGCCATGTTCCTTCCACGACTCCTTCTTCAATTTGTCTTTGGTAAAATACCAATCATGAACAAGCACTGGTCTTCGTTGTTGTCATGAAGTGTTTAAAAGTTTTTTAAAAAATATATTATTCTGTAGAAATGAAAAAGTAATGGTATCATGCAAGAATAATCTGACGTCTCACGTTTGAGGTGTGACGTTTGTAATTATATTTGGAGAAGTTCAACGTTTTTATTCCAAGACATACGGTGCCAGTCAATAAAAAGTTGACATTAAAAAATTAAATAAAATATATTATACACTGAATATATGGATGCATGTTATATATATACTCTTACACACACTCACTAGAAGAAAAAATTACCATATCCTGTATACGTTTATTTGAATTACTGTCAGGAAATCTACAAATTATTTGAAAAAAAAAAAAAAACACTTACAGATGTATTCGTATACAGGATATGGTAAATTTTTCTTCAAAAGTTTTAAACACAATATTGAATATCAAAGAATCGAAAATATTAATGGAGACAAAAGTTCGTTTCAACTCAGTAAATTTTAACTTTAAAATAGTAGGTAAATCAAGTGGTTCCAGTTATTTTCGTTTCTTTGTTATACTTCTTTGGATTTCAAATGCATATGAACCTTCACACGTTGGCAAGCTTCAACGTTTCCTATTTAATCCTATCGTTGTATGTTTACAATTGTCATCACTATTTTATGTTAATTGTTAGATACGTCGTCACTGCAAGAATAATGAATTAAAGTAAAATAAAAGGTTACACGTTTAAAACTATTATTTTCTTGCAATTCTTTACATATTCCTTGTCCTACAATATTTTCTCGAAGAAAATTGATTCGCTTTTAACCAAAGAGTTGAGTCATTTTCTTTATTTTCCTTCTTTGTTACATTATATATTTTTTGTATTTTGGAATATACAGATTTTAGAAAATAAGTCTGCATAACTGTTTGTTTTTTTTTTAGTTAATATGTACACTAAATATGAGAAATTATACCATTCGGTTTTTATTAATTCTTATCTGAACATCCAGTTTGTCTTAGATATGATACTGAAACCGTAATTAATTTCTTATATTTTGAAATTTAACTTTATAATGTGTTATAAAATATGATTACGTTCTTGTGTGGTTACATGAATTTTCCAAAATCCAAGAATTCACGATCAGCGCTGTAAAATCCAAAGAAGAACTGACCTCAGCGCCACCTGGATGATTTGGCTTCTTTCTGCGTAACGTTAGTTAGGACGTTTTGACAGATGCTAAACAGAGAAAACGCTTCAAAGGTCTCACTTTACACTGGCACTTATTAATGCTGCTGGCTTTAGAACCTCAGATCTGAGGGTTTAATCAAACCAAAAGTTTTCGCAAAAGCTCGCAGAGATTCGCTAAGTAGCCGCGGCTACTGATTCATCAGGTCTTTTATCTGCAAACCCTTTGAAACACAAGTGAACGTTTTTCTGGCGACTCGTCAGCGTTTCACCACAACCATGGAATAAAACTTGGGTAATGTTCATCGTTTCCTGTAGTTTTCACAGCTACACACACACACACACACACACACACACACACATATAGGGACTTTTTATTTTTGTTTATAACATGAAAGTTTTGTTTTAACTTTCGTATCAGGTGGAATCAACAAAAAAGTTTAAAATATTTATATTTTGCTAAAAAAAACAAACAAAAAAAAAACGTTGAAGAATCCGGTTTTCTGTTTTACCAATGAGGAGTAAAAATAATAACATTGTGACAGCATCTAAAGAAACAAAAACGCGGAAAAATTATTAATGAATAAAAAATTAAAACACTTTTTTTTTAATTTTAAAAGAAATAGTTGTGCGACACGAGAGAAAACTTTTGTAATACAAAGTCAACTTTTTCACAATATTATTGACTACAAATTTCAAAAGTCAATTCATCACAGTTTACATTCTACGATTATTTTTAGCAATATTTTCTAAAATAACGTTTTCCATATACTTAAATAAGGTTTACAAGGACATATTATATATATATATATATAATTTTACGAAGGTTATACAAAAGAAAATGGTCTTTGTGTCCTTTTGTTTGAAATATAATTTACGTATTACTTGAAAAGTAATATTCACAAATATAAATTGTATTATATTAACATATAACCAGGAAGGATTTTCTTTTGACTGTTAGTTAAACGATTATATATACACACACACATCTGTGTGGGCGTGCAGCAGAATAGTATGGTGAATAGTTTGCTAGACCGCTAAGTTTGAGGACGCTACTTCGAATCCTGGTAAGGATCGGCTCAAGTTGGCAAACCTTCCTGGCATCATTTTTGTTGCTCTTCTTACCAAGCCAGCCAAGTGATTTTCTTCGCACATCCAACAATGACTTTTCCTGCCAGAAATAATGTCCAATACATCAGTCCAGTTTAGGGCTCCCGTGAAAGAGTCTCAAGTTTTATTCTATGTTAATTTCGCACTGGAAAGGTTTTCCTTCTGCAATTAAAGTATACTGGACAGTGATGATACATCACATATATGTGTCACGTGGGGGAGGGGGCAGTCAGAGCACAGAAAATACTAAACTTTGATTAAAATTGTTTTTGTACTATAATAAGTTACGCCTTAAAATTGTTTTCTTTTTATTTTGATTGGTAAAGAAGCGCAACCATTTTCGCCTCGACTGCAAAAAATAAAAAAAATTTTTTCCCCTCAACTATCGAGTCCAGCCTGAAATTTGTATTTACCTTTTGTTCTTATCATCTTCAGCGATACGGGCTCCATTATCCGCTTGAAAAATTGTTTATAGGCTCTCTCTCCTCACACGAAAAAAATGTTTTGAATACCTCAATTAGAGCTCTCGTGAAAGGACGACACCAGAAACAAGGTGTCGCGAGTTTGTCTCGATAATTTTAACTGCGCATCCCTCTGGTCATCTCAGTGCCACAGATCTACTCTCAGAGCAGGCAATATTTTTGTGTTTTTTAGTCTTGAGGCTGATTTCATGCCTTTAAACGCGTACTTAAGCGGATTGAACCAGTCGGTAAATGGCGAAATTCTTCTTTATCTGATTCATGGACATCGTTTATTTAGTTCGGGGCACCTCTCTCTCTCTCTCCTCTCTCTCTCTCTCTCTCTCTCTCTCTCTCTCTCTCCTCTCTCTCTCTCTCTCTCTCTCTGTGGCGCCTGCAATTTCTCAGTTATAACTCAATAATCACCGCCTTAGCTGTTGTCAGGTTTTCCACTAAACCGCGTATGCACTGATTATATCATCAGTAAGAGTCTAGCAATTGATGTTTTAATGAAAAATGGTTGCACAGCGACAGCTGCGGTCCAGAAAATACAAATCTGGCCATTTTAGTAATTATGCGGCTCAATGCACGGAACCTGAGGACGGGCAGTCAAATCTAACAATTCCACGTGTGATATATCGCTGTTATATCCTCTTTCAAAAATATTAAAACCTGAAGTATGCAGTACATGACTTGGCAGACCGAGGTCACCACTGCTAGCTATATTATTAACTTCTGTTGCAAATCACACTTGGCGATAAACCCCTTATTAAATAAAGTAGTTGGATAATATTTAAATGTTATATACTCTCACTGCACTGAGAGATAGCTACTTTGAATACAGCAATGTAGAATAAAAGAATGCATTTATAGAAAAAAAGTAGGTGGCCATGTTTGCGTCATCAGAAACGGATACAAATCGTGAGCGTTCTTATTTGTTTAGCTCCACTCGGTATCTCTCCAAATGAATAGTGATTTAAGTCAGCATATAATTTTCTATTGTTCGGGTCTACCCATTACAATCATATGCCGTGCTTTCACATTTTTGTTCATGCGTTATAAACGCGGTACTACAACCGGCAGTCATTCCCTAAACGTTTGAAAACTGCACGCTTCAGTCAGACGTTTCAAAGCTAAGATTTCATCTGCGTCACACCCGCGACTGAAGTAGCGACCCGAAATCTCGTAGCGTTTATATTACAAAAAATAACGTCATGTAAACACCACGTTAGGGTGGTCGCGGCAATCGTCAAGCATGAAGCCCTAACTAGAGTTGTTAGACTTGGATAAAGTTTTAAAGTCTCCCTAAAAATTGTTTCAATAGCAAAACTTGCATTTATATATGTATATATGGAGAAGGAAAATTATGCAAATTATTAAAGAAACAATTTAATAATCTTTTACTTCAATTATAATTACTAAATTTCCTAATCAGTTTCTAAAATAATAAATTATTTGTTTGCTTTAGATGAAATATTGGAAAGCAATCGTGCGAAAGGAATATTATACTTCCAATTATTACATTACAACGAAAATTCTAAAAAGGTATGAAATCTTAATTTATGTTATTTTTCGTAACTTCTTTTAAGAACAATTTGTAGTCGTCACATTTAAACAGTAAATTGAAAAATGATATTTTGTGAATGAATTTGTGAACAACGTGACGTTCCCTGTCACTTAAGATGTCAAATAAGGTACAGAAATATTCAAAACGTTTTAAATCACTCTAAAATTATTTTATTTTGCTTGATAAAGTCAAATTAAAATCTGATGAATTTCCATAATAGTGATACGCTAGCGTGCATATCACTTTGTATCATTCTACATACTTAAGAAGAAAAAAATAACCGAAATTGCAAAAGATGTCAATTTGAAGTCTTAAATGAAAATGTGTGATTTTCGGAAAAACCTTAAAAGTAATGACGTCAGATATCCAAAAGCAGCATTCAGAAAAGGCCATGAGTACAGTGTCAAAACATGAACATAATTTAAAGTTGATTTTATTATTGCTACTTTTAGGGTGAAGCAAAAATTTTGACCATGGTTGTAGTGATGGATCCCTTCCAGGTTGTAACGATGGAGTTTCTGCTCGTCCTGATCATAAGAAAAAATCCCAAAATTAACTTAAATTGGCTTTGTAGCAATTTTCCTGTTAAAAACATGTCGGATATTGGCACAGTAGTAGACAATTTGACTGCTATTATTGAAGAGCCCAAATTCTAATCCTGGGGAAGGGACTGGATTTCTTTGTCGTACCACTCTGGTAAGGCTTCTTGCTTTTCTTCTTAGGCTAGATCATAGTTTTCCCTTATTAGAAATGAAAGTTTGTAAGTTTTTCAGGGTAATTGTGGTAAAATTTCTGCAGTTAACTCTTGAATGGCGTGCACCTTAACCACCACCCAAGAAATCTCCGACAACACATAGGTAACTTTCTCGGTTACTCAGATTAAAGCTTCTCACCGTTTCTACTTTATTAGTCTGAGATGTCCTTGGACCTCGTAAGTCAGGTTAGTTTCACCAAGAAGAAAGGAAATTATTAAAATGTACAGTAAATCATATTGTAAAATAAATGAGAAAACAATGAAAAGAACGTGGTTCTTGGATGAAATCAGACTACAAACCGATCGTCTAGATACAAACGGAATAGCTCTCTGGGGTCCGCACCACCATAGTATTTAACAAAAAGCAGAAGGCAAAATTTTGCTTAGAAACTGGAGTAGGAAGATAAAAAGTTGGCCTATATCCATGATGACAAAAGGCGTATGTTTACATTGCTGCTTGGTTAATATCAAACAACCATTAAACTGTTTTTCTCGCTGTCTCTCCATGCACAGCGATCTGTGATTTATTAGGCGCACTTATTTGCACTTGTTAACTGTCACTCCAATCCACACGGATAGAAATAAACGGTTAAATAAAGATGCTAAAATATCAATAATAAGCTGCTAACATAGTTGAAATGACAAGATCTAGTTTTCAAAAGTGTTTATCAGCAACCTTTTCTGTAATGAATTTCTTTCTTTCACGTAAAGATATATGTGTGTGCGCGCGCGCGTCGGAAAACAAATTAATACTAACTGCTTTTGTGCTAGCGTCAACTCCTGGAGCAAATGTAGTAGTTCCGTTAAGAAACACAATCCATGAGTAAAAGCAGCTTTTCTACAACCCCATTCCTTATCTTGGCCAAGTATACCTTCTGATGTCAGATCATATTTATATTTATCCAAATTAATGATAAATTTAAAAATAAAATAGCACTTTGATTACTTTTGTAATGCTTTTACAAAGAGAGAGAGAGAGAGAGAGAGAGAGAGAGAGAGAGAGATACCTATGACCATAATTGTGGACTCGCCAATGAAATTTATGTATATAATACATAAATAAATTTAATGGTGCATGTACTTAGCACACTCCTTTTTCATACCTTTGCATGAAAAAGTTTACTTTTTATAATTATAAACCTCAGTATAAATATTTGTCCTTTAAAAAGTAGTTTTAAATGGAAAAAAAAAGATTTGATTAATTAATGTGAGCTGTAAGTACAGGAAAATGATAGAAATCTGATTCTAATCTAATCTGTACAGCTTTAGGATTTTTAAAAATAAAATTGCACTTGTGATTGATTTTCTCTTAAATATGTACTCTAATTAGATACTAAAAGTTATTAGTATAGCAAACTAGGTGTTTTGATTTTAAATTAAACTTTCCCCAAGGAAAACGTTCTTGCTTTCTTTAAGCATACAGCCTTATTAGAAGAGTGTAATTACTATTCTAAGTTAAATCCAGCGTAAATTACATTAAGTTTATGGATTTACCCATTTCAAACAATCAAGTGACCCGATTGATGGTTCAGGTTCTCAGGATTTCTCAGTGGAGATAAACTGAAATATTTAAGCAAAAATCTTTACTTTGACGCAGGGTGCAAGGTGTTTGTTTGAATGATCAGCATTACCTACTTCCTGTTTCCGATAAATAATTCAAGTTTTACTATTGTTACTAGTTTTACAAATTCAAGTAGCTTTCACGAAATTAACAAAAACAAATTTCGGAAACGGAAAAGTTCTAAAAAGTTTTAAATGAAGACGTATTTCTGCCTTTCGTAAGCTATCTTAAAATTTAAAAAAAGAAAAAGGTAAAAACAAAGCTGAACAATGACGCACTACACAGAAAGAACAAAAATTGTTAAACAAAATAATTCTTGTCAATAAAAAAAGAAATAAACTAAAAGAGCCACAGCTCAGTTACTTTCAATGATACTAGACTAATAATCTTGTTAAAAGTGTTTTTTTTCTTCCATGGGGAATGCTATTTTTTTACTGCTATTTTGGATTTCTTTTAAGGTTTTAATAAAATGCAGAATATTTTGTTTAGTTTACCGTATAAAATCGAAGTTCAAACTTTCTGAGAATAATAAGATCCAGAAAACATTAATTAACAGTTTAAATAAATGAAGAAGCTTCTAAAAGAGTTTTTTCTGTTGTTCTTTCCTGAATTTTTCGAATTAACAATAATTAAAAGGATAGTTATTTTATCATTTCGCTGATATATATGCTATTGCCTCAAAGCACAATCTTTTAGTAAATGCCCCCTTTTTAGTAAATCTCTATTGTGGTAAATACAACCAATAACTTATTGTTTTGTTTTTTTACTTTTCGTGCATAATTAAAACAAATGATGGGGACACATCGTCGAAGGTGGGCACTGGCGTTCTGTCCGTAATCTAAACCTATGCTTTTGGCTGGAGTGTCAAATGAGGCTCAAACATTTCTGTCTACTGAGAAACGTCACACCATAACAACTTCACTGAAGCAAAATTCCAAACTTCGGAAACAACTCTTGAAAAAAGAAAAAAATATTAGATACGCATCTTCACACTTTTATATTAAAAATGGGGTTTCATTTTCATTGCCTTTTTATTTGAAATATCGATCTTGATTTGTAGACGCCACCCATCTACCTTCGAGACAGAATGGTTTCTATCCGGTTCCAAAACGTCTTGGGCTTCTCTTATGTTGTATCTTCTCAAAATTTATCACTTGCAGCGGATTAGAGTGCTTCAAATCATTGGCAGAAAGCTGTATGTAGACTTACACTGAAGTGCTCCATAATTAGCTGTGGCAGAACTAGCAGGCTGGGGTATATACTCACTCGTTAGCTCCGGTGATCTGACCCACTGGCAGATTGTTGGTATCTGAAATAACAACTTCCTTATGCTTTTTTCTTCTTTTTATGTACGTGCAGAAGCTGGGATGAGTTTTAATTTGATCATTTATTTGTTGCCCCTTTTATGTGGAAATTACATTAGAAATGTTATTAATAATTTATAGTTGGATGTCTTAAAATTTTTTGTTTGAACCTCAAAAGGAGTTCGTAGAAGATGCTTCCTAAATAATTGATCTGTTTTGAACGACTATGAACAGTGTCAAAGAATTTTTGATTGCTTACAATAACTAAAAGTTGGAAGGGGTCATAATTACAAATTAGCTTTGACTTCAGCACGTTTATTTATATATTAAAAAAATTTATAATATAATTTTAACAAGTAGAATAAATTATTGGAAACTGTGATTAATGGTGAAAATATTAGTCATTTAAGAAGCGTTCTGAACGCCATATTTTTCTGGAAGTTCTTTTGTAAGCCAGAATTTCTTCCAGCACTTTGTAATTACTACATTAAACTATACTTTACTAAACAAAACTAAACTAATAATTAATCTTACGAACAGCATCAATCTTCAGAAATCATCTAAATGTATTTAATTTCTTGCTTCTCATCTACTTCCAAAGAATCTGATTATTAATATGTATGCAACCTTCGCTTTCTGATTAATTTACTAATATAATATCCTTATTCTCTGGTAAATGCGTTGTTTGTTTTATAAAAAATCTATTTATCCACAAATGCAAAAAAGGTAAAATAAGCTACTACCATTGGTATTCTTTTAAAAGGTTGGAAACATTGGAACAGTATAGCGATAGAGCTATTCGACTGCCATGGTATGTTAAATCGCTCTATTGTTTGCCAAAACAGTAAATCTTTCTTTTAGTATATGGTCTATGGAATCTGTTTACATATATAAAAAAAAAATCCCTGAAAATTAGATTTCTGGACATGTAAAATGACTGTAATTTAAAATGTGCAGCAGCTCCCTCAGAGACGTCTTGATGCCATTTAATTCAGCATTTCATAATAACTTAATTGAGATATTTACAAGACAATAAATTGTAAACGAAATCTTTACATTCAGATAAAGTGCGTTATTTAACTTCCTAAAAGTCATCGTTATGTTCAAAATGTTTTATAGATATTTTACAATTAAAGTAACGCTTAGTGTAAAGTTAGTACTTTTTCATGCAGTGCACTAACCGATAATTCTCACGCAAATGCGTATGCAAGCACATCAATAAGATTTAATATGCTAATAATTATTGGTATCATTGAAATGCATTTAGTTTTATTGTTTTTTTTCTTGTTTCACACTTTTTCGATATAATCTGCATCCTCGTAGTGTCAACAAGAATTTATAACATGCTCTTGCTATCTTTTTGCACAAATCTGTCGCTCTTGCGTGTGGCAAGATTAGAACAAGATTCGATAAGTAAGTCGAAACTTTAAAAGCGTCTAGAAACATTTTTAATGGAAACTGCTCTAAAACTGTAGATTTTAAACTAACTGCTTCAGGCGCAGCAAAAAATGTTCCGAACAATGTCTCCTAATGTATTCAAAGACTTTTTATAGAATGAGTACAGGCCATTACTAAAACCTATAAAGAGAATTAAAATATTTAATAGTTCTACCTTGTTATTCACAAATTATCTGTTTAAATTATTACGGAAGCAAAGTCTATAAGCAAATTATACTAGTTTCACATTTAACTGGGTGCATATTGTTAACCTTTCAAATAGGATGTTTTATGGTTGCGAAATGAGAAACAGAAATGTTCTACATGTCTTTTAGAATAAAGTGGGAGATGAAAGCATTAATTTTTCTGGTAAATATTGAAAAGATTTACAATTTAAAGATAGAAGTGCCACGAGCATCAAGCGTGTAAATGTTCGAAGCATGCAAAAACTAATTACTAAAGTAATAGAAATGACAAGTAGTTTCATCAATAGTATTTAAACAATAATATATATTTTTTAAATCCCAGTACCAATTTTCTAATCCCAAGAAGGTTAATAATTCCTTCATTGAGAAGTAACTTTAATACGTGGCCACAACTAATAACTATTATGTAACTCCATGCATCAAGATGAAAGTAATAAAAATTATAAATGCGAAAATAAATAATGAACTAATTAATAAAATCACAAATCAGAGAATCATTTAAAGAGAGAACGAAACACTTTAAAACTGAAAATGTTTTAAACTACTTATAAATATAATGATTTAGATAGTTTATAGCATGTAAAGATACTGAAGTATCTCATACAAACAAATAATATGATTTTAATGTAAAATTCGTACTTTTCAGAAAATTATTCATATTTTTCATTTATTTACAAGTAAAGTAAAATAAAAAGAAATCTTGCAAAGCAAATAAATAATCGTCTAAGGAAAAGATAATATCTATAGTAAAATCTTTTTAAAACGTCTTTAAATGAAGCCATTGTACATCCTTTATATAGAGTTTAAAGAAAGGTTTTCAAAAATTTTGTTCTTTTTGAAAGTTAACAATAAATAGTAAATAAGGAAATTAAATTACCTACTAAGAAATATTTTTAATAGTGCTTGTTCTTTTTCATTTTAATACAGTGAAAGTCAAATTTTAGTTTAGACAATTTTATTGAGACTTTAAGTAATAATTGAAGACAAGTCAGATACATGATTTTTATTTCTCTAGAAGATAAAAAGAGTGATGTAAGAGCGATAAAGTCATTCCTTATTTCCAACATTCTGTGCGTCTAAACAAGGTTCTGATAAACGTGGAAGATCTACGATTAAAGGCGATACAGTTGTTATAGAACCCTTGCGAGTTGGAATTCCGGACACTGCCACAATGTAACAACGGTTTGTGGAAGATCGTGCATCAGGCCAATAAAAGGCATTAAAATATTTCTTGCTGAAAATGTAAAACCAATAGCGATCAGGCTTTTCTGGCACCGCTGTGTTTGGGATGGCACTCGGCACTGGAAAACGTCATTTCTCAGGTCGAAGGGACTTGAAGTTACCATTATTTATCGCAAGACAATTTTGTTGATGTCTGTCCATACCATAACACTCCTATCACCGAAACAATTACTTTAATAAACCTTGGCTGACCCTAACACACTGCAGGCATCTGCTATTATTTTTTCCTATTATAATGAAATTCCTCTATGAAAATATTCCTCCAATGACGTCGCCTGTCGTAATCGTCAGTGTATTTCTAGACGTTTCTTTCTGCCGTGTGCCGTTGGTGAGTTTTTCTATTCTTGTTGCTGACTGCGAATTATTTTAAAGATGGATACATTGATCTTTGAGCTAATTTACTAGCGCTGCACGAACTCTAAAGGTGTGTGTCAATAAGTTGTTAGCACAGAATCATTGAAATTCTATTTTTCAAACTAATAATATTTTTTCTTTACACAAGTTGTGAAGAAAGTAACTTGAACACCTGATACCATTGCAACCTTTTTTGAAAGTTACGCGTTTATATCAAAAAAGGGGACTGATCCTTCCAAAAAAAGATTAATCCACAGATGATTTACCTTTCATGTTAATATTGTGGCTCTTAAAGAAAAAAATTATCACAGCGAAAATTATAATATTATTATTACTAAACAAGTTAAAAAACTAACAGCAATAAACGTTATTGTTTTATCATTTAATACTTTCTTTTCGTTTCGCTGTTTTCCAATGATTGGATTACTTTCTTTTTTCTTGATTTTGCCACTTATTTACAATATTTGTATCGTACGTAGGTAGCATCACCAATTATTTCACACCGAATTTTTAAAAAAAATTTTTTTAGATTCCATTTTTTTTGGTAAAATTCTAAATATAAAACTGATGAATACGCTTTCGTTAACAAGAATGGTTCGTGTCGGAGCACCGCATCTGAAGATTAGCTACTTATTTTAATTAATTTTGCTGATGTCATACAAGATCATTTTATCCTAATTAATTCTAATTAAAAAGAAGATTCAGAAATTAAGTTGAGAAAAAAAATAATATGTTTACTTTTATTCCCCCACAAAAATCCGTTGACTGTTTTCTCGTTGTATCGGAAGTTTTCGGTATTTTGTCGATTATCGATCACCGTGCCACACCACGATAACCTGGAAGAAATCTTGCATTAGATGTGGAATAATTATTTCCGTTTCGGTGGATTATATTTTTGATTGATTACAGGTATTAAGTAAATCTTAGAAATTTATCCATTAGTTTAACTGATTTTGTTTTAGCGAAATGCAAAAAAAAATCGTTCGAACCTCGGTGGGTTTGCGCTCCACCGTCTTGGAAAACCATCTCCATGCCCCGTCATCAGAGCTTCGAAGTTTTTATTTTCCGTCCAACATTGGCTTTCTACCTCATTAGAATGTACGAAATAAAAACGCAAATCAAATTATAAAGCAAACAGCCTGCATGCTTCTTATTTATAACATGGATACTAATTTAATGAATTTCTTGTAACATCTAAACTGTTTTAGAAACGTCTCTAGCTTAGAAAGTATGCGCTGCAGAACCATGCACAGTATTAAAGAAGAATTACAGTAACCTTCCTCTGACAGTAATACATGTTTATGTGAAAACCATAGCAGTGGCCTAGATAAGTATTAATTTTAAATTTCTGATTACTTTTTGTTGAAATTTAATCACACCGTAACTAATACAATTTTATAAGTATTTGTTTCCTTCCCAATTTATTATTTATGTACTTCTTTTGTGAAAATAATATTACTTAGTCTAAACAGAATTATATAATTGTGTTTATTGATGTTTACAGCGCGTTATTAATGTATAGTTTCATCTATCTCCATAAAATATGCGCCGTACATTAAGTATCTTTATATAGGTACGATGCGTGACACAATCTTTCGCTTCTCTAATTAGGTTTAAAATGCATTTATACACTAGCATAAAGAGATTGAACATTTCGTTTAAGAACATAAAGTGAAGCAATAGTTTTGGCTACCACTGTAATTAGTGAAAATATTTATGCAATTAGTTAACTTGTGAAACATTATAAAATAAAATAAAATGAATGAAATTTGGAATCGACTTATTTTCAGATCAAATAACTTATTATTTATTTTACATTATAAATGCTTTCTTTAAATTACATATGACTTTTATATTTTTATTATACCCGTTTGATTTACGTAATAGAAACATAATACTTAATCTTGTTGACAATGATCTTACCGTTTTTCTGGCAAGTAAACGTCTCATAAAGAGTATCTACGTATTATCTATTTTAGTTTGGAATGGTTTCCATGGCTATAAGATTTTTTAAATCACTGTTTCGTAAATACCTGGTGTTCTCGGAAAACAACTCCATAAAAAGGCAGACTTTTCGTAAAAGCCGAGTTTGATTCAATGCGTCTGCATTACAGCATAGGTTGGATTCTCTTGCTTTGTTTCCGAGCACTGACATCAATCTGAAATTTCTTCGAACGTGATAAAACACTGAAATATGGACCGTTGTAGGCGAGAGCTGAATGCCAATTTAAGGTGATAATTCCCTGGTTTTCTCATCGTTGAGAATTCGGAGACCTTTCTTGAGAACAGACACGGCAGACTACTTTAAGTCGGGACAGTTCATTATTTGAAAGTAAACAAGAAAGAAACTTTGGCATAGAAAAAGGATTACCTAGAGACCAGGCTCTCTAGATTTATTTACAATGGTAATTTCGCGCAAAGAAAAATGCTACGTGCTTTTCTCGTTTCAGGGAAGCATAAAAAAATCCTGCAGGCGAAGCTCTTAATTCTGCCAAAATAGAAAGCTATGCTTAAAACTGCTATGTGACCAAGAAAAGACTTCAGCACTCGCATTAGTAATCAACGCCATCAAAAACTCTTTTCTTCCACAACCGGACTCGATCTTTTTTACAGGCTTCAGATATGTTCAGCAATCTCGCTTTACTTTGTTTTCTCATTCCAGTTTAACGCAGTTGACGCTCAATTTCATTCCACTATGAATCTGAAATAATTATACTTGGTTTTTACTTTAATTTATACAAAATAATCACGGATCAGTCTTTTTCATATTTACAGTCATAGCCGTTTCTTTTGGCTCATTGAGTAATTTTCAATATATTTGCTTTTATGTTAGACATGAAGTTTTTATTATAAATGCACAACACTTTATCAACAATCGGACTCTTTTCTCTCTTTTCATGTGATGAAATATTTTGTAAAACTAACAGAAATTACACGGGAAATGGCAGTTTTGTAAACAAGTACCATTTGAAACAATACAATATCTTCAACTAGAACATTTCGTAAATTTACATTTCATTATAGAAGATTCCTGTGGTTTTTATTATATTCCGAAAAATTATCAAAATGCAGTCTAGGAAAGTCTGGATGTTTTTAGAAACATCCTTCATAACTTCTCCATCTATGCAAACAAATAACCATGCATACGTTAGTATCTCAAGTCAATGTTGAAGTAATATTTTAGCAAAAAATATTCATTCTTAACTGTGTTAATACACGTTGTAATTGTGTAAATCATCATGATAAACAAAATTTTTTATGCCTAAATGGACCTCACATATTCAGATATTGTTGAAAAATTTGATTTTCTAGTAAGATTGTTGGAAAGGTTGAAAGAATGATTAAGAAAAATGAATGCATCTTCTAAGAGAAGCGAATCAACAAATCCTATCACCAAGGGAAATGGGTTTTGGCAAAATTTCCAAAGAATCATAAGAATGCTTCATTCAAGCTAGAGAACTGGAAGAAAGTATTGTCAAGAAGATATCCAATAAATCTGTTAAAATATATTTGGGCATCAAATCACACATAACAGCTAAACATCAGAACCTTTTGCCATATAAGGACAAAAAAAAAAACAAATTTTGAAGATAATTGGAAAAGTATAAGATTAAACCTAAGTGATAATTGGAGATAAAGAATATTTAATCTTTTTTGTTAATCATGTTGCACTGAGTCAGCATAAAATGAAGTGAAAGATTTAAATAAAAATTATTTTACCAAACTAAAATATTCAGAAGGTGACCATATCTGGGCCCGTTTTTCTGCTAATGATGAAGGCAGCTTGGTAATGTGATCAAAGAGAACATCAATGAATACAATTTGAATTTAAAAAAAAAATGATTTTGTAGAAATGCAAAAAAACACTCAATCCTGTTCATAACTTGTGTTTTTATCAAGATAGAAACCATGTTACCTTGCTTCAAAAATAATAGAACTCAATAATTTGAAAACTAATCTGCGAATTATTTGGAGTGAGATCCAAATGAAAATATGGACAGCTATTCGGAATTACATTGCAAAAAATTATAAAAAAAATAAAAAAAAGAATTAGCAAAAGTAATTTTAAAGACTTAGGAAAATATTTTTTCATTCAAGACAGTTTAAATAAAGCCAGATAGAATGAAAATAGTCCAAGAAACAGTGGTTACTGGAAAAAATATTCACAGGAAACAAAACTTCGTAGTCTTAACTAATTTTTATTTTGTTTTATTTCCAATTTTTATATCAGACTTGCTAATAAATACTCGATAACACTAAAAAATTTATCTAGTTTTGCACCTTATGCTTAAAAACTTATCTGGTCAAAGCTTTGAAAGTAATTTTTGTCACTAAACTGCCTCTTGAGTGGCTCCTGCAAACTCTATCTTGTTAATTTGCCTGGTCACCAAAATTAATATCCGACACCTTCCTTTTTAGATCATTATTGTACATCTTTAAAACTTGAAATTCACGACAGAGTTCACCTAGAAGAATAAGTACGTTTCATCTTCAAAATAACTAGCAAATTATTTTTGGCAAATATATTTAATATTTATATTTTATTTACAATTTACACTATTTATTAGTCGCATGTTTCAGAATGACCCATATGTACTATGTTAAAATTAAACAAGTTTGTTAACAATGTTATAAGGCAGAGGTTTGAAAAGCCAATTATAAAATAATCTGGACTTTTTGAACCTGCGTATGGCAATTAAGTAGATGTACTATGTAACAATAAACATCTTCAGTCAGGGATATGCGATGAACATGGAGAATAATATGACTTGAATTAACAGCAGATATCTTGATAATGGGAAGAATGTATCAATTTTCTTGAAGGATCTGAGAAAGATAAAGCACAATGGAATGCAGTTGTCTTAAGAATAAAGCAAGCAACCAATTTTTTTTTTAAAAACTCCTTCCATACATGTTACTTTTATTTCTTTTTAAAAAAATAAATACACATTCCGTTGAATGAAAAAGGGACAGTATTGTAGTTGCAAGCAAATTTTTAGAGCGCACAATTTCGGTATAAACATAAAAACATGCCTTTAAAATGATAAACTAGGATTTTTTCATTTTCATGATGCGTAATCAATTATCAGAATTTGTATCAAAATCATCACAGATTAAACCACTGAAAATCAACAAAAATAATATTATATTTTAGTAAACTTTCAAGAACCGGATTCACTATTTCTAATTTATAAGCCATGTTTTCAAAAATCTTTTGCAATTTTATTTATTTAAGAAAAATATTTTTTCTAAGAAAAATTATAAGTTTAATCATCATGCTTTGTAAGATAAATTTAATCACATGACAAGATATTAAGTAAAAAAGCAATTTAGAGTATTCGGAGAGACACAAAGAGTTCAAAATGCTTGTCGTAATCTACTTTAAGTTCGCATGCAAAAACTTTTCAGACCATAAAAACTTTAATTCTAAGACTGTTAGAATATCGTTATTAGTAATATCTTAATCCTGAGTTGCAAAAGAATAACTCTAACGATTCTTGTGCGATTCACTTTTTAATTTCCGCACCAGTTTTTCTGGCATGATGACATTTTTTAACAAAATTAATTTTTTCCACATTTTTACTGCATTTCAGATTTAACGCACAATTTTAGCCTATAAATTGACTTGTTATTAGTTCGTAAATACTCAACTGTGATTTGTTTACTATTTTTGACGTAATTATTAGTATGATATATTGATGACCGTGGTGTTAATAGCCATTGAAATCGATTAGTAATTCAGTCAGCTAACTTGTAAATAAAAAGATAAATCATTAGATGCCAAAATTAACCTAAAAGAAAGAAAAAACTGTATTTGATTGTTGAATATTGATAAATAACAAAAAAGAAATAAACTCAAAATTCAACACATAATTCCACATTTTCACATCTGACTTGATTCTTCTCGATCTCATTTTGGAGGACAAATTTACTTTTGCCTAAGAAAAATTTTTCATAAATTTTGATAAGTCCTTTCTGGCCCTTTTACTGTGTTATTCCGCAGAAAAAATAAAATATATTTTATTATATTCCATAAAAAATAAACATGCATTGCATTATCATCTCACATGCATATGTATATGGTTCGTCGTTTACGTGCCAAGAACATTTTGTTAAAATTTTAGGTAAGTGAAACTCATATATTTATTATGTATGCATTGCATTTGCACTTGTATAACTGTTATCTTCATCTTCAGATCTTACTGTGCGATACTGTTTTCTACTTTTGACGTAAATGTATGTAGATATGCTGGTATGAAGTTTGTATCAGCTCCTGCTGCCTTACCCACTGACTAGCGTAATGCGAATAGTGCTTGCTCGTTACTGTGGTGACTGCAGTTCAGTCCATGTCTCTCTTTTTTTTCTTGCCAGCCAGTTTCGCGTTGACATCCTTCCTGACGCCCAGTTCTGAGCAAAAAATCATTTAGTTATTTGGGCTTATGTGGGCGAGCATTGAGGAATTTCGTACCGAGTATTGTGTCAGGTGTCACGCTTCCTGTTTCTCCACCTGACTGGTGTTCTGGGTTCTTCTAGACTTCTTCGTAGACCTTAAACGAAATACAGTTATCTTGATGCATGTCCTCCACCCTCCCCCCAAAAGACAAAAAATGTTTATTTACATTTGATAGCGTTCCGTACAACGAAGCAGTAAGCACACGTAATTTAATTTTTCTTTGTATTGTAGTTAAAAGCGGAAATATTTTAGTTGGTAATATTTATAAAATTTTCCAAAATTTGCACATTAAATTTAAATATTTTCTGTCATATGACTTACATTTTTTTAAAAAAATTGTCAAGTTGGAAAACATCTCTAGAAATAAACAAAGAAAACAGTGGTCTGACTTTTATATAATTTGAGTGCAATTTACAAACCAAATTAGAGTTTTTCGCCCTTTGCTTGATTAGCAGCCAGAGCAAAGATTAGCTTTGACAGATGTGCATAGATCACATTTTCACACACTTAACTTTGCAATAAACGCAAGAAGAAATATCGAGCTTGCACACTTTATGTCTTTATTATTTAGTCTTAAACTTAGGGATAAAGCTATTTAATTGAACACATGACTATTTCTACTTCAATGCAAGTATTTTCAGGGTGAAAATTTTTTTATTTTAATGAAATATTACAAACGATTTATCACGGTAAACGTTCAATTAAGCAAAACTTTTTATTTCTTGAACATATATTTTATTTATAGTTTCAGATGGAAAAAAAATTTGTGAATTTCACCATTCGTTGATTTAAAAGTTCTTTTATATAATTTTTCCTGCTAGTTCTTTTTAAATAAATGCTATTTTGAATGCGTTGCATTACAAATTCCCTTTGTTTGAAGACTTGGCGATTGTCCATATACCAGCTGCTCTTCCTGGTCCAGTTCCCTGTTTCCTAGTTTTTATTTCACTGAGCAGGTGCATAAATTCTCAGGAGAATTTCTATTATAAATTGAATTCTTGTATTCAATTCTGAATGGGGGTGGAATGCGTCAAAAGAAATTAATCATTGTTACTGTTTGCTCACGTTATGCTTCGAAAAAATAGTAATTAGATAAAACTATATATAAACAAACGAGGGATTTTCAGAAAAGAAAAGGAAATTCATAAATAAAACAAATTATCAGGAACCATTTATTGGCCTGCATCATTTCTGTTTTTCACCTCGTGATCATTCATTGGAAAACATTCTACGGAAAGCAACTTTCAGAGGTTCAAAGAGGTAAAAGATGGAATAAGGTCAGATGCGCACTATGGAGAAGATGTGTTAAAGGTACAAAGTGCAGTATGTTCAAACTGTCGATGGTCGCCCGACCACCGCATGGCTTTGCTTTGTAATATTGCAATAGAAAACTTTGTGCCACTCTTTCACGCTCATTCTTGACACCCAACGAGCAAACGCTTTTCCGAAATTTGGGTGTTTATGGATAATTACATGGATGCTGCCTGTACTTATGCTAAACACATTAGAAGATTCGTCGATACTACCTTGTTGGTTTTGTTTTCATAAGTGATGACATTTTTGGGGTGTCCTGGTCGATCTTCATCCACTGCTGACATTCAGTCATTTTAAAAATCCGTCCACCCACCCGTAGATCTTTCTTGGCGTCAGAATTTTCTCTATCTTTTGCTAACATTGTCCGGTTTATTTCAGTCGATAAAAATACTGCGGCTCGCACTGAACGAATTATAGACCCCTTCTGCTCTTCTGTGGCGCACACTGACAACTACACGGCGATGTTTTTCACTAGCTCACTGGCGCTACGAGCGCACGGCCGTGAGCAAGAACGTCTTCAAGTATCGACACTTATAAATGTTGTCTTTACTATCTGAAACACTCTCGAATAATTTTCATCGTGCTTATAATGATAAATTCAGAAACTTACATTAAGAATACAACTTGAAAAACAAGAATTTACATAACAGTAAATACTCAAGATAGTAAGTAGTAAGCGTTGTTCAAATGCCACGCAGAATATTTCTCCTTTTATGTTAGTCAATAAAGATAAAATAAATGACTTTTCCACCAATGCATTGTGTTCATATGCAACCTTAACGCAAATAAAAGAAATGTGTACTAGACAAAAACTCTTATTTACTTCTTTTTATACAGTGTTTAAATGTTTATACAATTTTGTCTTTACATATATTAAAGTATTCTAAATATAAAGTTAAAGATGATATTTCTCTTCTTTTAGTTGTACAGTTATACTTGATTTATAAGTGAATATTCAGAACGCAAAAGGAATAAGTGTGGATTCAGTGGTACCAGGTCTGTCTGTGTTTTAGTCTATTTATCAGAATATTTAAATGATTTTATGGCATCTACAATTTTATCTGTTTTGTAAAAATGTTTACAATTTAAAATATAGTTTGACCATAACATGTGTCGAATTGAATCTCAATAAAATGATTGCTCATTAGATTGTAATTTTAAGGCATATATGTTTTTTTTTATTCAGAAAACTTAAAAAATAAAGAAAATGTCTAAAAATCGAAACAAAATTTTGCAAAATTACTGTAGTTTTAAACTTAAACAGTGTTATTTTCAAATTTATGAAGAAAATTATTACTCATTTCTAATGGATTGTTAAGGGAAAAACTATTTTTTGGTATATTTACTGATCTTGCAAGGTTACCATGGAAACGATGAAACTAAAAGATTATAAAACCACATATCTTTGGTTGAACATCAATTTTATCAAATAACTTTTTTTAGATAGTTTGAAATGCCATATTTAGTATTTATAAAAGCTGCTTTAAATAAGATTTACTTTCTCTTTAACTCGTAGATTCGATGTCAGGAAGCCATTTTTCTTCCTTAAGTTAATAAAGTGAAGCAAAATTGAAAATTTTACAAGCGATATTTCACAGAACATTTTCATAGAATCAAAATATTGTGGTAAAATGTGTTTTATAATGTCAGAATTATTCCAAGAATTTGATAATTATTTTTAAAACAGCACATATTAACCAAGAAAAAGATTTTAAAAATTTTATTTCTTTTTAGATAATGACCAAAACATATAAGGAAACTTGAAGGTATATTTGTGTCTTCTATTATACATGATACATGTTTGTTGTTTAAAATACCACTGTAAACTTTCAGTAAGGGAGATAAGGCATTTGTGCTGCGAATGGCATAGAATATAACATAGCAGAACACGGTAAGTTTACAGCTAGTAATACTTAAAGTATTGTTCACGTAGTGACCATAAAATATCTATGGGGTTGCTGTATTACGAACCATTAAAATAATAACATTTTCGTTTTGTAAAAATATTTAAACTACGAGTTTGTGCAACGTTTTCAAATCTGTTATGGGAAGACATTCATAAACAGACTTTACACTGTGAAACAGTAGCAGTTTACACTGAATGCCACTGGAAAATAACCAGCCTTTTTACAGTATACTCAGGATTAAAGCAGAACAAAGTTTTCTGATGGCATCGTGAGAAACATTCAAGCCGAGGATTTACCCGTGGTACTGGGTACAAAATTTTCGACAGAAGATGAACGGCAAGATTTGCATAAAGTCAGTACAGCTGGCATCATTCGCACAAGGATGATTCACTGCATTGAATCTTTTTTTGTTACAAGAACTGTTTAAAGTATTAACAAACAAACTACAATTTGCATGTTATTTTACACATTGTCAAATAAAGAAAAAAATTAAGCATCAATACAGCTATGTACAATTAAATTCGAAATAAATAAAAAAAGTTTTTATGATAAATGCCTGATTTACAAAAATATTTCAACAAAGAAATTTCGCCTTTATTGAACAAAAACGAACAATCGATGTCATGGCTACCACTGTTTTTCCATTATTCTGTAAGCATATATCAGGCGAGAAATATTTATCAGTCTAAGCAGCAAGCATAACACCGGAAAAAATCTAATATTTTTCGAATTTGCGAAGACAAATGCAGCTACGCATATTTAATTAGTATTTATTGGCATGTTAAAAATATGAAAGTAAAAATGCATTAATAACTCGAGTATAGTTAAAGTTTAAGGAATATTTGAGGTTGAAAACAAATTTTAAAACTTAAGAATTTATTTGTTTTTTTATTTTTCAGAAATTTTTCCTTTTCCATATAATTTTCATATAATTAATTTATTTTATTCCATTTCCAAAAACAAACTTTAAAAAAATTATTTTATAGTTGCTTTCCATTTATAGTATTTGAAGGTATTTATCATTTTCTGGTGCTGATAACTTTATTGTTTAATATCGATATGCCTTTAAATTTAGAATACAGACTAATAACAGCAAACCAGATGCAATATCAGTAAAACTTTGCAAACTCTATATTAGTTTGTACGTATTGGATTAATGTGCAAAATGTTGTAATTCGCAAAATTTTTAAAAGTCAGAGGATACCTACAAATAAAGCATGTGGTAATATGGAAAATCCATGTAACACTGCCTTCAGATAAATATCTTCAAATAAGAATAATTAATTACTTAAATCTGATCAATAATTAGAGAAAAATTGTGCCTAAGTATTTTCGCATATTCAACAAGATTACACTATGGCAACCTTGAAAAATGACAAATAAAACTCTAAATCCTGTAGTAATCTGGGTTCAGTATCAAATTAAATGCATAGATAGCTTTTCTTCTAAGTTTGCTTCAAACGCCAAAATTGAATATTCTTCGGAAAATCTTTTAAAGTTTGGTTGAAGAAACGTTGTATGCTATTTTTAAAGCAAGTATCAGCGAGGGACAGCTTCCAGTCGATATCAGTTGTATTTGGATGTATTTAAATAACAATAGTAACATAAATGAAAAAAAAAAGACCAATTTTTCTTTTTATTGAATTTTAACTCAAGCAACAAACTATAGATTCCATGGGAGGCAGGTGTCCGATGTCGCTTGACTATATGCTTTGATTATCCATCCTCGGTCACTTGGTTACAAGCGCATCTATCTGTCACTATGGTAACAGCAATTTGTAAAAACGTTTAGACAGGTTACTTCGTTTGGTTTTGTTTACCTACTGTCGTATTTAGAAATAGGTTTCAGTTTGACGTGGAGCTGCAGGCACCAGCAAACCTGCGGTACTTTAACGGATGGCACCAGATGTCATAGCAACTGCAGTTTGCAAGTAAATTTAAACAGGTAAAACCTGTGTGGTCGCAGTGCACTAATTTGCTGGTAGCCAAATTGTTTAAGTTATTTTTTCCTCCTGTTTGTGGAAAAACTCAATTTTTCAGGCAGCTGAAATGGTATTATTCTTTTGCTCTCTGTAATTATCTTAAACATTTTTCGCTTTGTCTGCTAGCGAGTAATACTGATCTGTGGTGACTGTATTCCTTTTCATAACTCTTTTCTCTTTCACATCACTGGTGTCCGTTTACTTATTTAATATCGTTTTTACTATAAATTTACAAAATCATCTTGGAAGCATATCATGATTCTTAACTGCTAACCATATGATGCCAATATCAGCCTACTGAGGTTTATGATTGTGGCACAAAAAAATAATGGAACATGACAGAAACTACAACAAAAGAAATCCAGAAAATATCTAATGCAAAAGAAGCCAGTTTGGTATTGCTGCCTTAAATATAAATGGTTAGTATTTAATTAAAATACTTTATTTGTCATATGCCAGTCTTCTGAGAATTAAGGTATATTTAGTTTAGAATGAGAATATTCTCATAAACACAGGTAGATTGTTTCATTTCGCAAATAAATCACTTCAAAGTCTTTTCTTATTCATTTTATGCTATTTTTAATATTGCCTATCTAGTTTTAAAAACACTCAAGTTCTGTCGTCGTGAGTGCTCAGAGACGTTCAAAATACATTTCTGCCAATTTCTACACATATTTAAGAGTGCTTATTATATCATGGCCAACATGTTTACATATTGTCTTTTAGAGCTGTTAAAGATATGAATACGGGATGTTTCTGAAGGCGATCGCAAAATTAATTTTTTTATATTTAGCAGATCCTTAAAAAGAGGAAAATTCACAATGACCTTTTGTTTTTTGTTGGTAAATCCTACATTGTTGAAAGTAGAAAAAGTAACGTTAGATCGATTTTCGATATTGATTGTATGTTATTATATGTATTAAAAATATACAAATAACACATTGAAAAACAATTAATGGTAAAAAACATGCCAATATATAAAAAACTAAAAATATGCATACAGAGAATGACAACTTTTTAGAAAATATTAATATTCTTTTATCTTTCGAAAAGTCGTCTTTACATCAACAGAAGATGAAAACAAAATTTTTAATTTTTTTTGTTTTGTTCTGAAGTTGAGGAGGCGCCTATCCGAAATCTCAACAACACTAAGAGAAGGTTTTGTTGCTTTTACTGCATTTTTTATAAATTATCTATATTGACACTTATTAAATAAATTGCTTTTTGCATATATGTTTGTGTTTTTTAAATAAAGACATTTACTCTTTTACTTCTTTTTTCATATTATTATTATTATTATTATATTATTATTATTATTATTTTTGTTTTTGTTGAACGCGCTTGTCTGATTTATCAGTGAGATTTGATTAAGCGAATGCATGCGTATGATTTTAAAATAATGATCCAAAACGACCGGCTTCCCGTTTATTTTGACATTTGCTGCTTAATAAACATGGTGTAAATCACTGAGGGACAGAGATCAGCTGATCTGTCACAGTAAAGGTGAAGCGTCCAGCACCCAGTCGGCCAGCTCAGCCGAACATGTTGATGGTGGCGCTGACAGGACGCACAAATCATAATTACCTTATCGGTGGAAGGTTATTACTCCTTAGGGCAGGTGTAAGGCAATTAAACGATTCCTCGCTAATAACAAAGAAAGATCTGCAAAAGATATCAAGGTTCACCAATGTCTTACGTTTGTCATGGGTGGAGGAGATATCAGATGGCCGAATCTCTTGCAAATTAGTCTTATCGCGTATACTTATTAGTCGTGGAACATATGTGACCGAAAGCGTTTCCACGAGAGAGAGAGAGAGAGAGAGGAGAGAGAGAGAGAGAGAGAGAGAGAGAGAGAGAGAGAGTTATTTCTTATAACGTCAACTTTAAGACATAAACACCTTAAATATCCTATTAATCAATTTCTCTTCAAATATTTAAATTGGCATATTCTAAAAGTGAATAAATAAAAGAACGAAAATGCAGTGAGGTGGACAAATAAATCCTACATTTTCTTTATACTTTAAAAGTTATTTACCATTGCAATGTTTTCTCTGAGCGCCTTGAAGAGCCAAAGACTCACTTGTGGTATTAAGATGAAATTTACTATCTTTAGTATCTGACTCTTGTAAATGTCATTACGTTCACGAGTTGCTTAAGATACTCAGAAAATAGCAAGTTTTAAGTTGAATAATTCTGTAGAATATTTATATGAAATCGAATTATGTTTCGCTTCATTAGCCTAGAGACTCTGGCATGCATCGTAAAAACTTTAGGATTAATTTGTTTTATATTCAAAACAACATTAAGGAGACTTACCTCGTCACTTTTCGGTTTTTTAAAACTTTCTTTAATTTATTTAATTTGAAATATTATTACATTTCAGAAAAATATTCTAAGTTTATCTTAGTAGTTTTAAAGATAGATGTATGTATAAATTGTACCAAACAGCACACTATATAACCGCAACCACTCTGGAAAGCTTTATTAACATTTGTTGCATTCTTGCACTTGAGGAAAATTAACGTAAACTAATTTAAGCAAAAAAAAAATATCTACACTAAATTTCGAAATAGTTAATGGACAACAGATTATCATGTGGTGGTGGCGCACTACGCTTGCTCTGCTTGCCGCGGCAATACGGTTTCCATCAGATACGGATGCGCTTGGAATCGATCCAGTGACTCTTCTGGACCAGCCTATCGAGCTGGTTTCACTCCGGTTACCACACACACACACACTTCTAATTTTAAAAGTTCTTGCAGGATCTTTCGTATAAGAGGTTGGCGTTGTTTGTGCTCGCAGAAGAGTTCTTTATTCTGATCATCAAGACCACCGTAGATCAAGCGACCACTGGTTAGCCTACCAGTAAGTTTGCTTAACTAACATCCCATGTCAGCTTCCTAACTCGAACCCTACCGAACATCGGACGTATTCCCGATCCTCTGGACGAGGGATAAAAAAAGGATACCGTTAAGCTACAGCTTAATACTTTAGGATATATCATTTTCATATTTCTAATCTGATGTTAATCTACTTTGAAAGAAACAAAAATGCGGATGTTCATTTCATGGTTATATTATATCACTTTATTAATAATATGTTTAAAAATAAAAAAGTAAAAAATAACTAAATGCAAGAACAAAAAGAAGAAAAACCAAGAAAATTAAATAAAGATTAAAAGGAATTTCCAGTAAGACGTAAGTATTAACATAACATAAAAGAAATAAAAAATCTAAATAGGTTTCTAAATTTAAGTTCCATTTGAAATGAATTCAGGTAAAACAATTTAAAGAGGTAAGCTGAAATGTTGAAATTTCGTTGCCTTTGTTTAAAAAAATCTTTTGAAGTTCATAAATTGCTCTTGCAAGCATTGAATTTCTGTGTACACAAGTAGCCGAGGCGAAATCTTTTATCTATGTTTTATAAATTTCAGTGCAAAATCGAAATGAAACTGCAGCCATTCTTTTGGAAATGTTGCGTTATCTTACAATAATTTCCGCCTAAAAGTATCCAGTAGCTTTTTTTAAAAAAAGACTTTTTATTCATTGCTGGTGCCAGATTCGGCTCCTAATTTAATTTTAGCGCCATTTCGCAACTTTTAGGAAATAAAACGCCAAAACAACAGAAATTTGTTTGCAATTCTCTGCATTTCAAAATCTGTTCAACATTTTTATCAAACTGTCTCCAGGAAGACAAAATAGTCTGACTTGAAAACAGCTCTCACCTCTCGTCTTTCCAAATCTTATCATTAGAGACATGCTAGATAAACCTATCATGGTAAATGCCATGGTTACTTGCAGACAATATAAAATGCAGGCAAGCGGCGTAAGAACGGTTGGCAGTAGACAAAACAACGATTTAAACATTTTTCCAATTATTTCTCTCTTCGTTAGCGATTTGCTGGCTCGAAGATAACCAATATATTTTATCCCCTCTTCGTATTCAACGACCTGAAAAAATACAAATTGTCTTTACAAAATACTTAATTTTCCTATTAGTGATTTTCAGCGGTTAAAAGCCAACAACAAAATTTATATTTCAAGCTCATTTGTGTACTTAGAATTTAAATAAAATCGAGAATATGATTGCATAATGACATAGGGCTATTTTTCAAATTCTCATAAATATCTTGGGAAAATGTTTTATAAGGAATATTGAACTTTTTCTGAAAGTTTTGCAGTAATATCTTAAATCATCTCATTAGTACTTACTAATGAACCCACGTTTTAAAGTGCTTTTCCTATTGCAATCTTCAGGTCTCTTTTAATATAATAATGCTAATTTGCTGTACACGTTTCCACTTTTTAATAAACAGGTGGTTTCAGTTGGTTTTAGAACAGTAGAAATAATTTTATTTCAAGAGTTTATTAACCCGATATTTAGCACCGGTGACACAAAGAGCTAACTTGTTAGTAAAGAGCAAAAACAAAAGGCGGGGAACTAACTAGTTAGGTATTCGAGACCAGATTTATCCGCCTGTGAAGGTTTCTTCCGAATAAACCGAGATGACAGACAGAACAAAATTTCAGAAATGTAGCGCCATTACTTAGCTTTTTTAGTACTAATGGTAATGAGAAATGCTCGACTACACCTCTGCTTTCTGCTAATACATTGCTATTATTTCATCGTTTTGCCGATCACGGTTCTGATGCAGACGTTTACTGCTGGTTGTTAGTGATAATTAGTGACAATGGCTGTAAATTTTTAAATTGCAGTAATTTTTACAGAAATGGTAACCGGAACAACTAATTTTTTTAAAGCCGGTATTAATCTTCGAATGTCGTTGCCAAGTGGAAAAAATATTCACGAATACTGATGACGTTACTTCCATTATATAAAAAAAGACTTCTTGATTTTTTTAACTTTATGGCTTATTTAAGAAAACGTGAATTATTTCAAATATTTATTGTTTATTTGATAAAAGAAATGCAAGCAGTTTCCGAATGGCGTAAACAATATTCGAAGAAACATAATGGCTAAACAGTGATAACAGAAAACGGTAAAAAGAAAAAAACTATATCGAAAAACACCAATTTCTTAAATAAAAAAAAAAATTTTTTTTTCACTACCAGACACGTAAATAAAAGCCATAAATATTTAAGCTCAACGATTTCATAAATATGCAAAATTTTGGATTTCGGTTTCTCTGATATTTCTCGTCATCTCTCGAGCCAATTTTGAAACTTATCACATGACGTCTGCAGTTACGTGACTTACAGTTAAAAACGCGCGCAAATGTCGAAATACAAGATACTTTTCATATCTTGGAAAACGATTTTAAAAAAAAAAACATCCCAAAAGAAGTAGTGGGTTAGGGTTGTCTGAATGGAATTACTCTACCGTGATTTAGGTAGGCTGATAGCAGCCGAGACAAGACGAGGCGGATTTTTCGAAACGTCAGTATTCTACGTCCTCAGCTTGAAGCCCGCGGGTCTGTCAGTGTACCGTAAACTGGTCTCCAGACACCAAACTTGTGAGCGGCCAAATGAGCAACACTACACCGTGGCTCTGTTTGGCAAGAGGACGCATTCTGTTCGGGGGGTTGCTTCTATTCGGATTTACTTAAGATGAAGGGAGGGAGTAGGTTTCCTGCGCAGTGTCAGCCTTCGTAATTTAAGGTGGGTACTAATGGCGATTTCGGATCGATGCGGTATATCATCCAGAAAAGAAACGCATGACGAGCACCTGATACTGGACTTTCGCCGGATATTGTCGGCTGGTGCGCTAGCGCCGTTTTTATTCAGCAGTTCAACACAGGATATGGAAACACTTGGAGATAGATATCTCTTCAAATATATTTTCCACCCGTCTCCGAATATTTCACGCTCTATTCCCCCCATCGAAATAGTAGATTTACCTCTATCGCCAGCCAGGCGAAATTTGAGAATGTAACTAAACGAAAAGACAATTTTCTTTCCTCCTGAAAATTAAAATCTTTTGTTTTCATAAACTCTGTTGTTTGTTTGTTTGTTTTTGTTTTCACTGTTAATGAGCAACTTGTTCAATGTTTGATAACTGCCCTTTTTATTACCGAGGTTTTATTCAAAATTTGTCATAAAATGTTGACATTTGAATTCTGTTAGAATGCGTTACTGTGTTTACTCAAGAAATAAAATAACCAATCTGTTTTCCAAAAACAGTTTTCATCCGACCTATAATAATTTTCGCATAAAAATGTAAATCTGCTTTTTTTTTTAATTTTCAAAATTTTTTAACTTTCGATGTTTTCCATTTAAGAAATGAACGCGGTATTTACCTGCACTTAAAGGCAAAAAAATGGTAAATGTGATGAAATACCATTTTTTTTATTTAACGCATTCATTTGAAAACAAAGTTTTTATTTTCCAGTTACTTTACTGTAAAAGTTACAGGTGCACTGCCCTATCACAGCCAGACAGGGCCAAGTCTTGCAATCTTTATCAGCAAGACGAATGTTGTTTTAGCCACTAAGGAAACGCTGTTAAAATTCAGTGATTAATTCATGTTGAGTTATCTTCACACGTGATTCTCAACTGAATAAGAAAAAAAAAACGTTTTTTTTTTAAAATTAATACAAATCGTTTAGAAAATAATACCTGATTATTTATTTGCTTTAGACCAAAGTACTAAGTCAATATTCGTTGTTTTTTATTTTTGATTTTAAAAAAATACAGATAGCATAGTTTATATTGATTAACGTTGAAATCATGAAAAGTCTAAGAGAAATTATTAGGTGAAACATCTTAAAGGCCAGATTGCACAAAGTTTATTGTACGAACAGTAGGATATATTTATTTAAAATACTAGTATTTTTCAATATTGGAGTCATTACATTTTACTGTTAGCTTAATTATTTAACAATAAACAAAGAACGAACCTTTACACGTCTTTAACCAAAACGACGGCTTTATACGACATGAAATATCAATACTATATAGGTTTTATTTTCGTAGCGGCAACCAATAAAGCCTAACTTTGTTAACCAATGTTGTCAACCAACGGGCATAAATGAGTTTAAGCTCTTGTTTTTGTGTGTGTGTGTGTGTGTGTGTGTGTGTGTGTGTGTGTGCACTTACTGGAAAACTCCATTTAGAGTGAAAAAGTATCATCACTCACAAAACAACCATATTTTAATGATGAAACAATAGCAATGCAAATGTTTGCAACGTCGTGGGTCTTCGTGCTAAAAGCCAAGAGAAATATATAAACACAATTTTTAGAAACTCTCATCTTCCCTATTTATTTTGGTAACGTATTTTTCTGCCATGTTTTCACAGTTATGAGTTGCCTTGTCGTTACCTCGCCTTAGTGCATACTTTCACTCAACCATCTTGTGCTTTTTTACCACTTCTGCTGACATGCAATTATTGTCGAGTCTGGTTATTTTTTCCTGTCAGCGTGAGTTGTGATGATAAACTTCGTTGGTGGGAAATGTTCGCCGAAACGTCGATAATTTAACAGCAAAAGAGGAGGCGACAAATGTTGAAAAACTGCAAGTTATTCTCGACTCACGTGAAAACCATACTCGCACTGTTTGTTGTTGTTGTTGTTGTTGTTGTTGTTGTTTTGGACGACAATTAATTGAGAAATTCTCTTTTAGAAATAGCTGTACATATCGCACTCCGCAAATATGCTAACGTGTTTGAAATCATACTTCTGCGTTTTAAATGGCCCGTTAAATCTTCATTATGTAACCGTATTGATAGTTTGTTTTACTTGTTTACTCATTTTATTTACTAACAGCATCACTGCAATATTAGCAAACTCCATTCAACGAAATATCTAAGATTGAACGTTGAAAATTTAAATAAAGCTGGCTTATTGTGGCGAATTTTATTTGTTTTATGGATTCCTTGTTAGAACTACGGGAAGTCAGTAGATATAAAGGAACTAGACACCAACAGCCGTACACCAGATTACCGATGACAGTGAAGCGAGAAACCCCGGAAAGATATGCACGCTTTAAGAAAGTAAAAACAAAATATGTCCCCGGAATTGGACGGTTTTAACTCTCGAATTACCAGCCTGGAAAACATTTCTTTGCCAGATTCAAGAATAAAATTCGGTTTCAAAGACTTCATTTAAAATTGTCTTGCTTTCCGAAGTAAGCTTTCACGTGTGCTGTGAATATTGGTCTCTATTCTGGCTACTATGATGGCCGGTTGCCAGCAGAAAATTGGATTCGGGACCAATTACCGAGTTTCCAGGGAGCATAAAAGGGAAAGCAGTAAAATAGAAGTAAAAAGACGAGAATATGTTTACATCGCTGAACAGATGATGCTCATGTGTTTACTTTTAATTAGGCGTTGTACGCCCACTTCTTGAGAAACACTGGGAAGCATCAAGTGATCTACATCATCTTAGCAGTTTGATTTGCTTTCGATCTCTTACCTTTGCTTGCAGCATCAGACAGACTGCCGTTAGAACTGCTAAAAGACATTAAAATATCTAGAAAGAAATAAACAGTACACAGTGTTTTTTGCTTTTGGTTTTACAGTGTAATTTTAAAAGATAAAAAAAAAATATTTCCTTTGCGTGCATTACATATAATAAAACTAAGTGAACGGAAACTTAACTAGAGAGATCTCTGTGATTTACGTTACACAACCAGTAACGAAAGCTGATGATTACAAGTTAATGCTTTCAAAATGATTTCATTTTTTTTCTGTCATCTACTCATTAGTATTATCTTTTCATTTTTTGTTACAATTTCTAAAGCGAAAGAAGTTAGCTTTATTTATAGGTTCTTTCGGATCTTTAATTACAAAAGCAGCAATAGGAAAGAGCCCCTAAATTCTTCATTTTTTAAATTGAGATTTTTTTTTAAATGACGCGCCACATTATCGTTCTTGACAGCAGCAGCAACATCAGATTAAAGATAAAAAATGATAAAGTCGACGAAAATGCTTACTTGCTTTATTGAATGCATTCTGAAGATCAAAGAACCCTTTTTTGCATTACATTTTTTCCTTTTTAATTTAATGTCAACACTGGACAGAGATGTTCTTTTGGTTATTTATGACAGTCAGGTAAAAAATAGACTTGCAAAGCTGCGTCTTGAATAGAATTCGGCCAAACATAAAAGCTAAAGCCTTTTTTTCTCATTTAACTGATTCTATGTAAATTTTAATTTAAAAATTCTACTAGGTAAATTCCTAACATCGTTCATGAAAGTTTTGAAAGTGATTTTCTTTGAGAGTTAAGATTCAATAAATTAAGTATGTAAATTTATTATTCATATCAGTAACGTAAGGTTAGTTATACATGGATGATCAAAGTATTATTTCAAAATTACACACTAACACTCTATGCATAACGGGGTGTGCGACTATTCGATTTACGGATCGTTATTTTGATATTCTGAAACCGTATTAATTAAATGATTTTATAATAGCACAGAAGTATTTTGAAAATTGGATAAAAACGCAAAAAATTGTTATTAGCAGTACGTAGATTATTTTCTGTGTTGCTTCGGGGTAGGGAATAATATATCCCAGATATAATTCGATTCATTTGTTGTGTGCACAGAAACTCAGTTGTCCACACCACTGGAACCGAAAGCTAACTAACTGATATTCAAGATAGGAAAGCCTAAGGCACAGAAATTCCTTCTCTATTTTTATAAAGTTGCTAGCGCCGCAACACAACTAAGAACCGAATTCCTAAGTTATGAGGGAAAAATATGGCACAATTTGGATTCTAGCATGCAGATAATTCCAATTCTAAAGCAGTATATTACTATCCAAACATTTAACTTTTACAGAGATTTACGACATTCTCTTTAAATCTGTTACTGAAGGTTCCAGACATATTCAAAAATATTTTTGTTTTCTTGAGTGAATACGTGCAACCACTTCTTTATCTGTCGTGCTGAAACAATATGAAATACCACTAATCAATTTGAAAAAATTATTCAGATTTGATTTATGCAAATGTAACTAATGCACTATTTACAAACCATGTCTCGATCAACTTCTACCTGTAGAGAAGTTATCCGGTCGTATATTTATTTAGTGATGTCCTGAAGACGCTTTGAGTTTACGTGTCGCAAGTGTCTATTTGTGAATTTGTTTAACTTGGCTTTTTCATGATGAACGTTTGGACAGGTATGCATCTTGTGTCTACTGATATCGGAATGAGGCCTTGAAGAACACCATTACAGAGTAGTAACAGCGCAATCCGCATAAAAGAAAAGATTATATCAAGCAAAGGTTCTAATCTACCGTCATACAAGTAAACGCCGGCTTTAATGCCATTGAACTATTTGGTTTTTTTTAACTGATTAACAGAAAAAACTCCGCCATGTATCTTTTAATGCTAGATAGAGCACTTGGAGGGGGGTAAGTGAAAGTTATTTGTTTTGGAACTCATTACATTTTTCATGTATAGTGACTGGGCAGTATGCTAGCAAACTACTAAGCACTATTAATCATGTTTTCCATCAACAAAAATATGGAATTTACAACGTCTTTGAAGGTTTCCAATTAGTTTTTATTTAGATAATATAGAAACAATAACAAATTCTACAAAACAATGGGCTTGATGTTTTCATGAATTTTGCTTTGTTCGGACTGTTATGAGACTAAAATGGCGATGCTTGATCGAGGCGAAACATATTGCATTTTGGAGTCTGACGAATTTAAGCCAACTAATGCAATGAGACGAATGTTTGGAGCACATTTCAACAAAAATCTACCATCTGACATCTCCGTTAGGAGTTAGATGAAGCTTTTTAATGAAACTGGTTCAGTTAATTACAGAAACCCACTACTAAACCAGATATCGATCAAGATACCGTTTTAGCTATCGAAGAAGTGCTAACAAGAATCCATTGGAAATCGCTTTGCCATGCCTCACAAGAATTGAAACTTTTCTTTCGGGTATTCCATATAATTTTGAACGTGGGGTTGCATAATCGAGGCAAGAATTCAATCACATCCCATCCGAACAGCTGGAAAATATTTACACAGTATCAGCAAATAAGACGAAAAACTGTATCATTAAAGATAGCAGCGGTTCTAAAAATTTAAGGATTCATTGCTCTTTCACTCAAAATCTTTAAATATTTGTTTTTTATGATTATTAAACATTGAAATGTCTTAGAGACATTATAAAAACACTGTATATGCAGTCTAAGCTGGACTCAAAATGTTGGTGGTGCCCAGTGATAGAGGGCATCTCGGTCAATCACTCGACTTACTGCTGACGGCCAGTAATCATTTCTCCCTGGCTAAGTTTGAACGTTAATCATCTACCTGTACAAGAAGAAAAATCCGAAACACTTAATCGAATCATTTTCTTGTCTTATTTCTGGGTTTGTTTCCGCACGTGTTGTGCTATCTATCTCGTTCCCCTCCTAGATACACAATGAGTAAATACAATATAATACTCATCTTGAAAGACAAATTCATTTTAAACTTGAGACACACTTTCAAACAGCTAGCATAATAAGAAACGTAAAATTCCTTTAAAGTCTACAGAAAAAAGAAAAAAAAAGAAAAAATATTACACATTTAAAATAGACCAAAACTACTTATAAGCAAATGTATTGTAGATTGGTACTATAAACATACAGGATTATTGAAGAGTATATGATTTTGTCCTTTAAATTATAAATATTTTTTTTTACAGAGATTAAAGGGAAAAACTTCTTGTCATTCGCGTGCATGCGTTCGCATTACGCAATGGGTATTTCCTTCTTATGCTTAAGATTTTCGATAAAATTTAATCTTATTGCAAGTAACACCAAATGCAAACTCATCTAAACTAGAGTTCAATTTACTACAGTATTCTACTCTGTACGCTGAAACATGGAAAACGATCAATTCTAATAACTAAATATAGTCATATACATAACGCAATTTCTCAGCAATATCATTAATATTTTAGATAATTTTGGAAGAATGTCCTATAACGATTGCAACGCTAAACGAAAACGAAAAATAAATCTGTTATGTGATTACTGCATTTAAAACCCCCCAAACACCATCTTTACCTGGAATTGTATTTAAAAAGGTACAGTATCTGCATTCAAACGCTTAAATGATTTTAAATCTTAGTTTGTTTTCTCGGTTATTTAATTATCACTTGTAAAAGAGTTTTCATTATATCTTACTAGCAAAACAAAATTTGCTTAATATTCTGAATTTTAGTTGATAACATTATTTTAACAGAAGTTTAATCCAAAATTTTTTATCGATTTCTTGCAAATCACTGCTTTTGAGTATTCACTAAAATATGAGTAACAATTATTAACGATTAAATATTGGATCAGAGTGAGCCTTCTTATCATCCAATATTTTAACTAACGGTTATTTTGCTGTTTGGAACAGTTAAATTTTAAAATTATGCAAACTATCACATTTTCAAAACATATGTTTAAAAATATTAAGCTAATTTAATTTAGTTGAATATAATTACACTGAATAATTTCATTAAGGATACATCCCGAAAATTACTTAATATCATGGTTACTAACTTCTTTTCAGCGAGACCAGTTACGATCGTTGTCGTTTTGCCTTTATGTTAAAAGCATTTCCAAGAATTTTCGCCAGAAATGTACAGTTACTTTTCTTTTGTTTCTTTTTTTAAACTTTTTTACAGTTACAGTTTATTAATAAAATTTTAATTAAATGGAGTTAAATTTGTTTTATATGTTCGAAAGAAATATTAAAAAGCATAATATATTGTTTTCTATAATAATACATATTGATTTCTTTAAAGAGTAAAACAATTAGCATAGTAATTTAAAAAAAAATAATTAATTAGAATAACGTAATTAGCATTCAAACTACAGTTTTAGTGATATCCTGTAGATTGCATTAAATCTACAATTTAGTTTTGTAACTAAGTGTTAGACTCAGTCGATTGAGATTCTGTTTCCGTACGAGGGATCGGAGAAAGCTGTTACGGGAGTACATTATTACAGCAGCAGAAATTCATAATTAAACATATAGAATAGATAGCTTCATCTGTAAGTTTAATTAGAAATTATTGGTGAATCATTTTGCGGAATAAATCGGCTTATTTCAGGTATACAGAAAACCTGGGATTTTCCAAATATTAAAATGTTAATTAAAAAAAAAAAATTTATAGAGACGAAAAAGATGCGAACACAGAAAATCTATAATAAAAATTAAAATGTAAGAAGCGTCATTGACTAAACTGTTTCAGATAACTTTTGTTTTTATTTTAGTTATGGAAGATTGCTTCTTGGTTTTTACAGATGTGTGTGCAGTTTAATTCATAAATCCTAAACAACATCAAATCAATTCATTACTGAATACATTTAATAATTGAATTTTTTACGCATTATTTAATATCAAGTTATAAATCATTTTATTAAAGTAGAGATGCGAGGTAGAATTTTAAAAAGTATGATTACAGCCTTGCGCAGTCGATTTTATGCATCAGGTAATTTTGTTTGTTTTATGCATCTTTTAGCAAGAAAAGCCAGGAAAAATGTTTTAGGTGTTATTATGTATTATTAGTATTAGCAAACATAATAAAGAACAATTACAAAACAAAATCTGAAATTATAACGACAAAAAATAGTTAAAACCTCAAAGTCTTGTCTTTTGTTAACATCTTGTCGAAGTAACTCGTGTTTTTATTGACTAATTTCATTTTATCTGGCAGTGTTTCAGCTAATGTCTTGCATAATAAAATATTTTCCCAAGCCTCCAAATTACTTCTGATAATTATTTTCTAGTCCTTAGGTAATTTTTGTTTGAATTTTTAACTTTTGACATAGGGTGTCAACTGGAGTTATATCAGAGAATTCCCAGACGAACCTTCAAATCAGTCAATTTTATTGTTCTTGTACCAAGAGTATTCTTTCTTTGCTTTATGACGCGCTCTTTTATTTTCTTAAAAGTAGAAGTTATCAAAATGGAGTTCTTTATTTTTTTAGTTGATTCTACAAAATATCCTTTAAAAATTTTCACATGCAAAATTGTCTTGATTGATTTTCCGTTTCATAAGATTACTAAATTTACTTTACCATCAGCAAGGTGAAAAGGCCCAAATGAAGACAATTTCGGAAACTTTTAGTTTGGTAAAATACAAGTAGATTTAAATCTCACACCTGATTTTTCTGCTGCTTCTCAAAGCACCATGAATACAAAAAATTAAGTGAACATTCATCTGTAAATAGGATTTTGCTCCAAGTTTATTCTTACCAGTTATAGTATATCTTACAAATCTGTTTTCATTTTGTATGACAGAAACTAATGTAAACTTTTAACTGTGATGTTTGATTTAAAAACCATTGTTATCAAATATTTTCTATCCGATATATTTTTGCATTACTTTCTTTCAATTTTCTAGCTTATATATCACTCGAGGCATACTTACTCATCTTTTCAGGCCCTGACAAACGACGTTCTTTTGTTAAGATTTTTGTTAATTCACCTCTTTTTGGAAAACATTGTCCAATTTCCGAATCATTCCGATAATACTTTCAATAATTCTTACTGGAATTGAAAAATTTTCAACAATTTCTAAATATGTCAGTTCCATTTCGACATATGTAGCAATCTGTTGTCTATCACGAACACTCACACATCTATGACGTATATTTTTATACAGTTAAGGTTTAATAATTTTTCAGAATATTACTATACCATAGACGGAATATTGTGACGCACGAAAAGCTATTTTCATATATGGAAAAGTTGTGAAGAAATTCCTAAAATCTCCTTAATTTTTTTTCGTTTGAAAGAAATGTTCTGACTATTTCCAGAACATTACAAAAAAAAAAAATTAGGATTCATCAAGAATGAATAGATAATTCTAGAATATTCTGGATGATGAAAAATTCTTTGTTTCAAAAGGTCTTTATTAT
The DNA here is from genome assembly GCA_018389105.1 of Nautilus pompilius. Taxonomy (NCBI): domain Eukaryota; kingdom Metazoa; phylum Mollusca; class Cephalopoda; order Nautilida; family Nautilidae; genus Nautilus; species Nautilus pompilius. The sequence continues at coordinate 833,609 of JACATO010000343.1, read as the reverse complement.
ATAAATAGCTAAAGTAATTTTATTTTGGAAAACAGCTGTGCATTCATACTGAAAGGTTTATGTCTACCATTAAAAAAAATATATATTGAAAATCACTGAATGGACCGAATTGACTGGCCAAAGCTGTAGTCAAAACGTTTTTCTACTTTACGCAAACCAAATGACTGGGTTTATTCCGACCATCCACTGAAAATTTAAAAAGAATGTTATCTGATGGCACTTTCCTTTGTCTTCGAGAAATAAAAGCATCTGAAAAAACACGTCAGAAGTCCTTTTAACCGACTTTGCGCGCTTATAAAATGACTGAACTTTGTGTTTATGTCAGCACTAAACCTATCTCACCACATCCATGCCTGTTTTTAGTATATATAGTATGTGGGAGAGAGTTATTATTTATTATATTTTTAATATAGCACAAAGGTAAATTATATTATTTTGCAATTTACTTCTGAAATTGTATTCTTGACAGGTATATTTAATCATTAATCTGATGGACTTTTGTCTGTCTTTTTATAAAAGCAATGTAACTAACTGAACCATTTTGTACCGGCCATTCAGGTTCTGATGTTTAGAACCAAAATAGTCATAAAATACAAAGAAGATAAAATGGAGAAGAAAATTATTAATGAAGTTGTCGAGTTTAAATTTTGTTGGATATTTTTTAGTTTTATTTTAAAATTTATTGTTTTTATAGATAATAAACTGAAATGAATTTTCTTGATGACAAAGAACTCTAGGGCAATAAAAATTTGTAAATAAAACAAAAAAATGCGGATTTACTTTGATTTTGTTAAATCATAACTTTCATCAATTGGAAGCTGTGTTTGTATGTGTGCATTTGAATGCGAGAGTTGTCATAATGTTAAAAAATTATTTAAATAATTTTAACTTATATTATTTAAATGTTTTTTTTACAATAAAATCGTTTGTAGTGGTTATAAACAAATTTCCATATTTTTAATTAGCACTTTTCCTTGAAATATATTTGGTGTAAATTAATAAAATTATAAAGAAATTGCGTACATTATTTTTTTTTTTGGAAAATCAAGTAGAGTTCTTGTAATATATGAACAAGCTGATTAGCTGATTATATTAATTCAGAATTAGTTAGCAGTACAATAGTGATTTCTGAAAAAAGAACAGGTTGCTATTTTCACTAGTTTCGCAAACTGAAAATAGCGTGAGCACACCTGTTCCAGATGGAGTGATTTGCTAATACCGGTCAGAGATCGATTAACGCCCACTAGGATTTTACATCACTTAATCATCTCATTAAGTGAGACATTTTTTCATATATTTTTCCCGCTATCGAAGTCGATAATTATTCAGACCTGCAAAAATAAAATAAAAAATTCTGTATGTTTATTTATGTTGTTCAATCGTCTCTTTAGGTCACTACTACTGGCGTAATCTATTCACTGAATACAAATCTCCTTGCGATCGTACAACTCCCCTGCTGGGTAAATTTTCTGCTAGCAGCAAACAACAGGAGCAGCACCCATTTCTCTGAGATCCAATGATGTGCTGTGATGCTAATTAAAATAATTATTTTCTTTCAGTAAACTGCTACAAGCTCTATTAGATGTTATGTAAAAAGCAATTTCGATCCTAGCGATGTCGCTCAATAAAATTCCGCAATAAGCACCTTGGAGACATCCGGTAGATCATGGTAAAGCTGGTGCAGAGGAAAATTGGAATAAAAATAATTTAGCATATGGAGGGAAAAGGATTTCTTGGCTGACTGCAATTCTCTTTGTTCTAACCTTCCACTGTTCCAACTATTTCAAACCTCGTTTACGTTGCGCAAAAGGTTTTAAAGTAAAGTGAAAATCTAATAATTTCAAGTAAAGAAAGAAATTTGCTGAACGTTTTAATCCTGAAAATCTTCAGAAGAAATTTAGTGAAGTTTTATTATTTAATTTATGGATAGTTTAGAAAACAGCACATGAAGAAAGCAATAAAACGAGAGAACCACCGGGTTTATTGTGTTCAATTTTAAGGTTTATTCTATATTACTATAGGAAAAAAAATCCTGCCCTGATTGCCTCATTAAAGTACTTTTAGTGCTGCATGGTACTTAGTGTTATTTCTGGATGAAAAATAGAATTTCAAAAAAATTTAATCGGCAAAGAAAGTCTGTTATTACATGAAATTTACCTGCCTAATAGAAACAGAAGATACATAATAAATAAAGACTCACTAAAAAAAAGAAGTTTTTTGTCATCGGTTTTCTAAATCGGTTATATAGTAGAAATTACGAAATTAAGGAGGTTGTACTTGCCACACTAATTCAAGGCGATGCAGAAGGACCAATAGTAAAATTCAGTCAGCTCTACTGTGATGCCTATATGAGGACAGTTTTCTCACGAGCTGATAACTTTCACGTTTGAAATTTGAAGTTAATTGGATAACATGCTGAATATTAGATTGTAGCAATGTTTTGATGACAAAAAAGAAGTAAAACCTGGTTAATATCTTAATAAAATTCTCTTGAAATCTTGTTGCAGTCACAACGATTTCATTCTTAACTTTTATGTTTAAATAAAATGACACTACAAGTTTTCCTTTCCCTCCGTGGACGGCCCCTTTTCGTTAACACATAGAAACTCGTGCACATAAATAAAATGTACAGAAACACTCACTCACACAAAAACAACAATAAACACATACACAACCGAACAGTAACAGGCGCAACCACAGGTGAACAAAACCATATAGAAGCATTTCCAAATAAACAGAACACACAGTTAGGCACATATAAAAACAATCGCCACGCAATATAAAGGGTCACACACAGCACGCAAACATTAACACATATGAGCACGTACATATAAACTCAAACGGATACAAAGAAAACACACACACACACACACACACACACGAACATTTACGAATGCAAGTACGAACACATAAACACAAAAATGCGCAAACACGCACATATACAAAGACAACATAAAAATACAAACAAACATTTAAACACGCAAGAATTTAGACATATACACAAACAGTACGTTAAAAAAACAAATACTAACATACAAAAGCACGTGAAAATCAACACAAACACCAACGTGAAAACACAAAACTGCATGCATGTGTAATCTAAGTGTTCATTCAATTTTGCTTCTAAAACAATTTATCTAGTGATTATTTCTTTTAAAATATGCATTGTAATTGTTTATTCAAACATTTAGTAAAATGCATATTTACAAAATTAACTATTTAAAAATTTACGCAATGAAGAAATAACCATTTAAAAAATAAACTTAGCTCTAAAACAAGTGTTTGTTATCTACACGGTATGATTAATTTCTATCTCTTTTCTCGTGAGAGGAAAGATAATGTCATTAAAGGTTTTCGTCCTACTTACTCTGTTTCACTTAATTTTTAATTATTTTTTTTGTTTTGTGTTAATTCACACTGAAAAAACAATTATATACTTTTAAGCTTTAAAACTAAAATTGTATTCTGTTTGACTATAATTACTAACAATTATGAGATTTTTTAAATAACTATGTTGAATAGCATTACAGCAAACACATACCTACTCGTGAAATAATTTGAAATTCGTATTACGCCATATAGACGAATTTTAATTTTCTGTTTTTTTTTTATAAACTGTAAAATTAACTTAAAACTTTGCAGTAGCCATAATTTAGTTATGATTCCTGCAGTAGAAAATAGATAATAAATAGGATCCCAATGCATTAAAACTTTAGTTTTGCTGGCATCTACAAAAATACCCCCCTTTTTTCAGCATAGAGTCACAAAAGAAGTATTGTTTATGTTAATTTTAAATACTAAAAAAGTGAACATTTTACTATTCATATTTCTCTTTCCTATTTTGCAGATTTTATTGGGATCTATTTATGCTGGTACTCCTCATAGCCAACTTAATCATTCTACCTGTAGCGATATCATTCTTTAATGATGATCTCAGCACTCACTGGATTGTGTTCAACTGTATATCCGATACCGTATTTTTTCTTGACATAATTATCAACTTTAGAACAGGTGAGTACGATTTCTTGCAGAAAAAAATTTACATTTAATAATTCTTAATTTTTCCTGTAAATTTCAAAAAGAACTGCTATTTTTTAAATTCATTTTTTATAAGATTCTGAATGTAGAAAACGGAATTTTATTTTTTTAAAGGTATTATTAGTCTATTTATGGAATTTCCCCCCTGAGTAGATAATTTCTGTAATAACTTACTATGTTATTAACTAAGAGTAATCTCAGTAAGTTTAAACATTCAGTACTTTTAAAGTATCTGGGCAACGCAGTAACTTTCCTGTCAGGGCGACCACAAAACTCTGACCTCATCGTTATGCACAGTGAGTATGATCTTTGACTGTGCCTCATTACTGTTTATAATTCGTGATTTGGCATTCCTGTGTGAGTTTAGACCTCACCACTATTTTCACTCACTTTAAGGAGGCTAATAAAAGAAAGGCCTTTTCATATTATTAATATAATAATGCATATAATTAATTATTTTTACGGCTATGTGATTATTCTTGAATAGTAATGTCATTATTAAAAATTTATCATAACTAGCAAAATTATATTTAAAGACAGTTTGTTTTTCCTGTCTATTTAAAATTTAAAAAAAAAATTCAGTAAAATTCATATATGTATTTTTCATATACCAAATTATTTGTTAAGTTAAACTCTCACAGATTAAGCTCATTTTTGCTCCATGTCATCATTTGTAACCTTGATATTTATCTGTCGGAGATTCTGATTACAAGCAGTGGTGCTTTAAAAACTCCAATGTCAATAATCAGTTATATTAAATAAACAATTTCGGAAACTTATTTACAACATTAGTAATGCTACGTCACAGTGGCGTTTTTCAGACATGCACTTCAAGCTTGGATTAATGCAAACAAATCTAGATTTACCACTCTTATTGAATCACCTACCAAATGAATGAGCATAAGCATCATTCGTTATCGTTACTATTGTAATGTCATTTGGCATCCGTTACTAGCTACTCGTATGACTTTCCGCTAATGCTTTTTGACCGCTTATACATTGGAATGATGAACCTCGTCCTAAAATTAACGACTGAAAAAGGATTCTTAATGGTTTCGCATCCCGGTTGATCTTTGTACTGCAACGTTTAGCCGCAAATACTTTCAGCATGAGATCTGGCACTTTCATATCTAAGATGACTTGCATATCTAAGATGAAACTTTACCTATCCCGCTTATTGATCTTTCTTTGATATGGAAAGATAACCAGATGCGAACACAGAACATTTTGGGCTAAAAGCCAAAAAATAAATAACGACAGGGAATAACAATGCTAATTAACAAATACATAGCCATGTTTATTTACTTTCTTGAACAAAGCAGAGGCGAAAAGAACATCACCTGTTTATTAAATCTAATGCATCAGGCTCATCAAAATTATGCTGATCATAATTCCGCTTCATTAGTTTGTGTTATTTGATAGATAATATCCATTATGCCGTCTTTGAAAGACAAAGGAGTTGAGCTGAAACGAAGCAGAGAAATATATATATATCATCCGCGTGAAGATATGTAGATTCAGCAGGATTACTGAGATTATGACAAATTTGTAAATGCAAATAAAGACAACAACGAATAAACAGAAGTAAACTATCAGCTTTCGTCGGTTTCTAAGTAGCACCAACAGTAAGAGAGTAGATGTCGCCAAAAATTAGATTTGGTATTATAATAAATCTTTGGTGATAAAATTGAGCTGATTAGTTTGTGTAATTGATTAAAAATCAAGCAAATGTTAAATACAATGGTAATAATGCTAATGGTATTAATAGTGATGGAATTAAGACATTACAGTAAACATTTTGAATTAAAAACTAAATAACTCAGTGAAAAGAAAGTACTTTACTTCGTATCTCTAAATAGCAAAATGCTTTAAGACATTCATTTATCAAGACAGAAAGAATTGTCAGTACAAAAAATAGTGAAACTAACAAGCAAACGTGCCACGGGAAAAGGCCCTTGAAAAAATGCAAGAACAAAAACTAAAAAATGCAGTCAAAATTTTTCATTGGTAGTGAAACGCTTTTACTCAATCACATTGCTTGTTGGAAAGCCTGATTTTCGGCGAATAAATTATTTATTCTTTTAATAGGCTAAACTGCTTTAAGTGAAGGTATAGATTTTATGGAAACACTGAGGCAGCAACTGTTCTACACTTTAGTAGTATAAGTAGATAATGATCAAAACGAGTTGCAACTCGCTTCGGTTGATGCTCAATGTTATGCGTTGAAGTCTGTAGATAGATATTTCTTAAAACCTTCAGAAGCGAATACGACAGACCTAGTGTATCGAGTCTTTTAGCGAATTAAAAATAAGCTATGTGTATAAAAAACAAAAAATCTCAATAGCAATAGATCATTTACAACTTCATTTAAAAACAAAATAAAGCTATTTCCCAGCTTTTTTCAATTTCTCACAAAATTCTTTTCCCTTTTTCTACTATGATACTAATTAGCTGCGAAATTTAAAAAGCGAAATTATGGATCGACATATTTTAATTTTACTTTCATTAGTGAAAAAAATCTGCATCATTAAACTTTCTATTAATTAAAGACAAATATTTTCACAATTTTGCAACTCAGTATCTGAAAAGTGGAAATAAAACTTTACTGATGAATTAATTAAAAACGAAAAATGAAATAAAGCTCCGGTTATTCTGGATACATTAAAAAAAAGAAATTCAATGACTGCATAAGTGGATACTGACGTCACCGGACCGATGAAATATATATTTTTTGTTTTGGTGACCAGAAAGCATTTTTATTTTCTTTCTGTTGTCCCATGTATTTCCAAACATTTTTTTTCAATAAATTATTACATATTTCATACCATATAAAAAAAGCAATTTTTGCTTAAACTTCACCTTTTCTGGATTTTGGGAAAACTCGAGTTCTTCTTTAAATAACAGCATGCTTTTGCTAGTTCTTTTATTTAAATATACGTATACTAAGCAGATTACCTTTTCTAAATCATTCAAATAAATTATAAAAAGGAAATAAATAATCGATTATTTAGTTTTAAATGATAATCCATTGTTATATTCAGCACTTTATAGATGAAATTCTTCCTTCTTTTGTTTTTTAAAGCATATATTATCATTATCTTTGATTTAAATGAATCAGCTAGCAACAGAAATTTTTTTTAAATAATACAAATTTTGAAATTAAAAAATACATATTCAACGCACAAAATCAATTAAATAACTTTTGTAATGTTTTAAAACAGTAAATCGCCGAATATGCTATTAACTTAATTTTTATATCATGCTTTTTTAATAATGGGAAATTCTGCAGCTTTAATAAAACGTAATATCTTTAATACCTGACATAAGGAACCAAAAGACCACTTTTGTGGCATTAAGATGACATTAACGGTCTTTCACACTGAATGTCACGCAAGTACTACAGTCTGTTTTGTCGTTATCTAAATATGTAAAGATAACTTCCCTGCTAAAGATTAAGTGAAAAGACTGGCGTAAACGATTTAAAAGCTGCATTGTTTGAAAACCTGATGCTGTGGAAATAATATGCAGAAATAGCCAAACGTTTTGCATCATCCCAGAAATAACAATAACAAAATTTAAACTTGTTCATATAATATGACGCTGTAGCAGTAACCATTTTTAAATGTTTGCTTTTGAATACGTACTTCTTATTAAAACGCACTCGTCATCATATTTTTAAGGTTGTTTTCGTAAATCATGTATTTTCATGTTACATTACACTTTGTCAATTTTTCACGTGTTTCCAAAGTATGTGGAAAACTTCAAAGCACAATGAAACTGAATACGTTGATGCAAGATTATTATGTAAATTTAGCAAGCTAAATTGACTTTATAAAGAGAACATAGGAAATTATAGAAATTGGTGCTAAATGCTTCTCAAATATTGAATTCGACATGTTTTAAATATATCTCGTAGTTTCAATGTCTCTTAATGATTATAATAATAGTTTCGAAAATGTATATGAAAATACTTCAAAGAATAAATCTTTGAGTTATAATTTTCTGCTGATGAATAATTTATAATGATGTTTGTAGTTTAACAAACTAGATTTCTTTGGGAAATTTTTTTAAAAAAATTACAGTTATCTGTTCAATAACGAGAGTCCGACCAGCGTGCTTTTCTATTGAGCTCTGAGTTAACCATGCACGATCATTTATCATCATAACTGCTCAAACTCTCGATGTTACCACAGCACAAGTGTACATTTATTCTCCAAGGTTTTATAGACGGCTATGTTTGCAAAGAGAGTTTTGTAAAGTTTACGCGTCGTAAATTTTGCAAATGTAACTGCTGAAAGAAAATAAAAAGGATCAGCAGAAGATATATAAGTCGCTAACAAAATTATTTAACGATTGAAAACCGTGATAAGCAAAGAAATTCCTTATTACAGCGTTAGTAAACAAACAAGCAAAATAATTTATTTATAATTAAAATTGTTTTTGGAAACATCTGCTTTATTTAAATTAAACATTAGTTAAATTAAAACCGCTGAAGGTTAGACTTGTTGCCATTGCTTCGTACACTGCAGTGTAAGATGAACTTTCACAGGAAATCGTCGATATACAAAGAACACTTTCTATTTCAGTTAAATAAAAGTAGAAGTAAATCAACTATATAAGGATAAAACAAATTGATAAATACAATGTAACTTCAAGGAAGTGAAGAGTAAATAGCTATCTAAATCACTGAGAAAACAACGTACACAATGGAAGAAGATATAGAGAACAAAAAACACAAACGAAAAGAAAAATAAATAAAGAAAACCACAAAAACAAGCAAATATTCTCCTTTATCTTCAAGAAATTCATTAAGAATTATCCGAAACTTCTGTTTACTCTATTTTTTATTTATGTATCAGTCCTTGTTGATTTCTTTCAATGTTTAATGTCGACTACAGATTGGTTATAAAACATATGGCATACGTTACAAATTCTTCTGCGTACGAATTCCTAGAAGTGATGGAAATACTTTTAAGAGCAAATACTAATCGAATCGACAACGGTTGTCGTCTTAAGGACGCCACGGATTTATCTTTTCTCGAGAAAGATATATCGAGACCAATTATTTTTAATCTCATCTAATGTGTAGCAGACGAGATATGGCGGCGATAAACGTGTGGCAGAAGAACTAGATTTCAGCTACTGGCTAAAACGTCTCACATCGCGCCACATCGCAGACGCCAGTTATAATTGATTAAAATCACGAATTCGATTAAATCGAAGGTTAATTGTAGTTTTTTTGTTTGTTTAATAACCATTATTTTAAACGCATTGTTCAGTTTTAACGTACAGTAGAACAGCTTTGCAAAGGATCATCGGTCGTTATTTGCCAAGCGATTTTAGCTGGTTTTCAGGTTCAGCAAACAGCGTCAGGCTCAAAATCATCTATGGGGCGCATTTAAAATAATCTTTTAGAAGCCTGATTAATCTTAGTGTGACAATTAAAACCAGATTTATCTCAGCACCTACGCTAGAGTCGCTAATTAATTTGCTATGTATAGTGAATAAAAAAAATATTAAACCACTTAAGAATAGTCAGCCATTTTTACAGAACGTACTGTTTACTTTCCTGTAAAATGATTGCCATCAGATGTCTTCATGAATAACAAATTTAGAAAAGTTCATGAGCATCTTCATTTTCATATCTATTATTCAATGTAGTATGAAAATTTAAAGATTGTTTATATTCGAATATCACTGAAAAAAAACAAACGCAAGATAGAATCTGATTAAATAAATGCATACATACGAGGTCTGTCGAACAAGTATCCGACTTTGGGCTGGGAAAAAATTACGTACATGGTGGGGTTAAATTGCTATTCCCCTTCGAAGTAGGCCCTTTGTGCCTCCACACACTTAGCCCAGCGATCCTTCCACTGTTCGAAGTACGTCTGGAATGCTTCTTCCGGAATGGCTCTCAGCTCCGTCGTCGCATTCTGCATGATGTCCTCTCGGCTCTCAAAGCGGGAGCCTTTCAGTGGCATCTTCATTTTTGGGAACAACCATAAGTCAGAAGGAGCCGTGTCTGGAGAGTAGGGAGCCTGGCGAATGAGCGAAATACCTTTCTTTGCCAAGAAACCATGGATCAGCTGCGATGAATGAGCCGGGGCGTTGTCATGATGCAGCTGCCAGTTTTACGAGGCCCACAGATCCGGTTTCTTGCGCCCAGCTGCATCACGAAGACGTCGGAAGACTTCCTGATAGTACTCCTTTGTAACTGTTTGTCCTTCTGGTGCGTATTCGTGACGCACAACGCCTCGGTAGTCGAAAAAAACAGTCAGCATCACCTTGATTTTTCTCCGGACCTGACGTTGGGTGCTTCCACTGTGATGACTGAGCTTTGGTTTCCGGGTCGTACCCGTACACCCACGTCTCATCTCCAGTTATCATGGTATTCTGGAACTCAGGATCTTTGTTGGCAGTATCCAGCAGGTCCTGCACAGCCTCAAGACGAAGTTGTTGTTGTTCCTGAGAAAGCAGCTTGGGCACAGCGCAAACCCAAATCCTCCTTTAAAATTACGTGTGCAGAAAGTTTACTGATCCCAACCTCGTCACCAATTTCCCGCACTGTCAAACGATGATCATCCATTATCAAGGTCCGCACTTTCTCGATAACAACTGCATTGCGGTTTGTTGACGGCCTCCCGGAACGCTGGTCACTCTCCACCGATGTTCGGCCATCTTTGAACCTGTTTACCATTCTTTTATTTGAGTAACAACCATGGCATTGTCACCAAAAGCCTGTTGAATTTTGTGAATTGTTTCCGCTTGGGTATCTCCAAGCTTTTGGCAAAACTTTATGCAAGATCGTTGCTTCGCACGTTCCGTCATCACAGGCGAAATGAAAATACGACGAGTAAGTAGTACAGCACCTCACACGCTGGCTGCCTGACAGCGACTGACGCATCCAGCAAGCCCGCCAAAATCACGCATGCGCAAGAGGGCATGTGGCTTCACTATGCACACTTTTGCCTCCCTAACGTCATTACTTCCCACGGGGAAAAAAAAAAAAGTCGGATACTTTTTAGACAGCTCTCGTATATTTTATATTGTGTAGTAGCTATGAGAGAAGCGGTTTCAGTGTAGTTTTTTATATCCAGTATAAAAGTCACAGCGTTTTTCTGAGAGAGGCGGTCACTGAAGAACAAAGGATTGAGGAAAAAGTGACTGCAGCATTATTATTTCGCCGCAAGTCATCAGTCCATAATGTCATTGACATTTTTAAAGAAAGGAAATGTGTTCAATAAAAAATCAAGTGAGAGAACACAAGAAAGATGAAAACAATGATAAAGAAAGATTAAATCGCAGAGACAAACGAAGGGGTAGATATTATTAGTCTCCATAACACTAAGAAATAGATTGCATAATAGTGGGTTGCACAGAGGAATGGCCCAAAAGAAGCTAATCATCGGTAAGGAGAATAAATCAAATTTACAATTTGCAAAAGATTATGTAACAAAACTCCCAGAGGAAGAGGATTAAGTTCCGTCAAGCGATGAAAATAAGGAAAAAAATCTTTCTCTATAAACTGGGAATGTGATAGCAAGTGCGTAGGGCCTACTTTTAAGATTGATAATCAAAAGCATCTTTTCAGAGTTTCTATAACATCAAAATAAGTTGGTGAATTGAAATGGCAGCAATAAGCACGACACAAATGCATATGAACAAATAGGAAAAAAGAATGTCACAATCAGCAAATAAAATGTTGAAACAAAGGTATATTTCCTTGCAGAACACTCATCTCAGGAGTACCTCCGACTGTATGGAGATTTCCAGATATAAAATAGTGAAGTTTTTTAAGGCTAGTAGTTTCCGGATCCAAACCAAATTGAACGGTCGTGAGAGAACATGTCATGCTGGAATTAACTTTGGAAACTTATTCAAAGACTCATTTAAAAACTATTATTTAAAAGGATGAAACCGAACTTTTAATACTATTATGAAAGTTAGATTTCCTTCGTGATAGAACGTTCGAAACTTGTCATCAGAGTAAAGGTGCGATATGCTAGCTACTGACACTGTGAAGGCGTGTTCATTTGAGCATTATGCAGTTCGCCGGTTTCTCTCACGTCTATAAATGATGGGTTCTGGTAGAAATCTCTGGACACTTGTACAGTGAGGGAGGAAAGTTGTTTGGTTTTCTCGGATATCTCCTACCAAGTTACACTACTGTAAATGTGTGGTTGTTTTGCGAGCATCGGGTTCTACACCATAAACAAACTCACAAAATTCAGGTGTTCGCGTGATGTAATTTATGGACCGCCATTTATTTATTTTCACGAGAAAGCGACCATTGTTATGTTAGCACTGCTATTTTTTAAATGTTTAATATTATTTTGGCAGTTATTCATATGCTACAAAACATCAGGATTTAGCATCTGAAAGTGAAAAGATTCACTGCACTTGTAATTTGGTTGTGAAAACATCAGTCTTGTACATTCTGCGGAGCATTATTACATTGAGTTGGTAGGGCTCTGCAGATCCATCGCATATTGTTAATGCTTTTAGGGAATCTCCTGATAAGACCACTCTACAAAAATCCATCTTAGATTCATTTTTAGTGGCTGGCATTAGAAAATCATAAGATCACATGATATTTAATATTTAGTCGTATGGAGAGATACCATGAAGATCCCCATATAAAGATGATTGTTTAGTTTCTTGACGTTCAAAATGTGGGTAAGGATAACTTTTTGCACAATTTAAAATTTTTATAAGAATTCAGTTGTAAAACTTTTGATAATTCAAGTTACATAGTTGCATGTGAGTTATGGACGACCTTTAAGATCGGTATTAATTCTAAATGGTAAGTAATTATTTTTCTTTACTTTAATTTTTCAGTTAAAGTTTTTACCACGCTTAATATAGTTATACTTTGGCATCAGGCGGAACCAATGTTCATTACCTTTTTACCTGTTTAATAAACTCACAACACCAAGATAAGTAATAATCAAAATAAAATTAACCCTGGCATTTCTCATGCTTCATAGCTGCATTGCAAACAAAACGTTTTTAAGAAAGACTTTCACTAACAGTACAACTTATCTTATGTTCTGGTAAATTCTGGCATCTGGTAAGTAGGTAACATAAAGTACAACAGAATCCAAACCCATCAGCCCGTTTCTCTTCGAAGTGAAGCTAATTAAGTAAAAAGTGTTCTTCCTAAAACCACAATCCAAAAAATTGTACGGTATAAAATGACTACTAAAAATCTTACTTATAATTTTTAGTTTATTCCCATATGTTTAGTAAAGTGTAGAAAATTGGAAAAATTTAAATACTTGGTAAAAAGCATACAATTCAATGCAGATAAAATGAAAATCAATGAACCATTGTTTATTCTTAAGACTAGAAATAAAAGTACTGCCATCGTGTATTTCTATAGCAACCGGCTTGATATTTATTTGTGCTGGATCCATCTTTCTTGCTACACTGTTAAAAAAAATACCGAGTTGGTCTAGTCTTTATAACGTAAGGTAATTGTCCGTTTATAGATGCAATGTTGCCAGTTAATGCAACATTGAGTAATGCCTAGTTGAAATGTTTGCAAAACAAACAATTAACAATTACTTCGTTAAGCTCTGATCATTATCATATCAATATGGAAGTCATTGATGGGTACCAAATGTTTCATGAATATTGGTTCAGAAATTACAGCGGCATAAACTGGAGTCAAATTCTCTATTGTTTTTTTACTGTGAACTTACAGCATTTTGATATACTGAGTACTCTGCCAACCATCATATTATCTCCTCCTTTCGGTCATAACTTAGTAAGCTGTTATTCTATTCGCTTGTCTACAATTTGGATAATTAAACATATAATTTTCATTTACAAAAAAGATAATGATTATCCATATCGTTATTTCTTTAAATTTATGTCTTGCAAAATGGGCAGTTATTTATAATAAATGTCAAAGTTTGCAGATAAAATCTTTCTATATAATTTTTTTTTTATTTATTGCAAATTTTTTTTCACATTTAAAAAAAAAATGAAATACACTTAGAGACAAAAACAAGCAACAACAGATACAAATAAATACGCTGTACTGCCATTATAATTTAGTAAACTTTTGTTAGTTTATGGTAGTTTGTTGGGAACCATCAAATAAAGAAAACAATAATAATTTCTTTATGCTAACATTTGGTCGCGCCTCCTTTTATAGCAAACAGCCTGATGACACTAAATCAACAGGGTTTTGTTTCGCGGTCTGTTCCGCTCTCTTCCATATCCGTGTAAGATCTTTAATTCCATCATATTGGTGGGACGTAGACTGGTTGCTGTCAAATGATGATCGAGATGTTCTCATAAATCCACGATCTAATTTATATGATGTTTTCTGAGGACACCCAGAGAAGAAATTAAATGCTTTGGTTCCTCTTTCAGAGTGTAGTTACAGAAAAAAGAGTAGCATGTACTGACATCTTCCTGAATAATGCGTGTATCGAATCCCACAGTTTGCCTTGTTGGTACACTGGTGAAAGATGCCCCTTTATAATGCCAATATTTCATGCTGAATTGAGAAGGTTCTTCGACACACTTCCGTTCTTTCTTTCTACCAAGTTTGATTGAAGTCCACACCATCAGACTCAAACCTCCATACTTGACCATGCTGTGGGGTTAAAGGTCTTTTTCATCTTTTCTCCAAATTCACGCGTGACCTAAAAACCATGAATTGCTTAAACCTAGATATTCAGAGGCCGTCGTGGGATAAGACCTTTTAAAGCGTTTATTCCAATTGGATAAAATGTGTTTCTTACATTATGCTTGAGAAATGTAAAAAAAAAAAGTAATCTTAACGGTGAATACGAACATATTAATAACATGCTTTTGTGGAATTCTTGCTGTTGAAGGCTTTCCATTTTCCATATTGTTTCCTGCAGCACTAGCACTTATCTTGGTGAACGTCGCATTAATATTGGCTACAGATTTTTTTAAAAAATGTTGATATCTTTGGAAATAGGTCGTAATGCATAGTCAACCAGCAGGAAACCGTATGATAAGATTCTTATCTGCTGAACTTTAAAAGAAACGTTTTTTTTTTGTACTTTGAAAACCACAAGTTAATCTTAAAAGATGCGTAGTTTCCGAATACTTAGACAAAACACATGCTGGTCTACACCAATTTTTACAAGAGTAGCGCTAGTGAACATTGTAGTATTTACAGATTAGCGGGTGGCATTAAACATTAACTTGACCTCATTTGCATGGCATTAATTAATAAGGGTGACAGGTTATTATTATTATTATTATTTCGGCTGGGATTCGCGTACACAGTATTATTTTTGGAACATCTCTTATTTACACAGCCTACACCGTACACATCATCTGTACTGTCTCCTTTTTTTATTCTTTCAGTAAAGATTATTACATCCCTTGACTCTCGCGCGGACATTCATCAAGAAGGATAATAAATCTGATACCGGTGTTCATTTATCTTTTATTAGTTTTCACATGCGTATGTTGGCTGCTGAATGAAAACTGACTCTGTACTTACAAGTCCAAAAGTGTATAAAATTCTGATTGAAATTGCTCCACATCGGGCAGATTAAAATGCTACGTAATGAGATTGATGAATGAAAAGTGTCATATAAGGCATTTTTTATCTCATCTATAGTACTTCAGCGTTATTTATAAACATGCACGACATAATCTGTTAAATATTTCAATAACTTCCCTTCTCAAAACACGAAAACAGAAAACTGTCACGATATATCTGTTGTACCTTATAATGCCGGTATGTACCTGCTTGAATACATTTTAAATATTAACCGATCGTTTACCTTCTGGTAGAATTCTCTCAGGAGTAATTTTTTTCAGAATCTAATAGATTTTTTTCTTAATGGATATGCCAGTGAATGATTTTCATCATAGTTAGTAATGGATATTCAACATACTTTATTGGATCCAAATAATAGTAATAAATTATGTACTAATTTATTTTGTTTTCAGATACTGATTACATTTCTTAAAGGAAAATATATCATACCATGGGCACTATTAACTATTTCCTAAAAGTAATACCAGTGATCGCTTCTCCAGGGTATTACCATAAATTGATTTTGGATGGTCACCTTTTCTTTCACCAGATATCGATCTACGTTCGAATTTTGTTAAGGGTTTAGTTTGTCTCGATTCCAAATATCGCCACATGCATACTGAACGAAAAGTTATCTTTAATATAATTTTAAAAACTGGCATAAAGAATCAAAGATTATTTTTACATGGTATTTAGTATACTAAATAATATTAAATATTTATCTAAGATGGACTTTTGTTTTTTATGTTTTTCTTTTAAGTATAGATGACATTTCTTTGCATACCGGTAAACTATCTCTTGTGGAACACTCGTATAAATTTGATTTATTTATCTCTCTCTCTCTGTATTACAAATATTTAGTGTAGCCACTGTGGCCAAACGTTTTACATCACCGAGAAGCTCACAATTCTGTTTGATAAATTCAAATAAAATCTGCTAAATTTATATTAAAATCTTAACGTTTTTAAGTGTATACCGCTTTGTAAATTTGTTACATACTTAATGGAAAAAAATAGTCCAAAATTAAAAAATGTAACAGTTTGATAATTAACACGCAAATACCTGATTTCCGAAAAGACCTTATAAATTATCATAACAACTCCAACTCAAATCTAGGGTGATGCAAAAATTTTGGCTATGGCCGCACCTATTACATGGTATTTTTAAAAGCTTGAAGCATATAGTTAGAGTATTGAAATATATACATTGTATATACTTATAATAACTCGTACATTGAAATTGTTATTCAAAATTACTCGTAGTTTAACTTTTGTTGATGCAATTTTCAGAAAAAGTTTTCAAGCATTTTTTTACATATAATTACACATAAAAATCTTTTCAAAAAAGTCGTGTAACTAGCACAATTTTAAAAAAATTTAAAGGTTGATGCTCAAGTCACCAGATGTTTGGATATAAAACATGTGGACGCTGGCACGCTTTTGGCCTTGGATAATGATGCCAGAATTGATCTCGTCCACGGATAATAACAGCAGGACTGTTATATTTTAACATTCCTGTCTAGTGATGATCAGGATCGCAGTTTAAGATTTAACGGCTGGTACTAGTGAGAGGGAATGTATACAACACTCCTTTACCGTTCTAGGTATGGTGATCGCTACCGTCTGTCCAAGAGACCCCATACAGCGATAATCTAAAGACACGTGAATGTTCTGAAGGAAACGGGCTGCAGGAAGCCAAGATTGACAGTCGACGCATATTTATCGATTCACCGGGATTTGGGTTGTACAGACCGAGGTGGTCTAGAGCAAATCCGGTACAGATAGGGTGCGAGTATCCAAAGGCATCGTCGTAGCGTGGACTGGCGATGGACAAGCGAAACCGTACCTTACTCATTAAAGAGTACTCACTATGGCGACATACAACTTCTAGGGCGAAGAGCACCACCAGCCGACGTTGCTACCACGACGCATCCCTAACCCCGTGCGCTACGTCGGACGATGCCCATGTCGTGGAACACGGTGTCCAGGATCGGATGACAACCACCATGACACCCTTATGAGAACTCGCTTGTCGAGGGTCGTTCGCAAGCACCTGTGCTTATGTCGTTTATCCTCGTACATTAAATAGAGTGTAAGATTGGATCGATTGTACGATCCTCTCGGAGCTCGGAGAGCACGGATTCCGAGACTTTGCGACGCGCACCCACCCCAGAGATGATGACTCTGAAGGCGGAGCAACAGCGTCGCGCAGACTCCTATTCCAAAGCCGTCCATTTTGCGAATTAGTAAGCATTGCTCACATGACCAATGTCTGCGACAGTGCTTGACAATACCGAGAGGACTTCATTTGTCCACCGCGTCCGAGCGATTACGAATTCAACGTGTGTCGAGGCGAATCTAGCATCACGGGTTCTAGCTTCCTGAACGTAGTCTTGACATGGGTGAGTAGTCCATGCAAGCATTCAGCAGTTCCCATAGGTTTCCTCTCACGATGGATGCAGCTCCAGCGTAGCTCCTAGGCACTTCGCCAGGACACGAGTATTGACGATAAACTCTATTACTGATAATAAATGACCGCCGATCAGTAATAATATCATCTGACAAGTTCTGCCATCAGACTAGCGCTGAGTGGCAGGCCTGTAAATAAGCAGGAACTTCGCCCAAAGCCCAGATAGCAGTTTAAAGTTTGTCCATGTGGCAGTTTCAGCTGCTCCCTTGGCCGTACTCTCTTATCTTGGCGAACTGAGGACTTTGTTGAGAAAGTACCATCTTGAATGGACAACTCGTCGGATATTTCCCACTTCCCGGAAAAATGCCGTTAGCTAGCAAAGTTAAGATGACGTTAAACCTGATGACTGCTAATAGGGCGCAAATTGATTTTTAGAACACTTTAGTAGCATCATCGTTCTGGAAAAACTAAT
This sequence comes from Nautilus pompilius, assembly GCA_018389105.1. Taxonomy (NCBI): domain Eukaryota; kingdom Metazoa; phylum Mollusca; class Cephalopoda; order Nautilida; family Nautilidae; genus Nautilus; species Nautilus pompilius. Next base: position 815,151 of record JACATO010000343.1, on the reverse strand, counting down.
AAATTGTATATACTATATGATGGTTTAAAAGATAGACTTATTTAAAAATACGAGCTAATTTTCTTTGAAACTATTGTTAAGAAGCTAATTGTGAACAAACTGTTTTTTTTTTTTTTTTACGTTTACAGCAATAAAAGTTTCATTAATATTTCACCCATAAATAGACAAAGATAGATATTTATATAAATATGGACAGAAAGTTTTTGCAACTTTTATACGTTTTTTGCTAAAAGGTGTGCGTGATATCTATGTTAGTAGTTGCGTGTACTGCTCCCAAAGCCCAATTAGGCAATGTGGTTTAGATACTGTCCGATTAGCGAAGAAATACCATGTTATGTCTATCTAGTCATGAGCGTTTATTATTAACTTATACTTTTGTCCATTATTAATATATGAGGTGCTAATCCTATTGATAAATCCTTCTAAATCGGTATTTCTTTTGCAGGAAATTTTTTTTTTACAACTTTATTCACCTCAGAACAGTCTAAACCAAACCCGTCGGTGCTTCTTTAGTCTTTCATTACAACTAAGACCACCCACATTATTAATCATTTTAGTAAACATTGGAATCTGTTTCCATATTTCTATATCCTTTTGCATAATTCGGATTCATGCACGAACAGCATACCCCAAAAGAGGTCTAACTAATGACTTAAGCAAAGCTACTAAAACAATTGAAGTTTAGCCATTTATTTTACGATTTCTCACACCTTAGGCGCTACTGCCGTTACGGCCTGACTTTCCCATGGGCCTATTCGATAGCTATCTTAATTTATTTTGCTACCCCTGGAATCTTTGCATCATCTGGACTACCAAAGTTAGAAAAATTTACATTTAGAAATATTAAATTCCGTCAATTGTTAGACCGACCAGATAAATAATTTAAATCATTTTGCACACGTCAAACATTATAATTTTACCATACATTGTAGCCTCGTCTGTGAATTTCATAATATTATTTGCGATTTCCAGTATAAAAGTCGTCCATATATTTAGAAAAGGTAAACAGGCCCCCGAGAATCGTGCCCTGAGATAACCCAAGGACGACATACAGAATCTTAGAAAGGGGACCTTTCATGAAAACTCCGGTCTGTTATGTAAGCAATTCTCGTACATACTAAAATTCTGATATCTATATCAAATCTTTTACGTTTTTTTTTCTACTAAAAGTTCATTCGAATCATATAAATTGCTTTACGTAAATCAATATAAAGGATATCTATTATTTTTACCTTTTTTTCCTCCAATTCACTAAGTGTTACTTTCTAAAAATCCAGCAAACTGAACGATCGGGAATTTTAAGAAAGACAACGACGTTGACGTTTCTCTAGATGAACAGTCATTTTTATTATGAAAATAAACAGCGTCTTCATTCGTCATAATCTTTCAAATAATTGTTACATTCGATTTTCATATAATATTTAATCAGCCAGAGAATTCGTCTTTAAGGAAGCACGATCCAACAATGAAATCAGAATTACTGGGGCCCTCCCCCCCGGTTCTTTGGAAGTTGTAGCCGGAAATGAAAGAAAACAATACCACGGAACGTTTCCATAAAAAAATACACTAACAACCAATTAATTATTATATCTACAGCTGGTATCATTTAGACACTAGACCCAAAGTTGATCAGGGCAGGAGCTACAAACTAACTTTATTTACGACCGTTAGTTTATCGAGTAGCTTCTGAAACATTAGCCGCCCCGCATTTGTGTAAATAACTGGATAACAACAATATATAAATAATAATTATAATAATAATGATCCATTGTGTTTTTTTTAGAAATCATTGAACATAAACTTAAAAATACATATAAACGATTTTTTTGCATTCATTTGCATTTTATGAATTTATTTTAAAAAAAACAAAAAACGTTTTTATGTATATTAATCAGTGCGAAGTTTAGCTAATAAGTCCATTGTCATTTATCTAATGGAATAAAATGCCAACGCCACAATCTCGAGCGTGCTTGCTTGCTACGAGTAGCAGGTAGTCCTTAACAATAAGATTATTATTTATTTATAAACCGGATCGTTTGTCAGCAGACGAAATAATGTCCCCTTGAAGTTTTGTCTTATTACTGAGAACAAAACGCTGTTTCCAGAAACAGGCTCATCGACAGCCCTATTACAGGTTCTGACTCATCAAATGGAATGTAATACTGCGCCATAATAATTTCTATTTTTTGCCCCTTTGCTGTCTGTTGCCGAATATCGAACTGAGATATTTTATAGTTTACTTGTATGAGGGTCTAGGCGTCTGCCTGCCTTCATTAATTCTTCTTGACAACCGTGTGGGCTTCTTGAAATCAATACATAAATAGGACTCCGGCTGCAACTCAATCGAATCTCATTAATATGAATAATGCACAGCACGGTTCTCTATTTTATACTTTTGCTATCAAAAAGAGTTTTGTTGTATTTTGAAGATGATTAACCGAGACATAAATAAACACAGTATACTCAAGGCTAACGAATCCATGGGAACAATACGACGATAAACTCCTGGATAAATTTGGAAGACATCGTTTGCCTACACGAACTTTGTACAGGCGCATGGTTATATCTGCACTGTGATAAGGGATCTATTTTTTTTAAAATAAAATAAATTATTATAAGGCTACAGTTACATGGTCACGTTGATGTCGACAGAATGGTTTTATGCTGCTCTCCGGCGAATGAGCTACCCGCCCATTTGGTGAGGCGAAGTATTTGCGTCATCGCGGCGCGAACCGGAAGCGCTTGCCATGGATTCATTAGCGGGTAGAGCGGGGGCACCGCGTGTGTTCGCAAATGCAGGCCAGCTGTCGTCCGTCCAGAATACAGACTGTGCGCGATTCTTTCGCGCGGACCCGATCGAATGCCAGAGTCGATCGCAAGGAAAGTAGCCCTGCGCTGTCAGGCTCTGGATGGAAACCATTAACCAACCTGCGATAATTAGCGTTCACAGGAAACCACGCCACCGCCCGCCATATCCACTGTGACACTGTCTCGAAAGGCCAGCGTTTTTTTGGGGGAACTTATTTGTGTGCGACGGCGCAATGCCGTTAACAAACGACAACCCCTGGATCCGTCTCACTGTCTGCAGCTGCTCCCGACAACAAATGTTCGTGCTACACAGACACGGGGCGAGAAGGAGATTTTGCTCGTGGTGCTCGCCCGCGTATCGGTTGACGTCAACAAACCCGTGTGACTGTAAATACAAATTTTGCGCAATCACATATTTCCTATATCTCTGAAACGGAGAAATCCTTTTAATATGTTTAAGGATATGTCCCCTCCAAGGGGGGGGGGTTCTGAAACGAAATGTTTCGAATCATCAGATATACATATATTAGTATAAAAATATTTAAAAGTGAAATAGTTATTGCTGATATTACAGTTATATTGTTTTCAGATAATTTATCTTTGGTTCAGCTGATCCATTGTCGTCATTTTTTAAAGATTCAGAAGTGGATTTTAAAGATTCAGGAGTGGAAATTGCATGATACAAGGCAAATTTTAATATACAAAACATTTAGGTACATTTCATTTGAAATACACTGAGCTCTTTGTTTTCTAAAGAAGACAAATTTCCATTGAATAGAGGGCAAAAGGGGCAGGAGTAATGCACAAACGAAAATCGAGAGCTTGCAGCACCAACCCTGACCGATGCAGCAAATATGTTTTGCTTCAATTCTTTTCATATCAGTTTTTCCGGTTGGAATTCGTTTTATTCCACGAAAACGAAGCTCGATTTGATAAATAAATTAGTATTAAAAATACGATGAATTTTATTAATCTAAAAAACAAGTAGTGACACAAAACTCATAATAATTAAATAACACTATTTAGTTTCAATTTTGTTTCTTTTTCTTCCTCAGACAGTTTTGTTTTAATGTAAATACGACTTGATTGTGTGCTGTTTCTCCTACATATACATCTGGCGCGGTGAGGTGCATTTACAGTATGAATGTTTCCTTTGTGATAAAGTAACTTCATTTGATACTGTTAATAAACAATTTTTTTACCAGAATAGCAAGTAAGGTGATTGTAACCGGCATAACGAGTCAAACGAATAATAATATTATCATTGTAATGCGGGAGTATACTGTACTGTAAAACTATTTAATAAATACATTTCTACAAGTCAAATAAACAAAGAAATAAAACTTGAGCATTAAGTAACAAAGACTTTATATCGCTAAAGCTCGAGTTAGTATGAGAGGAAGCGGACAGAGAATTCTGGTTAAAAACGAATATCATAATTAGATAAGTTACAAACAATGATGCAGTTGCATTTATATTAAAAAGATTTTTTTTTTTTTCATTTGTTTCGAAAATAATTAATGTTCGCTGGATAAAACGTAATTTTTAATTGTTCTCTATTGGACACATAAAAACTACATAAATATCTACATGGCATTTACTTCACATTGAATGTTCTGCAAGGCTGGAGTCACTCTCTGGAAATACCAGCATCCCGGAAGAAGCTTTGTCGATTGCTGTAAGGGAAAGCAAAATACTGATCGCAATTACAAGCGAACTAATAAGACAATCTATATTTATTGTGCTACTTTCCTAGTGAAAAATAAATCAAGGAGCTAATCTTTTAAAGAATATTTCCATTGATTAGACTACTGTTTATTTCTCCGCATTTAAAGCAGAATTTCCGCAGGATTTAATAAAATCTAAATGGATGCCCACTATTTACCTAATAACGACAGTATTTAATTTATTAGAAACACAGGGCTCTCCATGAAAGGCGTTCCTCAGCGTCCTGAAGGAAAAGTTATCGAGCAACGCCATTACAATTGTCTAAAATGATGAAGTGTTTATGAAACATCCCTTTCATAAGTATTATTTCTAAGATGTTCAAACAAAAATGTATTTCGCCTGAATACTATTTCTAATTGTTTGACATGTAAATAGTTTATTTACAGCATATTGCGTTAAATTACAGCAAGAGAATTGTAACAAAACCCTATAGTAAGCAAGACTACCATTTTCACACAGAGAGAGAGAGAGAGAGAGAGAGAGAGAGAAACTGTAAAATAAGAATTTTTAATGATCTAGACAATAATTAAATAAATTAAAATAATATGAGTGAATTAATGATTTCGAGTTGTTACCGGTGAATACGAGTGATTCCGACTGAAATATGGCAAATGAGAGTTTGATTCTTTGACTGAAATCGATGTTAACTTGTCCTTCGAGAACAAGCAATTGATAATAAGTTGCTTTTGCATATCTTAATAGAAACGAGAGATAATTTACAATTTTTCTCCATATTATGCATGAACGAGTGTCTGCTATAAAGCAAGCTGCTTCTGACCAGAGAACCATTTGCAATTTTATAAATGGCAAATGTTGATTTAAGAAAAAAATCCTTAATGATAGCAAACTCCTACGGTAATATGTCTGTTTTATTGGAAAGTACGTACAGTGAAGTTATCGATTTGTTTTCTTCATCTATTAAACAATAGTTGCACGCTGATCTCTATCCTCATGCATTTCAGTTGAATACTAGAGACCTTTATGAAATTGGTATTACTCTTGAACTTGACAGCATTGTAATTTGAACGACTGTCTGGTTCTAGTTGGAATAGTCAGGGATGTAGAACTTTCAGCTGCACATGCGCACCTTGTTCTTGAAGGTTATTTGGTAATTTGGCAAAAACCGATTCAGTATTGAGTTATCCAGTGATATTTAGTTTAAATTGTCCGAGTAGAGAGATATGCCTCATAACAGCTGCAAGGCTGTCACTTGCCGCAGTTTCTGAGAGTTTGCAAAGAGATTTCGGTTAGAGATATAGGACCAATGGTTAAGGAAATTTCTCTAGGCTAGAAAGACAACTCGTGAACGTCCGCCATAAAAGCGACTTGTTAGCAGTTATTCTCGCTAATGACGTGGATTTCTTCCACTGACATGAGATTCTTGCTTTAAACGAGTGACACACTGTAAGTCTGATTTAAACGGTTTGGAATAATAATAATAATAAAATAATTCAGTATACACGTGATTTCAGAAGAGGCTTAAATCAGGACAGTTAAAATATATAAGGGAAATATCTCTGTAGGATTAAACTGATAATTTAAAATAATTATCTTAATTGTATTCATATAATGAAAATAATTATACTACTAATAAAAAGAATGAGATTTACGATAAAGAGTCAGAATTTTTAAAAAAATTTATGAGTGACAGAATTGCGTACACATTTGCTCAGACAATTAGGATTTAACAGTAAAATAAATATTAATTAAATTTTTTTTCTATTTCTTTAACAACGTATAATACAATTCATAATATCCATAATAATTAAGAAACAGAATTAGTAAGAAACATAAATCTTCCATGGCAATCGGAAAAATCGATTGCACACAGTAGGCATACATATTCATCAGATAGAAGTATGACTGCTGGCGAACTTTTATTAATTATTCTTCATAATCTATTTATAGATATTTCACCTAAATAAATTTTATACCATTTTAAATGGATTCTACGGTAGGCTGTTTGTCTTCGAGCTGAGAACACAAACATGGTCCGATGTTAATTCTTAAGGCAAGAGTGTCTCGAATCTGAAAAGAGTTTCAGGCAGCGAATAATTATATATGTATTTTTTAAAAACTTCCTCATTGCAATTTTGTAGAAGCCAGATAAGCATGGCTAAAAAAGTATTCATATGATTACAGATCACGTTTGTTTATCATGAAAATATCTCTGACATAAGACTCGCAATTTAAGAAGCAGACAGAGAACTGGCTTCGTGCTTGATACGGAGCATTTATAACGATCCATGGTGCGAATATTTTCTCAGTTCTAGATAGACATAAACTGGTTTCAAATTCCATAACTACTTTTTTTTTACTTTCTTTCATATACAAAAATTGGTATAACTGAATTGTTAGAATAGTTCAGTCAGTGGCACATCGGTTTAACAAATAAAGGTTGTTCGTTCGAATCCTACCAGTAATATATGCGAATAGTATCATCAATGGGTGCTAAAAATACGCTGATGACGGCGAAAAAACAAACTTTCAAAGTCAAACTAATAAAATTGAAATTAACTAAGTTGCGATCTGTCAAACCAAACTTAAGTAAGAGAGAATATCAAATAGTTAACAAATTAGAAAATAAACATTCTGAAATATGAATAACCTTTTTCTGATGGAATGCAGGTGGTTTGTTTAACTTTATCTTGTAGTGGAGATTAGCTTTATCTTTAAAATTTACCTTATTTGTAGTTTTTGTCGCTTGCCGCTATTAACCTTCATACTACTAGATTTCGTATTAATAAAGCCTCCAAACCATCAGTAAATTTGCCGCTTAGAGAATCGCTCAAGGAGAATCTGGTAATGCCTTTAGTTACACACGTAGCTGTGAATGATGGACCGTTTCTGTTTATAAACTCTTCTTAGCCGCGCAGACGGAGCTGTAACTTTTGCACAACAAAGCTGTGCAGTTGATGATACAGCTGGGAGGCGGAGAAGATCTGGAAGAGGGATATGTTGTGTTTTTTGTTTTATCTCGGTTCTGTACTCAGGTGTAATTTAATTACTTTAGCTTTCTCATTTTGGTACATACTATGGAATGAGAAACGTTAGTAATATAATCGATTACTAACCCAAATGAACCCACAGGTGGATAAAACTAGTAATGCCGTAGAGAATCCCAAGGATGTCCAGACTCCGGTGAAAGCAATGTTAAGTTACTCATAGCAAAAGAAAGCCTCGTGCCAACTTGTAACTAAAATACCGACACCAATAAACAAAAGTTAAATGATACAAACAAGTCGGCTATGGCCAATAGCGGAATTTCAACACCAATCTTGTTTAAATGGAAAACGCAATTGTGGCTGAACGTTTTTTGCCGTAATCTCAAAAAAAAAAACTTACCAACACAGCACGTGATCAAATATGTAGGTCACTGCTTCACCTGAGTAATAACTATTTTTTGCTAAAATATTAGATGTAAAAAAAAAACAAAGAAAAATTGACTAAAGTTAGTATATCGGATAAAATATTTTTCAAATTTAGAAATTGTTCTTTAGTTTTTACCGATCGTTCTTAATCGTATACAATAAGTAAATACCAGGACAAAAAGTAGCCTTTAATAACTGGCATCAATAACCAAACGGCTATCTTTGCATGTATTTGTATGGCATTAAATATGAATGATAATAAATGTCATCTGAATACAGCTTAAATACGATCTTTTGGTTCTTTATTGTCAGTTTTAAGATGAAGTAACAATTGGTTGTTTTTCGGTGTACTGTGACACTAAACTAAGCAAAACGTTGAGACATGATAACCCTGTATAAAGAAAATTTCATAAAACTAAACAAAAATTTCTTGATATAACATTAAAAATATGCATTTATAAGTTTTCAATAGTTCATGTATTGCTTGATCACAATAAAAAGGTAACTATAGCAGAATTTAAAAATCGATTTATTTATTTGCTTTCTCATGCGCTTCGATCCTGTCCCTTGTGATCTCTTCTTTGTTAGGCCTTTAGTGTGTTTTCGCCCCCTTATCATGCTAAAAACAATGTTTGACATCGTTAATTTGTTTATGCAACTTACAAAATAATAATTTGCCCATTCAATTAAAATTCTAGTATGCAAGATCTATCTTTGTTTTGCTATAGAACAGTTCGAAATTTCAAATTAACTACATACTGATTTTATTAAAATCATGTTGATTAGAGAAAAATCAGTCTGGATAAATGCAAAGTAAATTTTTAAAAAAAATGAAAGAACATTTGTTTATTAAAATTAAGATCGCTAAAGATTTCGATGAATAGACTTACGTACGACAAGGTAACCTGAAGACGATTTTATGTTTAAATTAAACGCAGTTTCTGGTATTTTTCAACACAAAGAGAAAAAAACTCGTCCGAACGTAACTAAGAAGAAAAAATTTTGCAGGATTTGCTAGAGATGCATAGATGAATGTGCGCGAGAATATACTTACCGTCGAAGAGATATTATGCTGATATTGTTTTCTCAGACGAGTCATAATTCATTTTGTCATTGGCCCCTGGCACAGCCAGATTTAATCTCCGTCTACTTAAGCTGTTTTCAGATTATTTATTTCCTCCGATAGTATGACAGGTTATCAACAAAAACTTGTTTTTTTACATTTTTCTTAACGAAAAAAAAATGAAGTATCAAAAGGGCATTTGTACAAGGTATTTTCAGAATATTAAACGCCAAATATATTGTGTAAATATGAAGTAAAATAGTCTTTTTTTTGGTTTTTGATGCCAGTTATTAAAGATGGGGTGAAGGACATTTCGCCCAGTATTAACCGCGTCGTGGTATCGGGGGTGTGTGTGCTATAAGCACTTATATAAGTCATGTAGTCTAAACCGGAATCCGACAACTCAGCGGTATGTGAAGAATATTCTGTGCCCCATCTCTACAGCGACCCAGACTCCATCTGATATTCAAACATGACAGCGCCCATCTACACGACCCAAGATTGATACAAGCTATTGTGTGACAGATAACAAGTGCGCTTGACTGACCATTTAAATTCTCAGATGGGGATTTTTTATTACGTTTGTCTGGAATGAGTTATGCTGGCGTTTTTTGCCAAAGTAATTTTTGTACGAGACTTGGCAGCAGCTTGCTACAGTAATGCAACAAGAGTGGGAACAACAGCTCCCCATTTGACCATTTCTCATCTGTCGAACGTTTGCGACCACCTTTTTTGTTGCGACACTATCAAAATTTTGGTGAACTTGTCCTGTTTGGTTAAGCGAGTATATCCACTGGACCAACAAAGCGTAAAGCGTCCGATTAACAAACACTATTTAAAGTGTTCTAATCTAACCCTGCCAGTAAGAAGAAGAAAAAAAAAAGAGAGACTTCTCCAGAAGTTGAAGTTAACGAAATTTATCTCGATATAATTCACTGATACGAACCTTTGGGGTGCGACCCAAATCAGGGTTGCGGAGGGGGAGGGTGTGTTCCTCGATAAGGGGTCACGAAGGGTGGTCGGATGAAAAATTTTCTTTTGCTTTTTATTAAATACAGAATAACGAGGCGGGGTTTTCTAGTCCGGTTATGGTCAGGACAATGGCAAAAAATCGTCTTGACCCACGGAATGACCTCCGCCGTGTCTTCTCATCTCGAGGATAATTGAGCTGATTGAGACAACGCAGCATCAGGCTAATCACTAGATTTCAAAGGATTTCTAATGTCTTTTATTTTATTTTTTTGATAATTAAAAATGGAAATAAATAAATAATAATCAAATAAATATAATTATATATGTACGTTTATATTTATGTACCTATTTTACTTTAATATGAATATGAGAGTTTGGAGCTCCTGTTTGTGTCCAATTTAGAGTGGCAGCCAAAAAAAAGGGTTTGGAACAACCGATATAATCCATCATTACTTATCATGGCTCTCTTGACAACAATCCTATAAATCTTAAACTTATAGCAGAAGAATTTAGCTGCATCATCAGCAAGATCATTAATGAAAATTTCTTATCAGCTGCGTTGATGTTGAAGTGAAAAATCGCTAATGCTAGACCCATTTTTGTATATTGAAAGCAATCCAAGAAAATAACCAATTATTAGTTTTAAAGATACTTTGTTAAAATTGCAAAAATAGTTAGTAAACAAAGACATATAGATTATTTGAAATGCTAAGATTCAGTTATATTCAGGCATCGTGGTTTTCAAGAAAAACTTTCATGGTCTAAAATTATAAGAGATAAGCGAAGATCTTGATTAACGTATTGTAATTAACATTATCTGCCTGAATATTAGTATAGCATTCGATATAGCTGGTCATAAACTATCAACTGAAAACAATTTGGTAATTTTAGAATTAATCCAGATATAAGCATTTATTTCGCGAATAAATTATTTGTGAAATAGAAAGAATTGCATTTTTTTGCATATCGTATTACATCTTTACCAAAGCCACATTGCAAGAGCTCAAAGATACGTCTTGGTACTAATCCTTTTCTCATTTATGAAGATGACATTGCTATAGTAAATAAATCAAATAAATTTCCTAACAATATCAAGTTATATGACAAGGCTGATTGAGATATTACTCATACAATGGGAGACAAACTCGTTAGATAAATATGGAAGTTGTGGAAAATAAAGAGCAATATAAATGCTAATACATTTTGAAGCTACGCCTATGATATAATTTTCCGCTTAACAAATAGTAATGGTAATCAAGATTAAGTGCAAATAGTCAGTTTAAACTGAAATGGAATTAACAGTGAAATCAAATACTAAGTAGGTTGGGCAGATTATTTTTTTGGAATGTGCTTTCTAGTTTTGATGTATTTATTTTGCTAAAAAATTTGACAGGTTATATAATAATTCAAAGATGTTTTAAACTGATATTGGAAATAAAGGATCTATTATTTTAGCTTTTCCAAAAAGTTTAACTTCCAAGTTTAGTATATGGAAAATTTTTTTTAAAATTTCTTCATTAAAAGCGGTAAAAATTATCACTTAGTGTTGTTGTTTTTAGAGGGTTTCACGTTACACAAATATAATTTATAAGTTTCATAGTAAGCTCGAAATTTATAATTGATCATTCGGTCTTCAAAGGAAAAATGCTAAAAACAATCTATCTACCGAAATTTGTTCACTGAATTGTGAATGAATAACTGGGTTTTGTATATAACTTGAAAAATATTCTGCTACTCTGAATAATAGTTATAAAGTTATATTTCGTTTTGGTTTTTGATAAAAATCAAAGGTAGCGAACCTTAAAAAAACAAATTTACCTACCTTTTCTTACATTGTTTAACAGTTTTCCATATATACTGGCGACAGGAATCTATAGATGCCATATTCAACTTTTAAAGAATGACATAAAGCATTTGAATTAAAAGTAACCTACTGTATCCAACATTGTCCCATAGATCTCATTAACAAATTTTAATAGAAGAATATTCTCAAAGTGTGTGTAGGTACTTTAAAAGCCAAAAAATAACATTATGATTGGCTAGTATTTGGCTTAGCTTCGTCAAGCTTGCATGCTGGTGGCATTTCATCTAAGTATGCTTAAAATAAGAGGTCTGATCACTCTACCTAGTATTGCTTTTCCAGACTGAGTAAATTATATGGAGAGGGATTTCTGAGCCTTTCTTGTCTAACAAGGATTTCCTGGCGACCTCACTGCATGCGTAGTTGGCAAGTTTATTGTAGAGAGGTCATTTACCAAAGGAATACAGTGACAACCATCAGTGTTATCCAAAAAAAAAAAAAATGAACCCTTCTACCAATAGTTCAAGAGACAAGCTATCAGTTACGTAATTTATTTCAGGTATCTCTGTATATCCAAGCGGTTCTGAACAACAAACGCGTGTGTGCTTCCGCCAGCCATGAGTCCTTCCCACATCATTCCATTTATGCTACATAACGATCTTACAGAACAAGACTGGAAGTACGCAGTTCTCTGTCGGTGGTCGCCATTTATGTAATCTGCCGTCAGTGATGTTCAGATAGAATGGACGTTCTTTAAAAAAAAACATTACTGGCTATTTGTAGAAGAGCAGAACATACAAAATCCTGCTAAACTATGCCGATTTTTAATAACCTGTTTGGCAGACTATTTTTCTGATTAAACGTTTATCAACTGGATCTGTAAAACAAAGACGACCTATGCCGGTCCTGCCACATCACGCCAACGGTATGGAGGTAGAACTTAAATAATCGGTTGATAACTGGCCAAAACTTAGAAAGACTGATTTGTCTATTTTTTCTTTAACTCAGTTGCAAGAAATCTTTGACCTAACATATTACTGCAGATTACCATTTTGGATTTTACTAATATAGGTGGGGTACAGAGTGTTTTTCACGACTTTTCTATGTTTAAATTGTTGGACCTATGTTATGAGTCGACAAAAACCTGATTGTAGTTGATATAATTTTGATAAAATTCTCTCTGCACTCCAATATTTCTTGTTTTTTTTTTGCTATTTTATCTATGATGGATTATAATCTATGTAGTTAAGTCATCAGCGTATGATTAACTCTATAGGTCTAATATAAACGATGAGCTTTTGTTTGCGGTACAAAACTGTATGGGTGTCATATTTCATATATTAAATATATAATCAGTTCTTATCGTTATTTGATACACGGATATTGATCGGCGTAACGCGAATGAAAATAAGAGAAAAATAAACTTTTTTTACAGCTGCATTACTTTAATTTTGTTTCTGCACATTTCAAAGGTGAAACAGATGTATTTATCACTCAAGCAAAAGGAGATCAGGTGGGGTTTAAGCAACTCAGTACGCATGCATAAAACGGTTTTAATTAGCATTTAATTGCCAATTTTGTTAATTAGCTCTTGAATAAAACATAAAAGCGACGTATCCCCCCATTAGCTTAATATACGAATAACGATGATTAAACATTCGGTTGACTTTCTTAGAGAACTGAAAATGTTGAAATATAGTTCTCTGATCAGTTTGACGGTTTTTTTGTTGTTGTCATTTTTTAAAAATCATTCAACGTGGACAAGGTGTGATATTAATTCTGGTGAATTATTTAATTTCCCAGAAATGTCAAACAGAATACTATTTTGTCCTTACAATCGGACAGCAGCTCAAGTTAAAATGCATACTAGTTTAGTACAAATCAACACACGAGAGGTTATCATATTTAGTAGGTAAAGATAATTAAGATCTCTGAATGTATGGAATTTACTAGTATCTATTAAAAAGATGATTTGCATGATATTTTCCGAGGCACTAAACACTTCACCATTTATAATGTCAACAAATATCGTGTAAATTCCACCCTATCGCTAAACTGTAGTAAAAAATATCACGTACTTTACTTGTCTGTGCTGATATTATAAGATTTTGTCCAGAAAATTATTTTACATTGATATTTCTCATTTCCTATTTAATTCTACGATTTCTTACTTATATTCTTATTAATCTAAATTACATTAATAAAGATTTTTCTGTCGATTGGTAGAATTTTCCAACGTCTTGCCATTAGACAAAAAACAATCAAATTCAACTGAGAAGCGCACTTGTGTTATTAGTAATGATATATTCATCTCGGGACAGTAAGTCTTCTATTTAAAATTGTTTTTTATAGAAGAACGTTAAACAGATAACATAAGTTGTGCAATCAAAAGCCTAACAAACTTATTTTATAACAAGTGCTGTTCGTGCATAATTTCTAAAAGCCATGTGATAATACGCATTTAACTGCACGCACTAGGAAATCGATTATATAAATTGTAATCTCTTCTATTAACGTTTTGCAATTTTTCCATTTTTCTGCTTTAGGCGAGTCCTGATGTCTGAAACATTCTTAGCCCCCACCAATAAATACATTGGTGAAAGTTAACTTCTTAAACGTTACTGTTGTTACCAGATCTGACATGCGAACCTTTTTGGAATTTCACTATAAAACAAAACTAAAAAAAAAAAAAATACAGCTAAAAGAAAACTAATGTAACTCGAGAGGCTCCCTGATTTTCTTTTGTTTTTGTTGTTTTTCAGAAAAACAGTCTATTCTAATTGCTACAGTTTATATCATTCAAAATTCTCAGATATTTATACTATTTTGAACCCTGGTTTCAAAATTAGCAAAAGCCCTTTTCAATAAAATAGCTCCCAATGAAACTTCTCTTAACCTGCTGCTTGAAGTGAGTAAAATTTTCAAATGTCCAAATTCTCTTCTTTATTTGACACTGTGACCTGACATTTAGCACACAATGAATCAGTTGTTGGGTATTTTCTCAGTACATAGAAAATTAATAGTAGTCGTGACTAAAGAAATATATTATAATTGATCATATCGTTTATTAAACATTTTTCCATTCAAAATTTTCTTGGTAAAATATTCCTTCAAATTTGCTGACTTTCCTTCTGAATAAAAAACCGTGAAATTCTATGATTATAAATTCAAGAGTCTACAGATTACATTTTTGAAAAAACCTGTTCCTATGGTCTTATTTTCTTATCATTGTATTGGTGTGGAATCATAGGAATGACTTTCGCTTCAGAAAACTAAAGTACAAAAAAAGACTGATCACATATTATTCCAATATTTGTATTAATTTATCGCCACATTTCATATTTTAATGTATTCATACTAATAGACTTGTATTGCTCCATCTTATTTCAGGAAATTATATACCTAGTTTCTTTTAAATATTTATTTATGAATCAAGACGTTGCTTTAAAATAAAACTGTACTTTCTGAAGTTCATATTTTTAATTTTAAAGTTTTATCAGACAAATTTCTGCAAGACATTCTTATAACGGAACTTTATTCTCTGCTATTAGTGATCAACAAGAATTATTGAAAATAATTGTGGTTTTTCTTTTCTAAACTGATCTTCATATACCGACAAACCCTCACCATACTTACAAACCTCTCTGAACATACCAACACACCTCTACTGACACGACTTCGTTTACCAGTGTGTTGTAACTAGAATTTACGTCTCCTAAGAAGTTGCCTATCCAATGTATTTCATCGTATACTTTGGATAGCTTTCTTTTAGCTCTTTTTTCTCGCTGTTATTTAGACTTCCTTTATTATCCAAAAGTGATAATAAAGCCATTCCTGTGTTTTTCCGTTAAAGCAATTACATATTTTTATTAGAAACATTTTCAGTCTGTGTTAGTATTAAATGAAGAATGATTGATTTTACTTGACAGTTTTCTGCGGTGCGATAGCAGTAGATTTTGGTCCGTATGAGTATTAATGTCTCTGCATATGTTGATTGTATTTTACATCTAGTACATTTTTGCAGAGCAGACCAAGCCTATCTATTCACTGGTCAGATTTTATTCCGATCTTATAACAGTAGCAAATCCTTGCTATTTAAAGGTGAATTTACCAGCTTGGCTCTTTTAACTAAACTGCCTGTGAGATCGCGCATGGTCAGCATTTTTTAAAGAATTTGAAACAAAATCATTAAAAACCAATGAAAGAAAACAATGTTTAATTCTGATATTATCTTGTAATTAGATATGAATACATTTCGAATAGGCTAGAAATTTCACAACCACCGAAAATCGTGAAAGCAATATTTTGATTATAATTTAAATAGTGAAAAAATGTTAGAAACAAAATATTTTCAACAAGCGTATCATTATCTTCATATACAGAGTGAAACCAGAAAAAAATCATCTTTAAAGCATAAGTAAGTTTTATTGTAGCATGTGAGTACACTTAAGTCATATAGAATGAAAAGGTGAAATTAATATCTAGTTGTTTTCCACGTGCCTTATGAAGGGAGGAAAGATTGTGGCAAGGATGCAATTAGAGTTTTTATGATATCATGTTTCAAATTTTATCAAAACTAAGTTAGTATTTTCTTAGTATTTGCCACATATTTGCAAAAAGATCTTATTTTTCGCAATTGAAATCAAGGGGTTTCAGATCTGCTCAATTGGCCTAATTTTAGGGCTCATAAATGCCCAGGGAAAATCTTGCAGTCTCCTTTGTCTCTTCCATAGGGCAGTGGCTTTGGAGGAGTGACAAATGCCACAATCTTGAAGTAAATGTGTCTAGAACTGCAAAACATTTTGTTTGAACATTGGCATAAGATAATTATCATAAAAGGATATGTAATCAAAGAAACTCAGACGTCTTCTATGAGCACCAGGTCAGTCTTTACAGCGTCCAAAATCACTGTCTACATCATTAAACTAAAACCACCGTTTTGAACTGTGGGCTCCAAGCAGGCCTTCAAAATTGCATGATTGGCCTTTTGCCACACCCATGCCTATTAAAAGTAAATTGACAAAACTGAGACAAGTCAGGGAACGGAACAGACGTCTAAAATTTTATAATGCTGTGTATCATTTACTGGGCACATTCAAATATGCGTTTTACATTGGCTTTCATAAGCAAGAGTTTTCGCCGAGCCACGCGTCTATTTCATCTCAGTTTACGTATTAACGTTGAGATGTACTTTGTGACACATTTACAGTACTGTCCATATCTGGATGCTTTGTGCGTGGATTTGACCTAGCCTGTAAAACAAGGACTTTTCTAATTAGTTTGCTAATCATGGATGGCCGTCCTAGTAAATGGTTAGCTGCTTTTTCATTTGTCCGAAGAAAAAAAATTGACTATGTTGTTATGCAAAGTTCTATTTGCGTGTCCAACATTCCGAGCTATCCACCAACTCCTCTGACCACATTGTGATTGTCCAATCGCACGACCTCTTGTAAATGGTATTATATCACGATCACCAAATACGAGACATTTTCAAAATTTTACCTGCTTTATTTCTAATGACACGAGTAATTTATAGCCTGAGCGAACAGCCTTGTGCGTTACATAGGCTGTGACGTTATTTCTATGGTTTCTTATTTAATTATGGCAGAGTCTGTACATTATTGTTTTCTTTCTGAGTTGCACAGTAACCAGGTGGTTATGCTAAACTAATGAGTCGGATTCGTGAGCCTCTAGAATGGTTCTTTTCTTCGTTTTCATCAATCGACAGTGTGGTTTTCCTCCGGATTTCTCAGTTTCCTTCCACATCTAAAAATAAAAGAGTTTTATTAGGCATTTTCGGTATTTTTGGTCGATCGGCCCAAAATCTAAGCGTACCAAGCACTTTCGTACTAGCCATAGTTTCGGTGTCACGCATCCCTTTTCCCCATCCAGCTTGTCTTCCTTATAAAAGAAACGACAAAAAACATTATTTTGATCATGGCAACTGTACCGTGGCATTTGATTCGCTATTCATATCAATATCCATACACTTGAACATTATTTCGACACCTATCGGCCATGTTCAGTATTCGTAGAGCCATACGGAACCGGCACGACTATGTAGATATTAATGCATGATAAACGTTTTAAAAAGGGAATTATATTTAATATTTATATGAACATATTTATGTGTTTGGGGAATAAAAATAAGAGGTTTTGTTAGCTAATTAATACAATTTTATAATCAGACATCTAAAATTGTACAGAAATTTTTTCTCGACTCTCGCGCAGTCTAGATAAAATTTATTTACCCGATTATGGTTTTCAGACAGGTTAGCAGGAAAACCTTGCAGAAATACGTTTTTTACTTTTCTCACTAACGCAAGAGCATCCTTGGGATACCTTTAATTAGGTAAATTGAAGTGCAATATTGCTGAATGTAGGAAGTTAATCTTGGCAAGAAAATTGAACTCAGTTTTTCTGAAAAGTTTCAAATCTTATTACTTTTGCTTCTAAGTAGAGAATACAGTTTGTTTAATTAAGGGTTTTCTTACATTTTTTTAAAATTAAAACTACAACAGTTACTTTCGGCCTACGAAAATAAAGCAAACAAAAAAGGAAAAGGTAAGTAAACGCATATTCTGAAACTATTCCACAGGAGACAAAATAGGCGACAGGATAAATTTCAAGAGTTTTTCCGTTTGTTTGCTACGGGGTTGTTTGTTGTTGTTTTTTAAAATATTTTTGTGTACATTTATAAAACAAAGAACAAAGAAAAAAGAAAAACCTCGACAAACTTTTACTATTTTTCATTATGGAGAACACCCGTCCTGATATAAAGTTAATAAAACATGTCATAGCAAGGATTCAAAAAAATGATTGTGGGCGGGGTAGTCTTGGTGAACAAAGAAGTTACCTGGGTGACGGTGGGAGCTCTTGAACGGTGATCAAAGCGCTAGCTGATGAACACTCATCTGGAAAAACTCTACCTCCCCAATCCACCGGCTAACTCCACCAAAAATTCGTAATTTTTTAGATATTCGAGGAAATCGGAATCAAGTCACACGGTTATATGGTGAACATGATGGATAAAATCCATGCCGACCAAAGCTGGTCTTCATCTGAGGTCTCAATTATCAAAGTACATTAGATAATGGTATTCTTCTGTTAGCAGTGAAGTACAGTTCTGATAATTATTTTAACTATTAATGACATCCTTTCACTGTTAATATAACAAATCGTAAATTATTAAGTGCATGTAAAATTAATTAGTTAAGTATTTTTATATTGATATCTCACAGATACCGCTATCGGGGCTCTTTTGTAGGTATTTTAAAATAAGAGTTAAAAGTTGTTGCTTTCAGCATGACAAATCGGTTTCGAAAAACATCTCGAGTTTAAATTCTCTAACATTCCACTAAACTGATATAGAAAAGTTATGACAGATAACTCTTCGTTTATGAATTAACTCAATTCTGTGTCAACAGATTTTGGTATCCATTTAATCGTTATGGAGCTAATACACGAAAACCAGCGCTGGAGATTCACAGGAAAATGCCCAAACAGACGTTCATCAGTTATTCCCTAAAAGATCATCGTTATGCTATAAAACGGGCCGCCGACGTAATCACGTTTATGGTTTCAATATCATGTGCAACGTAGACTTATTTATTTCTATTTGCCAAGAGTGTGCAGTAATTGGTAGAATCTAGACCGGCTGGTCCATATGTCGTATTGCCGCCGGATCCTTTTTCCGTTTGCTGGAGCGGTGCGTCGATCAATTTGTCTTCTGAGGGAAAGCAAAAACCCACTGCGCCAGCAACGTTCTGTCACTGCCGCCGTAAGCGGTTGTTCGCCGCATTCGCAGTCACCTACATCAGTCACCTTTAGCTGTCACGCGGGTGTACTGGACGAGTCGCTCGACCGAAGTCACTGATAATAATAAACGTGAATACAAAACTCTCTCTCTCTCTCTCTCTCTCTCTCCCCCTTTTGAATATCGGCCGTCCGCAAAAACTGTGAAAGGTGCGTCGATTTCTCATCCCCTGTAAGTACACGGGGGAATGGGGACGAGTTGGCAAAGCTCTTTGCCCAAAATGCGCGTGCGTATGCCTTCCAAATCACGGTAGATTTACATTAATGGCTTTGTGTGTGGTCAGGCCTTCGTTCGTGGACACCGAAGTTTCGCCATTAATATATCCATCCTGTGAAACATCTATTTACCCGCATTAGATCAAGAGTCGACGACCACACCATAATTACTACACCCTGGGAGTGGCAAGGCTCTAGGTTATAAAGTCCCTAATGAGCTCATTAAAGGATTTCGCTATAGAGATAAGGGCCTAAAACAAGACTGAACATAAGCATAATCTACTTGTCTAAGGATATGCATGGAATATCTTGACCGGACGTTGGCCTTCCTGAAATAGCAATAAACATTTTTGAAATTATCGGCCGGTTTTATGCATGAGAAAATGTAAGGTAAAAAAAAACAAAACAACAACAACAGCAAGAGGTGGTTTGAACAATAATGTTGCTTTAGTGGGATTGAAAGAAATAGAGCTATAAAAATCATAAACGATCCTTGTGTGTGTGTGTGTGTGTGTGTGTGTGTGTGTGTGTGTGTGTGTGAGTTTGCACGCACTGGTGAAAGAAGTCTATAACCAACAGGTGAACAGCAGAGGCGAACTGTACAGAAAAACGAAAAAGTATGCAAACTGCTATTTTAATTTAAAGCGATTGTAGATTGAATGTTTTATAAAGTAAAAAAAAAAGGTTTCTTTTTTTTGGTAAGACCGTTCGTTTGCTTTGAAACAAGCGACAATGATGTAAACCAGTCGTTGATCGACTTTTGCTAGTTCTAGATAAGCATGACAAATTACGCTGTAACAGCTAAATTGATCTTATTTCGTTATGCGAAAAAAAATTAGTTACCGAAGATTGATAAATTTTACCGTTGCTCAATTTTAAACTATTCTTTTGTTTTGAAATATTTTTTTTTTTTTTTTTGTTTGGACCGTTAAAAGCAACTAATTAACTTATCTTGTAAGTCGTATTTGTAAAGGTTCCTTTTTTTTCTTACCGCAGCGCTAAGGGGAAAAAATCTAGACGATTATCCAGTTGTCTTGTACGTGTATATATACGTTGTTTTTATTATGACGTGGTGGAGAAACCATAGTGATGCAAATATATTTCCTGTTTCCGTCATTATGCGTTTTCGCTGTGGGACCACTTCTGTATAAAGGAGTGTGATAACATCCACATCTTGCGTACTTTTGGTTCTAATTTTTTAAAATTATTTTCAGTGTTTAAGCCTTTTCTGTTTTTCATTTTGCTACTAACATCACTTTGCTAATGTTATTAAGTATGCTCAATATTTCTTAATATTTTTGTTTTCTATTAATTCCCATATAACATTCATGAATTCAAGAAAACATTTGTAACAATTCAGTCGTATTTCTAGATGTTTTCCACAAGCCTTTGAAGTTACATCCATAGTGAGGTAATGATATATTTTACTACTAACCTTTTAAACCAGTTCAGACACTTTCACCACCGTTTTCATTTTGAAGTTTGTTGCTTTCAATTCAGTTTTTCTTTCCTTTAGACTGTTTAATTACAACATTTAAAAAAACTATAATGAAATCACTCAAGCACTGAATCCTTTTACCAGGAAATGCAATTACAGGAAACTTAGATTTTTCTTGTTTCCATCTCCGATTACAGTTATCTCTTTAAAAAGTCGCCATTTATTGTGCACAAATTTGTTTGTTGGCAAGTTAAAATTAGGATACAGATTTTTCGATCGATAACCACTTTCTGATTTCGTTTATTTAAAATAATAATGCCTTTATCTTCTCTCTAAGTAGAGTTTGTTAGATAGATTAAGATAAAAGGTATATTTTTAAAGAAAATAATATTAAGCTTTTAAAATTCATTTTAATTTTCATGTTAATAAAACACTCATGAAGAGATGAACATGGAATAAGCAATAATGCAGATAAAATAACAGATTTTGTAGTTAGAACACATTTAAAGATTTTCAAAACCAGAATGATAAAATACATACGCATCATACTACTACTACTACTTCTATTATTAATAATAATAATAATAATAATAATAATAATAATAATAATAATAATAATAATAATAATAATAATAATAATAATAATAATAATATAATAATAATAATAATAATAATCACATTTTTAAAACTATAGATTTAAACTGACGGAAATAAAGATTTCAATTTTCAACCCTTTTATATCGCGCCAAATACTGTGTTCCATGTAGACATTTTTTTCTTTTTGCCAGCTGTTGCAGTTTCTCGCAGTTCAAGCTCTAGTTTTGCATATTTGAAACAAATTCTTTATAAATGCTGTTTTCATTTTTTTTTTTTAACTTGGAAAAATAGCTAATACAAATCTTACACGACCGTTTTCATTTACATACCTGCACCCTTTATACATTTCATTTTTTTCTCTTTTTTCGCACTACTGACGCGGCATCTGCCAAAAATAGTTCCTGCTTTTAGCAAGTCGTTGTTTGGCATTCGTTCCCTATTCAATCAGTATCATTATTTTAAATTCTAATTTATCGTTTTGAGAAAATTACTCTTATTATTCGTGATATTGATAAGCATGAATTTCATGAATTTTTAATAATTGGCTGTTATTTTTTTTATTTATTTACTTTTTGGAATTACCACAATTTTATTAAGGAATTATCCACAAAACAGCACTTAAGGGCATAGCAGGTGATCGATAAAATAAATTATATATTGAACTAGCTTCATACTATTCATTACTATTACTTGCCAGCTTAAAAGTTTTTTTCTGCCGTTTCTGTTACTACGACAACCATGCGTCACTACAACATCATGCCATTTTGTTTGCTTTTTATATTCTCTCTTTAAACTTACACCCTGGCTTCATGTTTCTGAAGAAAGAAAGCTTTCTGAATAACAAAATTAAATTCACCTATTTGCTTCGGTGTTTTTTAAGTGCAAGTTTTATAACATAGCGTCAGAAACCATGTTTATTTTTAGTTTTCTTCTAATTATTAATTACAAACCTTCGAAATTACAGTATAATGCATTTGAAACTGTAAATTTGCTTCATTTAGAAAGGAACGCGAAACCATCTCAATTCACACTTTAAAAACTGTGCTAGACAGACCAATTATCCTTTAGGCCTTTATGTCATGATTGTCATGAGTATTAAGTTTTTTTAAACTTAATTTCATATTTATCTAAAAATACTAATCAGGACTAAAACAACAGGATAATTTCATGTAAACAAGCATGCGTCATTAAAATTCTTCAGAATAAGAAGGTCCTTTCTCATACATAGAAATAACTAGAGAGAATTAGGGATATTCAGTTTTTTTAGCTTATTTAAATGTTGTGTTATGAAAGATGTCTGCCCTCTTCTGAAAAGTCACAGTCAGCACAGAATTAATTTCTTTTACTCTAGCGTTTTCTATAAGTGTTTCTAATGGTAAATCTGAGAATTGTAAGTGTCTGTAGGTGGATAAACACTGATAAAACACTTGTCAAAAATGCTTTAATTTGGACAATAATTATGAAACAAAGAAGAACAAAGTCTAATCTGTTTGAATCTGGTAAAGCCTGTAAAATGATATCGAAATATAACTGGATACCAAAAGAATATCTAAATGCAAAAGAATATAATGCATTAAATTTCAAGACTGATACTGGAGTGAATTAGTGGACAAGAATTAATATTTTGTATGGAATTCTTTTGCTACTGAAAAGCTCCTATACTCGGCTTGGCGAAAAAGTGTTTTGACGAAATCTGAGAAGTTGTCTGCCGAATGTATAGCGAGCGTTGCCGATGGTCACTGTTTCCTCAGTATTTTATGGAAATGATTGGGAAACACGGGGTGATTTAGGTCTAGAAACGTGGAAGAGGTTTACGACATTTACTACTATACAGTCTGAGCAGATGTGATAGCTGAATTTTGTCCCCAAAAAAGTATAAATAATGAGATGGCTTTCCAATAAACGGCATTTTAAGGCTTATCATAATCTTAGCTCGACATTCTCCGACGATGTCAGCTCTTACTTACCAGTTAAACAACACAATATTAAGTTAGTGAGGATTGGCATTTCACACACACACACACACACACACACACTGCAAGTGACCTTTCATGATACGATACTCAAATATTTACGGCGCTCTGAATGTTATAAAGTCACTTATAGTAATCAGGTTGAAAATTTTTTCCGCTTAAGACATAAGTGTTGAGAGAGATAAAAAAAAAGGTACTACTTTTTCACTTTGCATATTATTATTGCATCAAACAAAATCTGGTACACTCTGAAACTGGACTATAGCATTTTCCTACTTACGATACAAACATGCACACACACACACACACACACACTCGCATAAAATAAATATCCATTGATCCTATTATAGCGTATTTATGATACGTTATCAGATAGTATAAATAACTCAGATAAGCAAAGCACTGTCTTTTGCTAGCGAATAAAATCTGAAATGCTTTCATCGTCTGGGGAATTGAGGCACTTCACTTGTTTGAAACGTTTTCGATGGTAACGTGCATAAAGTGAACACAAAGCTGCCTATTAATTATTTTTGTTGCTGTTGTTTAAAACATTTAATACCAGAAGCATTAATGTCTGAAGTATAATCTTAAAAGAGGTTTTTGTTAATCGTTTATAATTCTCTTTTTTTTTTCGTGTTGAACCTTGAAAATAACAGTTTTCTACATTTTCCAACAATTATAAACACGTTCCAACCTATTCCTTAACTTATATGTCTTCATTAACTCCTCATTTCATGTCTTAAAGAACAACGGCGATAAAATGACTTTACATGGCATTCATGAAACATTTGACATCTTGTGCTGATAATTAAAATCGTATTTTGCAATCAGTAAGACTGTTTGCAATGAATACATCTTACATGAAATTATTATAATTTTCTAGATAAGATAGGTAAATATACTATGCCATTTAAATAATTTGCATTCAAGATATACGCGAATCTATTAGATGGTTAATAAAGATAGAATTTCTGGCTTCACCTACTTACTTTAATACATATACTGCCAATTAGCGCTTCATCTATTAATTTTAAAAGTTACTACTCAAAAGAATGTTGTTTTCACTGCCAGTAAAAAGATGTTGATTAAAAAGAACCGAAAGCAGAAAGTAAAAAGGTGGTGTTGTAATCTAACAACGAAAAGCAGTACAAAAGTAAAGCCATTGTTTATGGCCTGAAAGTATCAATTTGTTTTTTACACGTACATAATGTAACTGCGATTTACCAGACATCGGAAAACAATGTTCACGCTTTATATATGACTTGAAATAATTACATTAATTACTCAAATTTTTCGTTGTAGTCGAAATCCGTGCATTATTTAAAAGCAGATATATATATATTTTACTGGAACTCTCAGCCCAAATATCTACTGTAAATGTAAGTTAAAGAAGCAAAGCAAAAGGAAATGTTTACAAGCAGTTACACGTCTTCATCAACTTCTTCTAACATGATTTTAACTCGCAATCTCTTGGGAGTTTTTTTTTAATTCTAAATCTGATTTTAAAATATTACACTATTGTTGCTTCATAAAAGCTATTATTATTATTATTATTATATTATTATTATTATTATTATTATATTATTATTATTATTATTATTATTATATTATTATTATTATTATTCTTTTTCAGGTGTTATAACAAATGATTTTGCCGATGAAATAATTCTAGATCCAAAACTCATTGCTAAACATTACATGAAAACGTGGTTCTTCCTGGACCTAATCAGTTCAATTCCAATGGACTATATCTTTCTCATGTGGGACTCTGAGGCCAACTTCAGCCAGCTGTTCCATGCAGGTACGAATGCGCGAATGGACGCATCCCAATACTGGCAAGGTGATCATTCTCGTTTTTACTTTCAACTTTTGTTACATTCACCACCATTCTTTCTTCTCGTCTTACATCTTAACTCCAGCTTCCGCCGATTTTGTCTCATTGAAACGCTTCATTGAGGGGTCTTGAAACTAGTTTATTTAAATTTGGATATATGTAATAAAGCTTTTGTTTAACAGATTGGCTATTTCAGGTTTAAGTCGGGTGTCTTGTTTCCGGCTCTCCAAATGTAAAAAGGATAAATTATTTGACAAATGTATTCTAGAATTTAACAAATCTGGATGAAAACATCTATATCTTTAATGCTTTTTTTTTTAAAGATATAAGGTTCTAGTTTACATATAAACCTTTATTCCAGGTTGAAATAAATGCAGGAACACATACACACGCATACATATATAAAAATAAATTAACTAGTTTCAAGACCAATGGTAAGCGTTCTATTTAATTTGTTTAAACAAGTAAACTTCATCTTCAAAATATTTGCTTATAATAAATAGGCCCTATTTGCTTTTTATCCAAATAAAAATCTTTTTTTTTTGTTTTTGTTTTTTCGTACACCGATGTCTATAGAGAAGGTAATCCTGGTGAGAGAGAGCGTTGTGCAGCGGTGACCCCGGCACTTCCGACATTGGTAGAGAAATTTTAACCGGGATTAACTATTTTTGGAATGTGAAAGGAAAGCGGAAAGAAAAAGCTCGAAGGAAAACCACGCGGTCGGCTGGAGCAAAAAAGAGGATCGGGGAAAACAGCTTAATCGCTTACACACGAAAGCTAAATGTAAACCCAAATGTTTTAATATTTAAGCCAGTTTAACTTTTTAAAAAAAATTTCATCTGCTTGAATTTGGTGTTTGAATAGATTTTTTTTGTAAAAATGAAAAAAATTTTCAGTAGAAATTATTTATTTTAAAATGTTTTTTTTTTAATTATTATTTGTTGTTATTTACTGGCTTTGAATTTCTTTTGTATAATCTACGCAAAATTCATATTTTGGCGCAAGCAGTTGTTTTTCTCTTATATTAAATTCTTACAAATTTTATTCACCAAACGTTCAACCAGTACAAAATCGGC
This sequence comes from Nautilus pompilius, assembly GCA_018389105.1. NCBI lineage: Eukaryota > Metazoa > Mollusca > Cephalopoda > Nautilida > Nautilidae > Nautilus > Nautilus pompilius. The sequence goes on along the minus strand of JACATO010000343.1, from coordinate 788,459 downwards.
TTAGCAAAATATTTCAAAAGTTGTTATTGATAATGTCTTTTTCATCATCAATATCAGCCTTAGGAAATACTAAAATATAATTTAAATGGATTCAGATCATTTCCTGTTTGTCGTTTTCTTATGTTTTTGTTTGTTTATTTGAATCAGACTCTTTTCCATACGCACCAGCCATATTTCTTTTTAGTGATATTCTACGTTTGTTACATATTATATGTATATATATGTGTATCGTCTTTTTTAAAATTTCCTCACTGCACAATAGGAACCATTAGTTTAGAGAAAATGAACAAAGCCAAAACTTTAAATTAAAGTAAAAGATCACCCTTCTATATAAATTAGGAAAATCGAATCTCTGGTTTCAAAATGGAAGTCCAGCATGCATTTCGTCTTGTGACCAGTCAGACAGAAACGTATTCTTTTCAAAGTGAATAGATGCACATCCATTTCGCTTAGTTTGTTAATTTTGTCTTTTCTGTTTTATTTGTTTTTTTATCCCATTGTACGGAATTCGCTAAGCATATGTACAAGATGTTGATCACTAAATCTGGCTTCTGTTCATTCATTCTCCCCATGCATGATATATTGTCTGTGCAGTATGTAATGTACATTTGTTGTTATTATTTGTATTCTATCTGTTTGTTGCTTTCTTTTTATGTACTTTACTGCATCCTGGAGTTACCTCTAAATAAATTTAAGCAACAATAACAATTTTCTTTTATTGATGCTCAGAAATATTCAGAACAAGTGTAACTTCTCATTTACTCTATTATTAGTATATAGTTGGATATCACTGCTACTTTACGAAACGTAGCAACAGTGGTTTCCTTTTATGGTTATAATTAAAGAATGGTATTTTTTAAGTGAAGCATTTGGACTGCAACAATACAAACGGCAGTTCTGAAGTTTTACATTAAGTGTCAGTGTTGGTTTTAAGAATACTTTTATAAAACATTTGAAACAAAAACATGAATTACAAATTAGTTAAATAATAACCTAGGGGAGACAATCTGGGATAGTGGTAAGTGGTTACAGTACAAGTAATTCCTTATTAAACATTAAGTTGATGCTATAATTGACGTCATATGCTGACATATAGATGAGGCTATAGACGACTTTATCGATGTTGTAAGCTTTGACCTGTGCTTGAACGTCAAAGCTTGTGAATTTGATTATAGCCACCTATTCGTTTAATTATGAATTACTAGTGCTGCGACAACTTGCCCCTGAAACAACTAGCTCCTGTCTCTTTTAATTGTCTGAATTTTAAGAATACGTTCATTATTGTCTCCTTTGCAAACGTTTCAAATGCAATATTAATGCAATATTAGACTGAATTGCAATAAAATAAACTTGATAGTATTCATGAATGTTTAAAACAGAAAGAAAAATGTTGGGCGGCTTTTGCTGTGTAGATTAGCTAGCGCACAGTCACCTCATAAACAATGAAATTGTGTACAAAACAAATACATTTATACAAATTACAAAAATCTACAACATATTCGTGAGACTTATGGTAAAATTTCGCAAACAAAATTTACAACAACAAGTAACAATCAAATTATTTAAATTTGTATAAAATCTACTTATTTAAACATAATTAATAAACATAAAGTTTTGAGTTAGGGTTTGTTTGATTAAAAGAAAGAGTTTGTATATTTTGCACACCAGTATTTACAAACATTATTAACGTATAATGAACTTGTGGGCCTACTATTTTTGAATTCTAAAAATATTTTTTAATTAATTATTTTTAGTATTTCGTGGTTTTGCTTACCATTCATTTCAACAGTTTCTGTAACCGTACACGCAGATTCAAAAATATCAAAAGAACTTAAGCTTGTCGATAAGCTATCGAATTACAGTAGAAATATTTTTCGTTAAAATTTGCTCTGTATAAAATATCAAGTTTTCTTTAAAGGAAACTACCGAAGTTATTTAATAAAGTGTTAACCACTCGCTTGGTTTATTTGTTCAGTTATAACAATACAACAATACTGCCAGCTGAGTGAGAAATATTTAGTGGTGCATAAAATCTTTGTTCTGCTTTCCTAATTTTATCAGATAGAATGGATATCATTAATTTTGTAACACTAAAAGAAAAAGTGTGCAGACTATCTCTTCATACACTAAGTTTTGTCTATAAGATTTGCTATTGCTTCCAGGTAAACTTATCTGAAAGACAGTTTTGTAGATCTGGTCATGATAGGAAAGATTTACATCTTTGTACATCCACTATGCATTCTTCAACCTTTTTCATTCATTTTCTACTCTTGAGGAGATTTTCCACCAATTGAACACACAGAACATCGAAAATTACTATCAGATGCTCTTCGAAGCTCAGGTGTTAGGAAATTTAAAAGGCTCACTTTCGGAGACATATAAACCAAAGCTATTAGTGTGAATGTGTATCTGTCTAGAAACGTCGGATATTTGCAGGATTAATGGCTTTCAATGATACCACAACCGGAAATATAGCAAGCATTGAATTTTATTGAATAACAAAAACTTATTTACAATATAATTATGTTCAGTAAATGCGTTAACTGGTTTCCATTAAGCCAGAAAACGGTTCATACTAAAATAATTTTAAAAATAATAATTGAACTTATCAAGAATTATATATATTGCACTATTTTTCAATAAAATTCTATTTACTTTAAATAGAAGGAAACATATTTCTATGCAGTTTTTTATTTGGACCTTTCTGCATTACTGTTATAATAGCGTAACACTGAAAATAAAATAATTAAATAAGCAGATGGCCAACAATCATTTAATATAAGTTTCAGATCTAAAAAACTAAAAAAATATCATTACTAAATTTACTTGCACCTTAATAAGTAATTTACTTTTCAAAAATCGGATGCAGAAGAATTTAAAAATGTAACATTACTTTTTTTCATATATGAACTGAATCTCGATCCATTCAACGAAGAGATGTTTGTCATAAAAGTACATGAAATAGTAAAATTAATTCCTTCTAAATAAATATATAAACAGAATACACAAAAAAGGTACGCTTTCTTCTTGCCAAAAATTTGCGCTAACAATGAGAAAAAAAGGGTAGTACTGGGTGTTAGCATTGGAAACCAAGTTACCTGCTAAAATTGAGGGCTGTTGAAGCGGAGTCCAAGATGCGAGAGCCGATCAAGGGTTTTCTGCAAGATCTCTACCTCATACACCCGGAAAACTCTGCTAGAACTCGGAATATTTAGATGAGGTGGAAAAAATTGGATATCCCGGAGAAAACCCACGTGGCAAGCTGCTGTAGAAGAAAAAGCATAAAATGTTAAAGTTAAACAAAAGCGCTAAACATTATATTAGTGTGCTATTCTCTGAGAAATTCACTTTTTTGATTTTTTAAAATTAAAATAAAAGAAATTATTCATTATAGATCATTTATTCCATGAATGTTTACGTTTTTATGCGTTGTTTCTTTTCAGACAAAAATGTACTAATTTATTTCTTGCTTCTTTTCTCTTTGTATTTCTTTCTATTTACAAATTTGGACATTGTGAAACATACTCTTTTGAAATTTCATGAACATATAGAGGTAACTCCAAGAATAGCTTTCACGTGTTTGTAAATAGCTACATTGTGTTAACTGACAAAATTTCTAGACAACCAACCTATCAAACATCCAATAAGGTCTCAAATTCTATTTCCCTGAGAAGAAAAAATATAAAGCTAATAACAACAAAGAATTCCCCGTCTCGAGAATGGTCGCCTTGCTAAGAATTGTCTGCCTGTTTTCTACGAGCATATTGCAATCGAATCTGGGGATGTGGAGTAAGTAATTACACAAACTTTTTACCTTTTCTCTTTCTTTTTTATTTTATATCTTACCCAATCCTGAAAAAAAAGTAGAAAAGTGTCATTTTGATTTAATTTTCGGAATTATTTTAACCATCCCGTAAATAGCTCGAGCCTTGTTTATAACAAAGACATTATTTGGAAGTTTTGCCCCTCAATCTGCATGCGATACATTTCTAAAATTATCAAGCATGAACTACTTATAAATGTATATTATTCGCTTAATTATATATTAGTTTAAACGACCTTACCCAAATAGAACAGTGCGAATGACAATTTCAACTACAACACGTGCATGTAATTTTTATTGCTGTTTTGGTTTTCGTGCATGAGTATTTAAGTTGACCTTCACTTACATTATGCATAAATAAACAATGCTTGTGCTGCTTTATTTGGTTTGTTTGTTTGATTGTTTGTTGTGTTACAAAGCCTTGCCAATATATTCCTACGATCACCTGACTGTGACCATTAAAACTATAATTAACCGTAGAAGGTTACTTTTTCGTAGAAAGTAGAAGAAATATCATCGAATACACTCAACACAAAGCCAACATTCCTTTTTAATGATCTACCTTATAAAGGTGAAATACCAGTTTTACTTTCTATTTGCATGAGTATTATTATCTTCCATATTTTAATGCTCTGCAAACACCACGAAAAATAAATATTTAAACTACATAAAATAATTATTTTAAGAGGAGTTCATTTCTTTCTATTTCTCACATTTAAAAACGCCTTTGAGATTTACGTTGTCAGAGAATTATTTACCATTATATCGTCTGATCAAGGAGAACAATTTAAATTAAAAGTTTATTTTTTAAAAAAAAATTAAAGTGGTTTCAATTTTATTACGACCAAAAAATATTATTTTCTTTAGATGAATTCTTTGTGGATTTTTAGACGATAAATGAAATTTTCCACATTTTTACTTTTCAAAAGCTATAAAAGTGTTTTTTTTTATCAAAATGTTATAGTAAATGATTTTGATTTCCTAAGGTGCCATGCCTACCTGCCTTTCTGATTAAAAAACAAAATGCTTGAATACATGAAATTATCTGAAGAATGCAGCAAAGGATCAGGGTTAATCTTTTTTTACGGTTCAAAATCGTATTTAATATATTTTCCATCGTGTATTAAATTAATTTGTTGTTGTTTTCTATTATAAGAACGACTAACGATCTATTCTACTAATGCTGACCACCAATTAGCAAAATTTAATTTTTGAAAGACTTTGCTTAAAGGGTTGTTATAACATACCAAATAGAATTTTAATGAAGCTTTGAATATTTGCTTAGAGAGAGTTCAAAAATTTTTTTACCCAGGTAGCACTAGAGCCTGCACATGAATTGTGGCGTATGGCGATGTAAAAAGGTTAAGCAACGTTTGAAAGTTTACGACAAGCATTGAAAATAAAAAAAAATAAAAGGCACATATTGAGAAAGTCTAACTTAGTCTCCAACTCCGTAAAATAAATAAATAAATAATGTGATACAAACGTTTAAGAGTATTTTAACCCAGTAACTTTAGAAAAACAAGTTTTTATTTTTAGATTTAATTTTATATACTGTCAAAATATTGTGATTATTTAAAGAGAAATGCTATCTAAAGAATATAATAAACGTATTTTTTTTATTTGTTAAAGCCATTATAACGAAGCTCTAACTTACGTACATATTCTCTCTTAAAAACTAAAAATAGAAACAACTACAAAAATTGAGAATGGTCGGTAAAATGACTTGTGGAACATTTTTTTTTGTATTAATCCTCCATAAATCACGTCAGTTTTTTTTTTTTTAATTGGACCGTCTGGGATCATCCTAGAAGGAATATTGTGTTGAACTTGCTGTGGAGCCATATAAGATTTATCGCTACAAAGGGTTTTATTAATAAGAAAGTTAATGTGTCTGCTGATAATGCACCTCATGTGGCTACAGAGTGTTAACAGCGGTTGGCATATTGTGTACAATGATAAATATATGCACTGACAGCCATGATTGCAGACTCGTCGATAGAATAAATGGATTGAAGCACGTATAATGTTGTGTATATTTATTAGTCAAATACTAATATTCTTGTAACAATATGGACTAATGCCTAATACATTTATATATAGGCTATTTCATTGGTGAGTCCACGATCATGGTTGACTGTCTTTGTGCGTGTGTTGCTTTGAAACTTTTTCTTCTATATTAATGATTACTTTAAAAGTACTTTTCTTATTTATTTATTTTAAATAAGCAGTTATCTTTGTAATATAAATTACCTTTTGTCAAATAATTTCATTAATTAAAATTATCAAAATAAGGATTTTATTTAAATTTGTAAACTACTCGACATAAAAAGATAACCAAGGTGACTTCAGAATAAAACAAATTATCGACAGATTACCTTGTAACTTGTGAATATAGTTCCCCCTTCTTTTTACTGCCATTGATATAGAGATTTCTTTTTAAAAAATCGATGTTATTGGTGTGGAGTTTACTAACATATGAAATATTCACATTAACTTTTTGATCTTGTTTTTGTATTTTGTTCTATTTTAATATTTTACTTACAAATTTCTTTTCTAACTCTGAATAAAATGTAGTATTTGATGACAACAAAAATAAGCAAAGCCCATCTTGACAAGATAATGACTGGTATTAGCTAATAAAGATATACGTTATGTATGCAGACTGGCATACTAAAGAAGGGTTTGTGTCCTCTGGAGTGCACTTCTGATATAGCGTAATGTAAAATTATACACGATGAAACTAACACTAATAATTATTCGGAACATTATTCTCAGTAGAAAAGCTAAAATTCACCTTTATAAGTGAAATAAACAGATGTAAGTAAAAATTATTTCTTGTAATTTCGTACGCAATTACATGAAAAGTATGCAGTTTATGAGCAGTAATTTGAATGCACAGACCATGGCAATATTGTAGCGGATTATCCGATCGATAAACACATGAAACGATGACAATTTTGTCGGACGTCTCAACAAAAAAGCGGTGATTATACAAATCTCAAATTCATTCCGATAATCTCAGACAACAGACTAATTAATCCTTTTATTAGTTTGGACTATTGACTGTTTGATAATCTCGAACAACAATTGAACAATTCTCTGGTCAAATTAAAATAATGTTCGATTTTTTTACTGCTAGGTTAACAAAAATATAATTAATAACTTTGAAGACGACAATATTTTAATTACTTACTTAAACATTATTTTTAATCGGAACTGTTTCTCTTAAACAACATATAACTTTTATAAATCGTTGAAATTTCAGAATGTTGTAGATCAGAGTTTCTCGACGTTTTCTTCGACTAGATATCATTTAAACGTTTGAATTTTTGTGACCCTTTAAAGGCGAAAACAAGATAAGCGTATTCCTATCATAAATATGGCATTTTAACAGAAGTTTACTATATTTATATTTTTAATTTAAGACATGAATATTCCATTTTTTCTCGAAAATGAAAAATATCAATAAACACAAAGGGTAAAACGCACCTAAATGCATTTATTTGAAATGTAGACAATTATATATACATATATCGACTTCACCTGATACCAGATTAGTCGCACTAGTCTAACATGGAAATGTACTATACACACAGTGTAGGCCGTATATGTCTCGAATTTCTGTAAAGAAAGTCCTAAACTGCCTTTTCCAGTTTTTAGAGATGCGAAGTTAACAATGCATTTAGGGCTTAATTCTAGAGTTTTTACTCGAAAAGGGAGATCCTGAAGAAGACACATAGTTCTATGAGAAATTTGGTCCCAAGAAAGTGATCCTTCCTCATGGGGGTCGCTAAGTATTTCCTTTACAAATTCTAATCCTAACTCTTGCAAACTCAACCATGACGTTCAGCTTCACAAAGATGACCCTACGATATGTTAGCAGACACATCTGAACATTGTTATTCATGAAATCAGCAAACTTCGGTTCATTTCAATCAGCTACATATGCACGAATCTCACCACTAAGCTCGAAAAATCGTAGATGGTCATTTCCTTTGGAGAACCATTGAACTTCGGTGTGGAATAGCAGGGCATCGGGCTGGGCAAAAAGATAAACGCAAAGTGTTTGTAATTGCCAACTGAGTGGCAAATTGCCACTTTGCAAAATATCACTAAATTCTTTGCTGAGCTCCTTTCATGACAGCTGCTCTCTGAATAAGAAAGTGTACCCATAATTTAGCAACTATATCAAGTACAACTGTCTTCAATATGGCACGCAAATCTGCTCTGTATTCAAGCACTTTAAGTGTTCCATCTCTCAGGGGACTTCTTTCTTCCATGTAACCCTTTACGACACTAAGCATCCCTGTTTGGTTAATTTTTTAGAAGAGTCAGACAAAAAAGAAAATTCTAAATTTTTTCTTTCCCAGGTGTACCGCACCTAAGCCCAAAAAATGTGCATCATGTCTCTCGATGCTCAAATCGACTTGAAGAGAAAATGCTTCTGTATGATGCAGACGTTAGATTGGTGTCTTTTTTGGTTATCATCAATGGCTTCTACCCTACATTTGACTGTCTTGTTGGATAGCAGTATCGCTTTCAATTTTTTGCTGCATCTTCTGAAAGCAAAATCCATATCATGCTAATCGCAGCAGCCAATATCAGCGTTTCTCCTATTGTATGAGGCTTCTTTGGCTGAGCAATTAGTTAGTACATGTCAAATCAGTCCCTCCAAGACTGCGCAGACGAGGACATGACGTTCTTGAATTTTATTTTCTGAGAAGACAGTTTTGTATAGCTCGGAAAAAATTACCTTGACTTTCCGTCATTTTTCTTGTGTTTTGTAAGCAAGTGATATTTAAGTTTATTAGCTCTCATATACTCTGTGGTCATTATAGTCTGGCACAAAACATACTGTTTATTTTCTTCCTACTTCACTTTAGTTCTGTTAAATCCAAGCTCAATTCAAGATTTCGAAAATTATAGTTTGCATAACTTTTTTATATTCTGTTTTCATCATTGTTATTAGCTTTATCCCTACAGCTCGAACAGAAAGTTTTCATAGATAAGGCATCTACGTAAAATTTGTCTCTGCTTTTCACCAAATCGATTTACTGCGCTGTAAATGTACTACCATGCGCAATCGTTACATTTTTTGCAAATAGAAAGCGTATTGATTAAGTTCATGCTGGTTTACATTGAGAATACGAACGAATCAAGCGAAGCCCAGTAAGTTTCTGTTATGTGAGCTTAATACAATAGACAGATTAACTAAAAATGCCTATTGTAGAAACCTTGCTTACACATTTTCCATTATTCAGGTAACATACCAATTATTCTGATAAGTGAAAAAACACAATAAAACAATACTGCCAAGTGGTTTTACGACCGATTTTTTTTTTTATCGTCGCGACCCCAGTGTTTGGAACCGCTGTTGTAGATACACCTGAGGAATACTTCAATATATCATAAATCTAACTATAATTGTTTTTACTCTGACAAATTCATGTATGACTATAACAAACCAAACTACCTTGGGAACATGCATACATTTGTACACCTAAATTATACGCAAAGATTGTCTTCAAATTTCACCAAATGTTCAGATAGCTTGACAGGCAAACAATACTCTACCAACAGGCGGATAGAGTGAACTAGAGATGTTTCTTCAAGGTTTAACATGGTTAGTGACATCAAGTACCAGAATAAAGGCAATGTGCCGATTTGAAACGGAACCCTAATCAAGACTTAGTACACCAGAACTCAATCTTTATGCACTCTTCTCGGTTTGACATGATAAGGAATGACTTTTGGAAAATAGAACTCAAATAATATTCCTCGACCCCTGGTCCTTCTGTATTTAGGTATTCGTAAAACAAAGTCTTAGCGGAATATTTCCATGAACTTAATTCGATGAGAGATAGATTTGGTAATATGCAGTAAAGTTAAAGTAAGAAGTAATTTTTAGCCGTCTGCGCCTTCAAAATTAACCAAAAAAAAAACAAAACAAAAATACAAGTTTGCTTTAATGCATAACCGAACTGACTTGCTGCAAATCTTCACAATCATATCAAGATAATTACTATAAATCAAGTAAAAAAAAGTTATATGTTTTTAAAAAATTACTCTGTTCCAGTAAATCCATGCACTACACTACACACACACACACACACACACACACACACACACACACACACACACACACACACACAAACACACACGCGCGCGCGCGCGGAAAAAAATTTATCAACCCTTGTTTTTCTTAAACATCTGTCAAAAATCTATTTTACTGAAGCAAAGGTGGTTTTTGCCAACATGATCACAGATAAACCAAATCATTTAAAAATTACAGCACCATTCAGTAATGAATCAAAATTTCTTTAATAGGAATTACGAACGTACAAGAGCGAAAACTATTTAATGAGTTGACAACTAAACCACGTTGTTCATCAGATCATCATTTACATCGTACATACTACAGTCATGATCAAGTTGCTTCTCTTTGTTTACAGACCGTTAATTCGCACAGATGCATCTCAAAAGTCGTGGAAACCAAATTAAGGGAAGTCTTGTTATTCTCCCTATGGTACTGGCCAATTTCTGCTAGATTTTGCACAGGAGGGAGTCTTCTGTTTCGTTCTACACCTCAGGTGTTTCTACAGATGTTTTATCTTCTGTCTGATAGCAGGAAAACTTTGTTAGTGATGTTGACTTTCGAAAACTGCTAATTTGCTTGTGCTTTATAGGGTCTGGTATTATCATCGATGAAAATAGAGCATATAGCAAGTGCATAGATCTTGGCGTGAGCGAGATGAGTTGGGTGCTTGTATGTAGTTTTGATAACATGTATTTAACGCGCCTTGCAATGCCACCAGGTTCATCATGAAATCACAAGAGATGAAGCTTCAGACTATTACTATATGGGTAATGATATTCTGGTTGTAAGCTTGTTTTTATCTTCATCAGATTTTTGCCAAAACCTCATACAGTGCTGCAGGGGACCGACTTTCAAAAGACCAGCTGACCTTCTTCATGGCCTCGGGTTCTGCTCAGTGTGTACATTTTTCGCGCACTATAAAAATTTTGTCTGACTAAACAAGATTTAAATGTAAATAAATATATTACCTATAATTTTTTCCAACCCAAACAGTTAAAGTACAACAAAATGCCATTTATTATTTATCCTTTTAAATTCATGTATTAAGTGACTGATACGAAGTTTTTACAAAAGAAATTGACTATAGATTGTTCATAGTTGTGAGAGGACGGAAAAGAGAAAGAAAGAATCCTGTAATTTTACTTACATTATTTTTTAAGTTTTCTGGAGAATATGTTGTGTATGACTGCCCTCGTCTTAAACGAATGTAACTACAATGAAGCATATTAATGTTAACTCCTAAGATAGTTAAATATATATTTCTTCCTCAATAAACTTGAAACACAACGAAGAATTCTTGAAATTAAATTGATGATAAAACATAGTCAATCAATTTAAAAGGATAAAGGAACAAAAATAATTTGAAAATGTTTTGGAATGTATATTTAAAATGCACAGCAAAGCAGATGCTCGATTTATCTTTAAACATGAATTGTAAATGAACACATCTCACTTTATGGTTTTTTTATGAAAAATTATGCTCTATGAAAGAGTATTATTTTATACTGTCCTTATCATCATATATTTCGCACTTTTGTTTAGGTCGAGTCGTCTGTTTGCACCACAAACTGGTTTTATTTAACTATCAAATATACTACAACAAAAGAGTTTATGACCGGACATATCATGTACACCACATGATGTGAAATATATACTTCCTGGGAGATTTACATCTGTTTACGCCATATATAAATTTAAAAAGATGAAAGGCTGTCTTCTTTTAGATCTAGTCTCAGACTTAGTTTATGATGTACGAAGAGAGATTTTGAGCATAATATATGCAGTCTCTTGATTCAGCGTCTTTTGATCGTAGAGAAAGTAATTTCTTTAAATCTGCTTTACGCTTGCCCTTTCATGATCATTACTGAACAGACAGCATTCTTCCTAAGGCCTAACTAAAGCACGTTCGATAGGTTTTAAAGCTGATATGTTTACTATGAATAAAAACAACTTACTATTGCTATTCTGAACTTTAATTTATTTTCTGGCAGTTTTACCAACAATTTTAATGCAGTGCGAGTCTAGATTTTCAATATGTGCCGTTTAGCAGTCATATATGCACTTGTTACATAAATAGATAAATAAATACATAATAATTGAGTGAAAATTATTAGTATCAAGTAAGGCATTTGGATTACTGTCACTAAAGTAAATCTAACAGGCGTATCTTGGACGAGAGCAGAAAAGTAACGTTAATATCAATCTGTACACTTTTGATGACTCTTTTAAATGTGATGGCTTGAAGATAAAATTTTCTAGTGAACTTACATTTATTTTCACCAGAAATACCCCATTCTAACAGAAGCATATCCAATATTAATGTTGCTTTAGATACAGCACATTTTAGATAGTGGTTTGATATTACTACCGACCTTTCTCTAGCAACGATCACTTGACAGAAATTCTGTGTATCCTTTAATAAATGCCATGCATGGTGTCTATATGACATTTACAGTACTGAGTTTAATATTCGGTGTAATAAACATCATTTAAAGACAGTCTTTTTGTTCTCTCTGGATCATAGAAAGAGCCGTTTGCCCACCTCTAACAGTATTTCTATATCTGGTTAAGTTTAGATCTAATTGGTACTTTACAGTAATACAATGATGGGGGTTTTTAAAAAAGTAAAACGCTCCTTTTTTATACAAAAATGTATTTATCTAGAAGAAATACAACATGACAATTTCTCCTAAACAAATGCTGGTTTGCAAGGTTTGTTATTCAAAATTGCAAAACAAAGAGATTATTTTCTGTTTTAAACAAAAAGGTAAAAATTAAAATTTATCTGATGTTCAAGAATGGAAAGAAAGTTAATATGTATGCAAAAGTTTTACTGTTTAGCATTTCTCGATTCATAATTTAATCAGATTATTCTGTCTTTATCACTGTTACCTTTATTTACGTCGCACCACATATTTAGAGCATGCTTGTGAACTTATTCTGAATTATCTAATAATATAGGATTTTATACATTGTTCTGCAGAAACCAAATCAAAGGATTTTAAACAGGTTTTTTTACTATACATATCCAAAAGAGATATTTTATATTAATTAGAGACCTCTTAATTTTCTATAAAATCTGTATGGTAAAATAGCGTTGTTCTCAGTAATTCCATTCAATATATACATTTAATGTTACAATATATATATATGCGTGGATATGTTTTCATTTTCACCTAATTTACTATAAGCTGTCGTGATGAAAATCACTGCTTCGTTTATAAAGATATTTCCCCTTTTCATATGAGTCTTGGAAATCTTGTTGAAAGGTGTAATGGAAATTTATTAGTGGTATCATTTTATTTTGGTATTATTATTACCTGCTCTCGTTTTTCTTTATTTTTTCTTTTGCAACCGGGCTCCTACCAGCAGGTAAGTGATAAGTGTGTGATGATTACGTGCACGCTGGGCCTGCGGACAGCCTGTAGCTGTCACAGCTGACGGGTAGTTTAGCGCTGTGTGTTTTATACTAGTCGCCATTCTTAACACCTGCTCCTACGCCCTACAGACATTTCTTTTCCCCCAACTTTAAACAGACAAAAGACATATCAGCCTGAACGTTGTTAAACACGTAATAAACGGGTTTCGTTTATTTATTTATTTAAATTAATCGCCTAATAACAAATCTACGACTGTGGAATCGACCGTTATAGTTTCAGCCAGTTTTGTGGGTTTTTTTTTTTTTTTTTAATACCGCGCACCCCGTTCCTCGGGCTTCGCTACCTGGTGTAAAATTCTACAACAGGGAGAACAACAAAGCCGATCAGTAACTTCTGTATAAACGCGCTAAACTGTTTCGTTACGACTGATGCCTTAGAATCACGGCGCAGAGGTTCGATTCTATTGACGTGAAATTTCAATCCAAAAAATAAATAAAATAACAATAATACGAACTGTTGTTACCAGATGATTAACTTATCTATTTTTAAAATTTTTTTTTTATGAAGGCTGCTGTTAATTTTTAGATCCTTTGTAGTTGGAAAGGAAAAGTGTGTGTGTGTGTGTGTGTGTGTGTGTGTGTGTGTGTGTGTGCTTATTTTGTTTCAACTACCGATCAAAGAAGACGTGTTACAGCTAAGGCGAGTTCACCGACTTAGAGCCAATTTAGTTCCGATAAATGTTGAAGTAATCGGCTAAACGGATTCCACAGGAAAAAACAGTCACTTGATATGTTTGTATATCAGAGCAATTCCCTTTTTAAAATTAATAATGAACTTATCTTTAACTAACAGTATAATATCGCCCTCGGCTTTCTTCTCACGTTTACAGAAACGTGCAAAATTTAAATTTGAATAGGTTTTTAATAATTTAAAATTCTTAAACTTTCTAATATATGTTTAAAGGCTGCTTGCAGATTTCGTTTCCGATGTAGATCAATATAAATTAAAGACATCTTAATGCTAAGACAGACTATCGATTAATCAAGTGGAGAATTTACCAATTAAGAAAGTCATCAGTCGATACACCCATTCACCAATCAATGTTGGTAACCGGATCGTTTAAGTGAAGGTGTCTTATGCTCATTTATCCACCCGAAAAATCTCTCAACGTTTTGTTTGTGTGATTTTCCCCTGCGCTCGAATGTTCAAGACTATGATATATGCGAAAGAGGTGCAAGATGTAGTTTTATTTCCTGTCCGGTTACAAGTCGCTATCAGACTCCTCAATTTAGCTACGGTTTGGGTGGTAAACTGGGGTACCTAGAGGAAACCTACGCCGAAAAACTGGCGAGAAGAGAAGAGCGAGGAGACACCATTCTCAATAATATAAGAACACCGATAATTAAAATAAACTAAATATAGCCTAAACAACCATGGCGTACAACAGGCGAAGAGAGTTTATCGTATCGTTGTTTAATAAGTAGAATTGGTGGTAGACTAGTGATTGATTGTTCATTTTTGTGATGCACATTTTGGACGGGCCAATGTTGTCTTGTGCTGTCTTTCTGTGCTGATAAATGTATGTACTGTATTACAAGCTACATGGAAAGTTCAATCTATGAGCTGCATGATTAAACAGTGTAATACCTGATCGTTGTCTTAGATTGTATGTCAGCAGAGACATGTATCGTAGTTTCCTTATTAAAATTTTGAATTCTACTGAGAAGGATTGCTTCATCTAAAGTGCTTGTTGTGCCTGCATCTTTCCAAGGAAACTTGTTTACTAACTGCTTCTAAATATTTAACGTTTTGTAATCTACGGTGCTTTTGAATATTTACAAAGCAATGTTTCACGAAAATTCAAAAAATAAAATTATGCACATGAAACTCAATTCACTCATTGTAAAAGCCCTCCTTTCGTGTGTGACTCCAACATTCATCTGTGCGTCATATCTTTATTCTAGCATAATGCAAATGTGTCCATGACACGTTTCAACATTATTCTCAACAAATACCTTTTAAAAAAGATGATTATTATATTTTTATATTCTTTATTTTTCATTTCCTAAACAGCATTTTAAAAATGAAATGACGTTTTTTTGTTTACCTAAATATTTGGTTTCGAAATAATTAGAAAAAATATTCCTGGCACAAAATCTATTATCTAAATGTTATTTGTTGTCATAATAACTGTTAAGCGTTTTTTTAGTTATTACTTCAAAACCGTAACCTTTCAGTTGATGCCAATCTTTAATGACTGATGTAAATATCCCAAAATACTATCTTTAAGAATCATTTACATCAAACTAAATACGAGAGACATTAAATAGCATATAAATACCATGTCTACAGCTATGGCCAAAGATATTGCATACCCCAGAATTTTCTAATTTTGCTTGATAAATCTGAATTAAGCCTGTTAAATTTGCATTATAATGTCAAGACAAAGTATTGTAGTCCATACTACTTTGTAGTTTCTCACACATTTGATAGAGAAGAAATCAAAATTGATAAAATGTGACGATATGGATTCGATGTCTACTTATAGGAGCGTGATTTTTAAGATAGATTTTGTTATTGTTATTTCTAGAATAATCCAAAAATTGTAATGCTATAGATGTAAATGGAAAATATGCCCCGTCAGTACTGAAAAGGTAAAAAATGAAGGATCAGTTTTCATCCAGAGTAAATAGAGAATATCGTGCATAACTTCACTAGACGTCGCGTTTAAACTACTCTACATAACTTAGTGATGGTAACAGTGATGCGAACGAATTCAGCGGACAAGCATTGCTAATGTATTTATTTATTATCTAAAGCAAGAATTCATATATATTCTAAAGACATTTTCTTTTCAGCTTTTTATTTCAGTTGTCACTAAATTCATACTTTCAAAGTATAATATATTATTTACTAATATCTAAAATAAACACAATTCGATGGTTTAAAATGCAGTTAAATTACAGAAAAATCATGAGTCGCCATTTTATTAGTAAGATTAAATTCTCCACATTAAGTCAGCTTTTGGTTAGAATCATTGGAAATGGTATGGATTCTGGGATCACCTACTTAACTTTAATTTTGCAAACCATAAAGGGGGCAGTTCTTCCATATTCTCAGTTTGAGTGAAATAATATTATATACTTTCACTTTTGAGAAGACAATTTGCTTGGTATCCTGCTAAAATCTCAAAAATCTTTCTAAATAAATATTTTATATAAAATATTCTCTTTCTATTCTTAGTACAATCAAAATAACGAAATATGATTAAGTAGCCATTTTAAATTTTCAATTAAAATTGTAACAAATTATCAAAACTTAACAGCACAAATGACTTTAGATTATATTGTCTCTGCGTAAATACTATTGTGCTAATAATACTTTTCAGGATGTCTAGAGAGTAAACATATGCGCTTAAAACTACTGTTTTATGCATCTTTTTTACTCCCTGACATAAAGAAGCAAAACGTTATCCTCACGATGTACTGACATGAGATTTACTAAGTAGAGAAATATCTTCATTCATTGGGAAATATTATGTTTTATAAACCTGATAAAGCAAAATGTTCTGACATACATTTTGCATTTTTAGCAAGTTACATTTGAATCTAACCTGCTTGAAGTTACGGCTCAGATTATACAGAGGATAAATTCTAAAAGCAATCAGATTATTGGATTTGTCCGTTTCGGTACTGAGCAGAATCATATTGACACCGATCTAACTGACAACTTGGTACGAGAAAAATCTATATGATTACAGTAAGCCTATAGATTTAGATATCAGCTTAGATTTGACTGCTTTTAGAAAAAAACTTTAGTGTTTAAAGTTATTCAAAGTTTTTGTCTACGGAGAATCTGCAAAATGTACTGTATAATTCTTTTCTCAATAAAATTCTACTCAGCAATAACAACAAGTATATGTATGTATCTATGCAGTATTAGAAATAATTTTAGAACTAAAATAAAACTGGATATAAAAGGCAAACAACATGGCGGTCGTATCTCGTATGTTAAAATGAAATATTTCATGGTACAGTCATGTGTAGATATAGTACAATGTCATGCAAGTAATAAGAAAGTAATACCCTCGCAGAAGAACTATAAAATTATAGGCATTAATATTATTGTAGTGTAGTGAATACCATGGCTCCTAGGAAGGATTATCACATGACAAAAGTATATCTAGTAAAGGCTACCTCATGTAGCAGATTGCATCCCGGCTGCATGTTTCAGAAAGAGCTGTACGGAGAAGACTCGGAGAAAGATACGCAAAACCGATACCGTTGAATAAAGCCATTACTCTCCAAAATGATGAAAAGTACCTCGGAATATGTTCTCTAGGTGATAGTTAACGAGCCAATAAAGATCTTGCAAATGATCTAACTGCAAGTAAAATACACATTAGCACGTAGTGGTTTCAATGGATGTGTAGCTGCCCGAAAACCTTTGCTGAGAAAGGGCAACCAAGCTGCAAGGTTGAATTAGTTAGCAAAGATAAAACATTTGGATGACCAACTCAGAAAGAACATTCTCTTTATAGATAATTCTAAATTTGAACTGTGTGACAATAATCAAAGTCAGTTTGTTTGGAGGCGGACCTGGAAGCGGTATAACAGTCAGTGTACAGAATCTACAGTAAAGCTTAGTGGTGGGTCAGTACAAGTGTAAGGCTGCATATCATACAAGAGTGATAGAGAATTGCATAAAATCTAAGGTATACTGTCCGCCAACGGGTACCGACAGATTCTAATTTACCATGCTGTTCTTTCAAGAAGACAAATTATTGGGCGGTGATTCATTTCCCAACATGACAATGGCCCCAAGCAAACACAGCGTAGTGCAAAAGTATGTAAAACGAAAAGAAGCTGATGGAAAATTCACACTGAGAGAGGCTTGATATCAATATCATTACGGCTATGTGAAGATATATGGCTACTGAGAAAGTCAAATGGCGACCAAACGTCCTGAATGAATTGTAGAAGTGTTAGCAGACGAAAAAATATTCCACAGCCATACAATGATAACCTTGATAGGGGCATGAAAACAAAGCGCCATGCTTCATATAAAGCAAAGGGATAACGTGTCAAATAATAATGCACCGTACAACGTATTAAGTTTGTCTTATTGAATTAATCATTATTTGTGCATAACCTTCGAGTGTTTATATAAATATTTCTAATACTGTGTGTGTGTGTGTGTGTGTACGAGATGTTCAAATACAACCCGACCAAAATAGAATCACCGTAATCATATCCGCTCCTGTTTAATTTTAACGTCCCTAGTATATATTATATTTATGGGTTTCTTTAGAAAGATAATATATTTCACCAAAATGTTAATATGTTTAAGATATTGATAAATTTGTCCTGCAAGAAAAAAGAATATTCAAATATAGCAAAACTGAGAGCAGTAACACTCATATAAACCTCTTTATTAAAAGTAAATTATTTATGCTGGTTAATTTAGAAATTTTGGTGTACTGGCACTTCAAGATTTATACACTCAGAATAAACAAGATATCCTTAATCCTATGAATATCGGTTTGCTTTTAAATGCGCTAAAAGGATAAAGCCATGACCAAGTACAGTAGCCAGTCAGGTTTTAAAAATAAAAACAGCTAACCAGGTGCAATAGCAACGAATTCATAGACATCAGGCGGCAATTAGCGAAGTCTAACAAATCAGCATTATAAATTTGAAAGAAACTGCAGTTTCCACAATAAGCTCACACATGAGAAACGGCACGAAAGCACCGGCAGCCTGGAGTTCCAAATTTGTCAATATTTTCATCCTACGACAACTGCAGTGGGTATTTAAATAAGTTGTGGAACTTATATATAATAAGTAATGATTTTAACTTAAATTATGATAAATAAATAATAAAATAAACCAAAAAGGTAAATAAATGATTTAGAAACATAAAAAATAGCAATGAAAGAGAGAGAGAAAAAAAAGTTTAGGATAGATTTTTTTCATCTTTTACTAATGTAACGATACTAAAGGTAGACCGTTTATTGTCCGGTATTTTTTACAACTTATACTTCTTTGGATGAACATTCCTTTCTTGCAGAAGGTTAGCCTCTTTTCCACTGTGAAGTAACAAGTATAGGTCAAATTCTCTCTTCCACAGTGAACTAATCTTTATTTTTAGATGTGAGAGGAAACTTACCCATCCGGTCAGCTCAGAAAAACAAATGAAAAGAAACCATGTCAGGAAGCCACGCCATACCAAGCCGTTTTCGACTGAAATTCCTCAGGAACAACTTATACTAATAAGACAAAGCAAGTGAACGTGTAGATAACAGCTAATCTCTTTTTTTGTACAGTTCACAAAAAACAAATTTTAACATACTTACCAGAGCAATTCTAATATATTTTTAATATCTAACAATTATCAATTTAAGAGAAGTTCTTAACTATTTTTAAACAGGCTTGTACTTATATTTATTCACATATTTTACGGTAATCTACTTATAAATATTTATTTTAAAAATAAATAACAAGCAGAATTATTTTTAAAAAAGAAAGTTAAGGTATTTGACATTTTGAACACACGAAGAATTATATTTGAGCATAATTAAATTATTCTATCTGAGGGAAAATTCCATTATTAAGCAGTTAATATAATGCGTTTCTTTTTAAATAAGCTATCTGGGTCTTAGAAACAGTACGATGACCGTAAAAATCAACTTTGGCGATTTTATGCATATATTTTGTACAAATAAAGATATTTAAAATAAATAAATTTTATTTCTGAAATTAGTTCTCGCTTAATCTCGCAGATATTCCGCAGTTTCAACTTATGACTACCGCACTCGCCACCTAGCGACTAAGGAAGCAATGAACAAGATCTATTATCCTCATGGCGATGGGTTTAAACGACGAATAAACCATGTAATTACACATTTTTTTTTTAATGGTAAAACTACAGTTTATTTCCTTGTTATTGATTTACTTTTCCTTGACACCAAAATTTTTTTTATAATTAAAGTGCTAATCTAAATTAGAGAAAGATTCAAAATTTGAATATTGCATATTACGTAATACAAACGTAGCAATTTCAAGAGCATTTGCGCATTTCCAAATATGCTTACAAAAGAAAACACTTCTGGTATAGTTAATACTCAGTTATCTTTTGTAACTATTTTTATAACCCTTCGTCTAGTTAATAATCTCGGTAGATGTACTTTTTATTGTTTTATAATCGTTTGATACATTTGTCGTGTTTGACCAATGGCACGGCTGCTCTAATTTTTGTTTCTTTTGTTATTTTATCAGAAATGGAAATTATTCATTGATAAATTTTTAATTAGAACTTGATATTTGCTTTGGACACTTTCAGAATTATGAATATTCATTTTTGTTGCATTAAACAGCATGGAATTGATAAATAAATAATTATAATACGTTTCCCAATGTCTCAAGCACACATTTATTCATCAAAGAAAACCTTTACAATGCTTATGCATTAGGGATCAGGCTGTGATAGACTTTGCGCCTTGATTTTGATGTGAGAAAAAAGCAAACGAGAAATGCACAGAAAACTAATTTACTTGCATGGAATTTTTTTTTTAAAATAAACTAAACAAATAATCGGTAAAAATCTGCGTCCAAATTTCTTGAGTCTGACATTTATTTTGGATAAAAATTAACTACCGGAAGTGTTCAGATATCTCGTGCCTTGAATGAGTGGTCCACTCAGCATTCTTTGTAGGAAGATCATCACGGACGAAAACTCATCGTTATCTGCTTTTAAGTAAGTCTATTAAAAAGACAAATAACCCATGTTTACAAGACATTTACTATAAGCCATTTACCAGGTAAATATGGTGTTTAGTTTTTTTTTTTTTCTGTTAGTCGTTAAAGAGAATGCAAGGTACGTGAGCACGAACTGGGAAGTTTTTTGGTTCCGGAATTCTGAAACTTCATACATGAAGGCCAAACAATAATAAACACTTCAGCTAAGTAAGAAACAAATACATTTCTCTCTGATCTGTGGAAGAAAAATACTGAGAAAATCCACGCAAGATGTTTTGACACAAAGTATGTCACTAGCTGGACACGATTTACTACTTTGATCCATCTAAAGGAAGGTGAACAACCATGCCATCATCACCATCATCACCTTTTCTCAACCGAGCTACTGAAACCTTTGCGTTAGAAGTCAGGTGAAAATTGCGTTATAGGATGACATTAAAAATCTGCTGTGTATTAATTGTGAAATACACCCGAGAAGGAGTTATACAAAAGTAAAAAAAAAAAACCACTTACAGGCCAAAAAAACGTAGTGTTGCATCTCAGCTAGTGAGATTTTTTCAGTATGATTATCAGGAAGTGGAGAGCATTTCTAAAATTTGCTGCAGCTGAATCAAGATCTAGGATACCACAATAGGAGAATCAACAATTGTGCAAGCAGGAACTGTGCCAAAATGGATACATTTAAAGGATTGACAAACAACAGCTGCTCATCACATCATTCAGTGCTCGTCTTCGTCTGACCTGTATAAGGAAAGGAGCCCTTAAGATCACTATGATTTGTCTGAGATACTCTGTAGGGTGGAGAGCACAATTACATTTTAAGTGATGGTCTCGCTCTGATTTCGAAGAAGCGGAGGATGGCTGTTGTGGTGCTATGCTGTAGTCCTCGGTCTGTGTAGCCGGTATAGGGTCCAGTGAGTGCACGCTTGATTTTCATCTGGTACAAAACTCTATGAAAAAGAACATTCCTAAAACAATCACCGTTTTCGGTCACCGACCAGCCTGTAGAGCAGCCCTGTCCTACCTGTTCCGATTCGAACTTGATGCAAATGTTTTTGGGACTATCTGGCCCATAACCATTGTAACAACAGCTTATGTGTTCACAAACTTGTTGAAAGCTTTGTACGCAGCCTATCTTTAAACTATCGTAGGGTATGCATCTGTTTTTTAAGTTGGATGAAGATTCCACTACTGTCGTATTTTGCAACGAAGCCTTCAAATTACAAAAAAAAAAAAACCTTATTCTTTTGGGAAAAAAACGTAGGCTTGCTTCCGGCCGGCCAGCAGCCAGTGGTCAGTCTACTGTGGCCTGCTGAATTTGAGGTTCCTAGTGTGAACACCGGTTCAGGCCGGCTCGGTTTGGCATACGTTCGTTCCTAGCGAAGTTTATTCTCACTTTTCTTCACTAGCTGGTCGTGTGCGGTTTCCCCCGGGTCCCCCAATTTCCTCTCCCATCTAAAAACGAATATTTTCTAGTAGAGATTTTTCCTACCGAAGTCGGCACTGTCGGGGACTCTCTTGTGGTGCAGGATAGGAGCATCACCCTCTAGCGGATAACCGCGACACTACACTCACTACCGAGGTAGTCAATGCACTGTATTGACAACCTTTCTTTGAAAGCGATTTCTGAACTGTACACGAGCTTAATTAAGGTCGTCAGCGGAAACAATATTTCAGATCGTGTCATCGTGCTGATGCGTGGTGACAGACACCAAAAGGAAATCTGTACTTACGGAAAAGTTATAAGTTAGCTGAGACAAGATGCTTGAACAACTAGATGATAATTAGATAAGTTTGTTCGTGAGGAATTGGTGCTTTGTACGTACGTATTTCTGGTAAATGAAGTACACACGACTGTAGTACGGTTTACTGTGTTTCGTTCAGTCCTCTCCACAAGAAAGGATGGTTGGTATTTCCACGTATAAAGTACCAAGGCTGAAGGCACATGAGGCAGACGAGCATTTACTTTTTATTCTATTAATTATCGTAACATGAAATTTAAATGTTTAAGTATATTTTATATTATTGACATTCTTTGAAATATTTTTGAGAAACTACAAATCATTTTATGTGTGTGGCTTAGTGTTCTCCAATATTTTTTTCTATTTATAGTAATAATCTTTGCTTTAGTGTGGCTCACCTTGATAATACAAAACATTAGCAAACACTATTACTGCATCAAGACAAACATAATTCATATAAATATCCACTACAGAAACCTCATTTTTGTTCAACATGAAACAATGACTAATGAATACCATGGATATATTATCATGCGGACGTAAGATAATGGAAAACTACATTTGGAACACCGCGACCCTTATATATTTGACAGTTCTTATCCACTTTTTGACTTTCATGTAATTTACTCTATATTTGCTAAAATATTATACATCTTTCCATAGAGTTACAATAAGACTTCTTTTTCTTAAAAATAGTGAACTTGTAAGAATCTTTTCACTTGGACCATACTCTCCGCTATTTTCTGTAGAGGTTAATCCTGACAATGCCTAAAAGCCACTGTTATAATCCGATCGGATTTTAAAATCCTGTCATACTGTCGTGTCATATTTCGGGAGTTTTTAATGGAAAATATGAAATCAGAAATTTCACAACATCATTTAATCCTTTGGAGTTAAAGTTTCATATTGTAAGAAATTCGCTGAAAGGTAAAATCATACAGCATCGCAGAATGTTTGTCTGCTGCCAAGCATTTAAAACAAATATATTCAAATTGATTTGAGAAAAGACAGGGACAATTTTTGTGCCTGCATTTGGTATTCATTTAATGTTCGAAAAGAAGCTTGAGTATTATCACATGATAACAAATAAGACTGTTGTAATGATAAAATTAAAATAAAATTCAAAATTTTGTTAATAAAAATCACGTCACTGCCAAATCAAAGCAAAGGGACTAATTGCTTCAGATACATGGATAAACCCCTAGAAAATAGAGTTTATGAATCATATTTTCTTTGTAGCAGATACTCGGACTTTTGTAACAAGTATAAACATTTTGAGCATAACGTAGCTGCTAATAGAATAACTGATGTACTAATTCCACTATCTCACTTTAGCCTTTATTTATTTTACTTTTTTGCCAAAGGCTAACTTTTCCAGTCAAATGCGAATTAAGAGTCTTTCAAATGTACGCAAACTGTCAGATTGAGTTTTATTCTATGCATGTTTCTCGAACAGTTTCTATGATAATATTTTACCAAAATTTCTCCATTTGTAATGGCTAACACAAAGAGTCATTAGTACATTAGTAATTGGCATTACATTAGTGCTGACTACATTAGTCGTCAGATGGACAGATTTTTGTTAAAATTTTTTTTTCAAAAGGTTTCGATTGGTAAATTTTTTAAAAAAAGAAATGAAATGATACATTTATTACTGTTGTGTAGTACGTCTGATCAAAACAAACTTTATAGGAAAAGTTAGAAGGGGATCAGGACATGAAATCAGACACGCGCTGCAAATTTAGCCTGTGGTGATTAACTTTTAAGAATTAAATATTCAAAATTATACTAAACATAGAATTTTTTTCATAGTTGAAACGTCCGAAACAACAAAGAAAAAGCCGATAATAATAATAATAATAAAATCGATTTAAAATCAAAAGAAATATTCAAAGCTAAATAAAATTTTAAAATCCCTTTAAAACTAAATTTAAAAATAAAGAAAACAAGCACCCTAATATATTAACTAATTTTTAAGAAGCTGGTTGAAACCCACATCGCTTTGAGTTTTGTGCCACAGAAAACGTTTTTTTTTTTAATTAACTTATAAACAGGGGGGTGCTTACGAAGTCTTTAATGACTGTTTAACTACTTAAAAACGAAAAAGATACATTACATTACAAAGCTTTACGCTTAGGTGTTTTGAAAGATGCAGCAAAAAAATCCATAGATTTATACCCAACCGCCATATTCTGCTCAGTCTTATTCGGTAACGATTCTAACATTCTACAGCTCGTGGGATGTAATGTGACTGATAACTGCTTCAGTGATGGAACCTCTTTAAAAAAAAAAAAATATTTATGAATTATTGAGAGAGGGGTTAGTGCAAAGCGCGGAAACGTTTTTGCAGACTTCTCGGAATTGTTTCTTCGACGGCTGAAATGCTATCCTGATTTGTGCTCGATCATCGTTATCTGAAACGTTTTGTTTAAACTACTCTATACAAATCCTAATAGAAATGTGAGATTATGGATTCTTGATGAAACAACCACTATACTGTTTTACTACAGTAACAGACTTTATTTCAGCGAGCAGCCACAACATTTAGCTAACTGTCTTCGACACCGTCGCCATTTGGGTTTCAAAAGTCAGAAAAAAAAGAGCAAATTTAGTAACATCTTCAACCATATATATAAATTCGTAAATATGTTACTAATTCGTAGAACACCTGAAAATAATTATACGTGCCCTGTGAATTACGTATCGCAGCGTTTTCCTAATATTTAGACGGAAGTGATGAAAGTTCTTGCAAACATTCTTTATAAAGATATTTGGGGTGCATGGCTGAATACATAGCCTACTAGCTAGCTTGGCGACCTCCCTCAGCGTTTCTAATCGCTTTTTCTGTGTTAGTTTGTTTGCGTGGATTTCCTCTCGCCCATAAACAGAAGACCATAAGCTACTTTCTGGATACATGTGGTGGATTACCCCCCCCGGCTTGCTAACACTTTGACCGCCGTCCAAGAGCGTCCAACCATTTCAGATAATTTGCTTGGTCACCAAAGTTGATGGCTTCACGCCTTTCTTTTTCTGTGAAGTTTTCTCAAGACCTCGAAGTTTGGACAGGTGTTCGACAAGAAAGTTTTTTTTTTTTCCATAATTTTAAAATGAACTGCAAACAATGGAGTGTTTCGATTTTACAATGAGAAGAGCTGGCACATGTGAAGTGCGTAAAGTTTACAATCCAGAAACATCTGGAAAGGAAAATATTACTTGGAAGTTGTTAAAGTAATAACGTAGCTTACAGAATTTTAAGAAGCCATTGATAATTGTTTTTTTTTAATATTAACTACTGTGTTGTGCATTAAGTTAAAGTTAGACGTTTGATAATGGACTTTTCAGTCTGCAAAACTATTGTTCATCATTGAACACCACGCGTTATTTTACAGCGCATCTTTTCAAATCAGAAACAGAAAGAAAAAATTAAACTAATTGTCATGGACAATTATTTGTTTTAATCTTGGTTCAGAATTCAAATTTTCATCTTCAGTGTTCATAAGAAGCTTGTTTTGATAATCAAGATGTTTGATATTACCCCTTTTTATTCCAAATAATGCTGTAAAGTTGATCATTCAGGCTGGATCCAAAGTCATCTTTACTCTTTTTTAGTATTCAGTATTTTGTAAATAACACTATCTAGTTCTTCGAGTCACTCGTTAAAGATGCTGACTTTTTGCCTTGCATGTTTTCTAAATTTATTATTGAAAGTATATTGAAGGTTCTCATTGGATCACCTGCGCGTGATAATAAAAGTAATGCAAATAATGTTTTATTAATTTATCAAACTAAAATGAACATTTTAAATTGAAAACGACTCTAGCATCAATAATAGCTTTAATGAATTCTATCACCAATCTACTTTATTTTGAATGTTTCTAAATATAGAATCGTATCAATCAAATTTTAATTGTGTTAATAGGAGAGCATTATGTACTTAATGATAATTAAAGTAGAAATATAGAAAAGAAAAAAGAAAAACAAGTACCTAAATAATACAATAAGTTATGCCAATTTATAAAAATTTTAAAATATAGAATTAGGAAGATTTTCGCAAATAAATGTGGACTTTGAAATAAAATTAATTACAAGGTTAAAATTTTTGTAAAACGAAATAAAAACAAGAGAAAGCTTACCTTCTTTTTATTATTGTAATTTTTAGCAATTATTTGTTTTCTAAAAATGATGATCTATAATTGTTTGACAAAAACTGTTGTTTAAACTTTTTCAGATATTCGTTTCCGTAAAGTTCTTACAGCTGAAGTGTTTCTTTAAATTATTTTAAAATTCAAAATTCTATTC
This sequence comes from Nautilus pompilius, assembly GCA_018389105.1. Classification (NCBI taxonomy): domain Eukaryota; kingdom Metazoa; phylum Mollusca; class Cephalopoda; order Nautilida; family Nautilidae; genus Nautilus; species Nautilus pompilius. The sequence goes on along the minus strand of JACATO010000343.1, from coordinate 761,358 downwards.
TTTAGCCACTTTATTAAATATTAACTGCATTCTTATTATCAACAGAACAACAAAAGGAGCAGACAATTGTTTTAGCAAAAAAGACTTTATCTTCGTTCCTAATTCTTTAAGTCGCTTCACAAACCCTGATATACAAATCCGATGTTTACTCTTTAACTTCTGCATAATTAACAAGTCATTCAGCTCGAAGTAAACTTGTAAACTCCTAAAAAGCTTTTATGTCGCCATCATCTTCTGTAAGAACCCTCCAACCAGGATTCCGAGCACTTGTCTGGAGAGTGGAAGAGATCGTCCGATGTACTAAAAATAGGAGGCAAAGCAAAATTAAGACTCAAAGAACGGCTCGTTCCATAGCACTAAAAACTAATCAGCGTTCGCTTCTTTATTTTCTACAACTTCAACATATGTAAAGTGATTTTAAATATTATTTTATAATTTAAAAGTAAAAAAAAACGCTTTGATAAATTTAAATATTTTATTTATTAATCTAAATTCATGTTTTTTTAAATTAATTGTTTTATTAATTAAATTTTATTGATGAGATTTTTTTTTCCATTAAAAATATAATTCAACTAGCAAAATTTCTTTGACCGTCAACATTTTTTTAGAATGAACTTACTAAAAAATAAACACTACAGTGTACCAATGATTTATTCCTTTGTTTTTTTCTTTTACTCTTACAGTACACCAAAGAATATTATATACTAAATTATGTTGTTCTTTTCAAACGCAGTGTAAATTATAAATGTCTGTTGACTGACGGATTAATAATGTAATTATATTTAATGGATTATATGTAACAAATGTTACTGATACAAAGTAAATTTTGTAATAAATTTGATTAAAATGAAAAAAAAAATTGTATTTTCAAACTTCATGCCTTTTCCTTCGAGATTTTTTAAAGAATGCAGAAAAGGACAACATCATCAATAGTCTGCCTATGAACAGGTCCATAGTTCAGAGCCATAGCAGGGTGACAAAAATTTTAGGTGGTTTACCGTTGGTTTTTTTTTAACGAATGCGCATGTGCGACGAAAGGCCCTGCTATAACTTTTTATTTCTAGATGTGGGAGAAAAATGGAATACCCGGTGGAAACCCACGCGGTCGGCTGGTGAAGAAGAACAAGAGAAAACTATGCCAGGGAGGTAAGCCAAATCGAGCCGGTTCCGACCGGGATTCAGACTCGGGCTTTCAACCTGTCATTGGACTAGCACGACGCCTTTATATATACATACAATTTATTTAAATAAATTATCAGGAATTCAGAGCGATATTTTAGTTTTAAAAGTTTTGTAACAAAAGATAGAAATATAATTTATTTCCAATTATCTATTTTCTATTGAAAACTATTATATATTTTATACATAAATCAATGCGTTGGTGCATACAGGTACATCATAAGCTTCCACATTAATTAGGTAATCCCATAAATTTCAAAGGTGATTATCTACTTACCGGACATTTAGGTGGAGACTTAACATTGTGCATTATAATCAAGCCGAAAACAGATGGTTTCAACAGTGAATTCCAAGATCGTGCCAGGGTTGACGATCTTGACATTTCTAGTGGATCACTAGCCCGAGGTGAATGTCACTGCTGCAGCAAATCGATTTGGGAAGCTCCAACCTTAATTCTACGAAAAGAATGCACCATTACTCTTCGAGATCCTCGAATACTGAGAGCGTGTACTTTTCTCCAATAAATCCAAGTTTTTTTTTTAAAAATGTGTCTATAGATCGCAAGTTTGTCAAAGACCTAACGAAGAACCTTAATTCTGACATCTTTATAATGAAGTGCCGTGGCATTGGTTTCGATCTGGCAGAAAGGAATTCGTGTTTTCGAAAGTCATCTCAAGTTTGAATGGTACATTGTCTTTCTAAATTCGTATCTACCATTGTCTCTTTAAACCATACTGATGTTCGGTGCTCATAATCTGCAGGTTGACTGTGCAACATGCCACGACTCTGATGTAACCACAGACTGTGAAGAATTAAGGCATTGAACTGTTCACTGGATAGCCCGAAGCTTTCATATGAATCCGATCGAGCACCATATGGATCGTCAGTGAAGAGAAACCCATCTACGTCACGCCAATCAGGTATAATTAAAAGCTCTTATACAGATATGGCGAAACCTGAATCAACAACAGAAAATCTCGTGGCTTCAATGACAAACAGGGTGGAAACTCTTTCTGTATCTAAAGGCGGTTCAGTCAAGCAATACGATAAAGTAGTTTATTATATTGTCTGTCTTTATTTGCCGTTCTCTGCAGCAAAACTAACACAGTGTGATGACAGTGGGCAGCCATATTGTTCAGTTAGGTCACTAGTAGCTATGTTGTGATGGTATGGAGATCTCCCTTTTCACTCGTGCGGATGCGTCTCAGTCAACGTGCCGGTAACGCCGCAAACATCAAAGAACGACCTTTTTTTCTACAATAGCTAAAGTTTAGCGAGCAAGTAAAATCATGATTGCGTCTAATTTGATGCTGCATGAATAGAGAGCGGTCACATGGTTGGAATTCTCCATTACCGAGGTATCTTTACACGTGAGTTTACGGGTTAACTGAACCAAATCTTTCGCCTCTCTCTCAAACCCTATGTAAACTAATATTGCGTTTAATTTTATTTTTACATAAGTTTAAAGCACAAAAGACCACGATGAGAGTACAGTGCGGAAAATACTCAGTATGTTTACTGTTTAGCTAAGTATTTATTTTTGTTTTTAACAAATAATCTCTAAATCACCGGAAATACAACTAAGATTTTGAAATCCTTTAAAGTAATAACGTACTTGATGTAAATTTTCAAAAATTATTATATTGGTTGATTTTAATATATAAACTGATACGTTTTGTAATGATATATCAAAATCCAGTAATATATCTATGGATGGATTTTAGAGTATTAAACGCTGTCATTTCCGATCGAACAACTCTGTGAAGTGTATCTTTTAATACCTAAACTCAAAGAAAGCAAACTGATTATCATATACGCTCTGACAGATGACCCAGAGGTGTATTGAATGAAAGTGTCAATCAAAAGTACACACTAAGAGACGTGACGAGCCACATTTCGCGGAGTCCAGACCGGCTTCATCCAAGATGTTATTTTTGTCCAAAAATTAAATTATAATTTACCAATGCAAACACCTTCAGCAAATTAGCATCACTGCTGGACCAATCTCGAAAAACACTCTGATAATGGCGACAGGAAAAAAGTTCCTAAAAATGCGAATCTGTTAACAAAGTAGCGAGAAATGTATTGACTAACCGTTTGGTTTCTATTGCAGATAACTATAATTTTTTTATATAAACAGTCTTATGTTATGAATTTTGATTTTTCAGTAAAGAATCAGCTTATCTAATTCTCATTTAAAATGACGGTTGCTCTTTGCAAAAACAAGATTCTGTAATTCCACAGTGGAATGAAAATCCCAAGGGAACAACAGTGACGATCTATAATTGTTTTTACTGAAGCATTCCTAAAGCGTTTTGGAAAATTACTAGCGCTTTCCAACTGTTGAAATAATAACTAATTTTATCTGAATTTTACTAATTTAATCAACATTGTTTACCCTATTGGTATGGGAGCCAGTTTTACAGCACCAGTAATTCATAATTAAACGTAGAGATAAGACTATAATCGATGTCATATATATTTTTTTTTTTACTTACGCATAACGTCGATTGTAGCTCATTTATCCAATAAATTCTGAATTACTGATGCTGTAACAACACCGATCTCCACTGGCTTTCAATACGATATTATGGTAGACTGAACTAAAGACGTTACATAAACAGACCACGCAATATACAAGAACAAGCAGCTTCTACTTACATTAAAGCGACAGTTAACACAGTTATCGGAGTTCATCGGGGCTAAAAGAAAATATTGCTGAAATTAAAGATTAATTCTTTCTGTATCAACTTTTTGTTTTTAGAAATTGTAGATTTGTTAGAATTTATTAACTTGAATAGTCATTGCTCAGCAACGGAAATCGTGCCATTTGCAGAGTTTACGCAGTTGGAACAGCTCAGAATCAAAGAAAACTGTATAGATCACTCTGAAAACTTGACTTTTTTAACCGATGATAATTGTTTTTGTTTTCTTTTTTTTCCTTTAAGCGTTTACAGAATGTGTTAGTCGATGAAAATAAATTGATACATATCAATTCAAAGATTATTTTGAAAAGTAAATAAACGAAAGCAAGAAACCCGTTCTGACAATGAAAGTAATTGCAAAGCATAAAACGTCTTTCCCATTTTAACTGTTTCATCTTTTGAATTATATATATATATATATAGATGCTGTCTTAGTATCAAAAAATACAAGTCTACTGTCTTATTTATATATCAGATATACGAGTAAGTAGAAATAAATACAACCATGGCCAAAAGTTTTTCATTACTCTATAAATAACAATAACAAAATATATTTTCTCATTGCCATTTCGTCCGCTTTTGAATATTTTAATTGGGTCACACTTGTCATGATTTACATTTAGGTCTCCTCGACAATCATGTTATATTTCTAATTGTCACATTTTTTTCAAATTTTAGTTATTTTTCCCTCTAAGTATGTGAAAAACTACTTCAACCAAGCAAAATTAGAACATTCTAGAATCATGTATAACTTTTGGCCAAACCTGTATTTAGTAGCTATCGCACTCAGTTTAACATTGATGTTTGAAATGTTAGTTTTTAGTTTCGGTTGTGCTAAATATGCCTGCTTTTCATAATCTGTCCTGAAGCATTTTTCAGTCAGACTAAGCGCTATATAATTTATACACACACACACATACACACAAGTTGCAAAAATAATTCCTAAACATCAAATAATTACATTTCTTTTTAAAAATTTTAAAAATATATCCTTATGTCAACTGTCCACTTTCCAACATATTATGGATAAATGATTAGTTCGCTGGATGCTCAAACTCTGTTGCTATACTGTTTGTTATTAACTCCTTTTATGTAAAAAAAAAAAAAAAATTAGGGGCAGAATATGATTATCTTTATCAAGTTTTTTTTTAAAACGCATCATATTTACAGCCAATTGTATTTATTTTATAAGTAATTGTTCTAATGTATTTTTTGAAATTCTAAAATTGTTCATAGTTTTAGATAAAATATCGCTACTCTACATTGTTCCAAACTCCGCAAATAGAAATTTATCTTAATAAGAGTCAGTGCCACTCATGATATATTGAACAGGAGAGATGGATGATCGATAGTTATATTCAAAATATATTCTATCTACAGAGTTGCGTTTCCGAAATTGTCTTACTTCTTCCTTCAAGCCGTGGTATTAAGCAGACTGAAAAACATTAGTTAATAATAATAATAATAATAATAATAATAATAATAATAATAATAATAATAATAATAATAATAATAATAATAATAATAATAATAATAATAATAATAATAATAATAATAATAATAATAATAATAATAATAATAATAATAATAATGTTAAAATGTAGTGAATTGTAAGTTTTTGGTAGTAATGTCAGTAAAAAATGAACACAATGCATTTTTCTTTTCAGTTTTATTTCTTTATAGAAATATTTTTGAAAAGTCTATTTTATTTATCTCTCGTTTTTATCTTCTCATTTTCTGTAGGCAGAGCATTACGCATGTTGAGACTCGCTAAACTTCTAAGCCTACTCAGGTTGCTACGACTTTCCCGATTGGTGCGATACGTCCAACAATGGGAAGAGGTTTGTGTTGGTTTGTCTTCCTCTTTACCAGCGTAGTGAGTAGTTTATGCCTATTTCTCTTTCTTTTTCTTCTTTTTATATTTCTTTCTTAATCTCACTGCCTTCTGCAACTGTGCATGACACTTATCTACAATGGTTTTTTTTTCTGTTTGACAAGCATCAAGGGAAAGATTACCTACTGGCCTTTATTCAGTAATGTTTGGTGTAATTTAGATCACGACCTCTCTCAATGCCTACGGTTTTTACAGCCATAAATTAAAGAATTCTGAACACATATTTTTTGAAACCAGCAGCTACGTTTTAAATTATACATTTCAAGACAGAATAGTTGACCCGTCCCTGACTCGAAAAGTATTCTGCGAGCGTTTCCATCAAGCTAGGTGATGGCAGCAGGAGAAAAATAAGTGTTTCGATGGTGGGGGTTTTTTTTTTTAAATTCTAGAGTTACAAATTTTTAATGGAAGTTCATTTTCTATTCTTTTATATTCCAGAAATAATAATCATTCATTTCTTTCTCGAATATTTTCCTTACTTGATAAACTTTATAAACAACAAGAGAAGATAGGGGAAAGTGACTCCCGGGTGTTCTCTAGAATTTTCGAGTAACTGAGAAACCGCAGTTATACACTATTTACTTGTAGTGAAATCATTTTTGAAGAGTGTAATTAACCGTTTGCTGGCTAACTCAGCGACCCACAGCTGCTTACTTGTGGTTACGTCAGTTTTGTTATTAAATTTTGGAAAATTCGTTCTATTCAAACAAAACGTTTCAGCTGCATATATTGGCTCATTGCATGCACAATACCTAGCGTGCAGGTAATAGATGAAACGTGTAATTGTATATTTTAATCATTGTTATAAAATCATAAGGTGAACGACTTTAATCGTTTATTCTCCGACGTTTTGAATAGGGAAGAAAACTGGCTATGAAAGAAGTCTTAACGTGGAGCTTTTTAAGACGACAAAAGCCGCCTCTCTATTGCCTTTTGTTCTCCTTTGATATATTAAAAGACAAATGGTTGAGAACGCGATAACTTTAAAATTCTGCATGGTCAGTTCCAATCAGTTCCCACAAAAAAAACTTCTTCGGATAGGAAATCGCTTCAGCGTCAGGCGGAGTAGCAGCTTTCGAAACAACAAGCAATAATAGAAAAATATTTTGCAAGTTTCAAGACATTTTGACGACTGTTGATGGAGGATCAAATTAAGCCTAACTGTTATTTTTGCACCTTATTACTACAACACTAGGAGCCTAATAAGGGATTCATATTAATATATATTAATATCTATCTAGCCCGGAGTCTTTACAGTCTGCACTGAATCTCATTTATTGAATACATAATCATTCTGACTTTCAAACTAACTATTTCTCTATGCTACTTAATGATACGGTATATGGAGTAATCTAAATTTTATAATGGGCAATGAGTGTATAGAGAGAGAGAGAGAGAGAGAGAGAGAGAGAGAGAGAGAGAGAGAGAGAGAGAGAGAGAGAGAGAGAGAGAGAGAGAGAGAATAATTTAACTAAATTCATGCTACAAATTTAGGAAGCATGCTACACAAAGTATGATAAAGATCAAACGATTATCAGAAAACTATGAATATTAATTAATAATAATAATAATAATAATAATAATAATAATAATAATAATAATAATAATAATAATAATAATAATAATAATAATATAATAATAATAATAATAATAATAATAATAATAATAATAATAAAAAAGCTACTTTCAATTCATAACCCTAATCTTCTCTATGGGATCCTCACATACAGCGTGACCGAATTCTCTTCAAAGCGTCATGGTTTGAGATGCACAGGAAATTTCAGTGTGATATGTACTGTCATTTTAATATTTAAGAAAAGCATCATCACAAAATTGGTGTTTTTAAGCTGTTTGATACAGAAAGGTACATAGAAAACAGAGACGAAATTTGATGGCCACAAAACTACCAAGGAATTGGTATGCATAATGGGTTAAATTTAACCTGCCATCATGTGACAGATATGCTTAGCGTAAGCCAGAGTTTCATTTCTACAGATTGGACTGGGCATCGAACTCTTGGTACTGCTGCTAGAGGACCTGATAGCGTTCGATCGAAGTCAACAACACAATTGTCAGGTTTGCTTTTCGATCTTGTAAACCAGAAGAAATTGTTTCTAGACAGCAAACGAATTTAAATCTGACTTTCAAAATGCAACATACTATGTCTCAAAACAAATCTTACTTAATTTGCTTCGGGCTAATTGAACTCAGTCAAGGAAACCCTGTATCCGCATAACACTAATTATGGAAGCGGACAGGACTGGGCTTTGGGCCTTGTGAGGGGAAGGTGAGAGACTGTACCAAGTATTTTCAAGGACGAGTTCAGATTTTGTCTGGACTTTAAAGATTGACCTACCAAAGTGCAGAGTAGACCAGAGCAAAGATTTCAAGATTTAATCTTGTTTAATAAGACCGTTATGGAGATTGGTTAAAGATACTGTTGATCGAGATTAGCTAAGATGGAAATACTAATCTCAAAGTTTTTTAAAGTGACACCATGAAAGGTTTAAGAAACAGGAAAGTGATCACTGATGCTTACATAAGGCTATACGCTGGTGGTATTAACAGTAACATTTTTCATGGCTGAGTCAATAAAAACCTGGAGTGGGAGGTAGTCTTCCGTAAGAAGTAACCAGTTCGTTTTCCAAATATTAATACAATCGAATGTGTTTGCAACATGCTCCAGACTGGCATTACAAGATGTCCTGTGCTACCAATAATCTTGCAGAGACTTGTGATGGTTCGTAGAGGAAAAAATATTTAGGAGTCATCAGATCGGCTTGGATTTTTAAAGGATTTGAACTGATTTATTTCTTTAGACGATTTATGGTAATTTGACATTATGCACATTTTGTGTTCAAGGAATCTAATCTTGAGAGACTTTATTTTTATTTCTATACTTTCTTTTATTTATTCCCACATACACACACGCTTTTCTTTATTTTTTAAAATTATAATGTTTTTATACGATAAACTTTCGGATATAAAACAATAGCTTTCTTCTCTATTTCTATTGCTGTTTTCACTTAAGAAAAATTCTAGTATTTCCTTTTTCACACATTCACTGAAGTGTCTTACCATGTACCATAAAATAACCCAAATAAAAAACCTAAATCAAAAATGAAAATATACACCGAAAAATTTCTTGAGACTACGTATTCAATTCCATTTGAATACAAATATTTTAACACGAAACTGGTGATGCTGGAGACCCGTTGATGTCAGTTTAAAAAAACTGTGCTAGACAGTTCGCATTGTCTGAAATTTTAATTTTTTTTACAGTCAATAATCAGCTCACTGTATAGATTCTACTTTCATGCTGGTCAACGACTGGTTCGGCAAAGAACATTGTTTTCGTAGTGGTGCCCATGAAGAAGTGATTATCAGATGGGACAAAGCTGGCAAATTATCAGAAACCGATTTTATTCTGCACAAATACGTGACAGACATCTATTTGTTTGTTTGGTTTTCTAAACAGCCACTGCTGCAATTTGGATTTCTCTGACAGATGTCTGTTTAGGTCTATGGGAAAATCAGATGAGAGAGAGAGAGAGAGAGAGAGAGAGAGAGAGAGAGAGAGAGAGAGAGAGAGAGAGAGAGATTGCTGGAAATGTTGTTCAGCAGGATCATTAATGGTGGTGGAAAGATCATGGCTGGAAGAAACACCTACTTCTCTGGTAATTATTCAAGGTTGATCGACTCTTCAGAGGTACCTGGATAAGACTGTGACTCTATAGTTCTGGCACTCTATCAACAGTTGGCATCATGTTTCTGAAAAGATGACAAAGTCATGCCATCCAGAACCATAAGGTTGAAGTGGTTCCGTAAGATCATCAACATTACCAGATTGGGTTAGCCAGCCATATCCCAAGATCTTTAACAATTTGAAAATCTCTGGGATATCCTTGGTAGCTATTTAAATCTAATGAGTGCCCCCTCATTCACATAACCTAATACGATCTTGGTGTGGCCTAGATCAACTGGTAGCATGCAGTGCAAGGTAGGCTGATCAGAACTTTTATTTTAAGCATGTGCAGGCAATGTACTTGCTGGATTTAGTCCAAAATGGCCACACCAAATACTGACTCCGTCAGTCATAAGTGACTTTTTATTTACTCAGTAGAGAGCCTGTGTAAGTTTCGACCTCACTTCTCTAACATGATTTTAAAAATTCCCCAAATGAATTAATTTTTTTTTAATATATAACCTCTGGTCGTTATAAGAGTTTCTTTGATAAGTAAAATAAAATATATGATGCTATATTGCCTCATCTCCAGATTTCTGAGCCCAGTAAATAAACACAGAGAAACTGTATTTACCACCTCAAAATAAAATGGAAATGTATATCTAATATTTTTTCTGGTATCTCAAATTAGTAATGTAATGATATCTATACTTTTAAATCACATATTCGTATTTTCTGGAAACAGTATAATAATATAGTAATTTATTTCTTAACTTTTTATTAATAGAATTCTTATTATATACACAAATTTAGAAAACTTTCAATTAGCGTTTTATCTTGAACTTGGCAACATAGAAGTAACATTGAAAAAATAGAAATATCAACAAAACTAGTTACTTTTTAATAAATAACTTTGTTAGAGTAAAATTAAAGAAAATATAACAGAAATCCAATTACTTTTGTTTTATTTATTTTTTAATTGTAAAATATTTTAGAAAACACAATTTAATTCGCTTTTTCACTAAAGGATACAATAATGCTCCAAAATAAAGATTTTATTATAAAAATTTAAGGTGGCGCTCAGCTTTTTTGCTAGAGCAATTTTATCATTACATTTATGATGATAATTTATTATTCAAAATATTACGTCAAAGGCCAGTTTGTTATTTCCTTGACGGTTTTGTTGTTTGATCATATTTATTTTTATAGTACAGTGGCTGCACTTAGTTGTAACGTGTGTTTTTTAAAAACTAATTTTCTTTCCATTATCTGGGTAGCATGACTATTCGCAACACGGACTGCGATTACGACAACACACGTCTCTCCGTTCCAGGTTAAATGAAGGATAACTGGACACAAAATGCATCTATTTGGATCAAATTTATAATTTGGTTAAAAATTATTTTATGAAAACCAATTTCAATTCAATTCAGGCAGAGCCGAGTAAAAACAGACTGTCAGTGGTGATTTAAAAAAAAATTAATTTTACATATTTTTAAAGAAAAGGAATGTTTTCAAATAAAAAATTCTAAAGTTCGGCTTTAAAGAAGAAACTGTGTGGGTTAGTAACTCTGTTTGCAAGTTATCTTTTGATTGCAAAGAACGCTGTTAATAAGGATAAATAGCATCGATACTGTTAATTTTACCCCCAGGCTGTCTGGAAAATTTAAAAGATGCTGCCTTTTGGACTTTATGTCACCTAGCAATGAAGCAAAAAAAAAATAATAATAATCTTACCTGATCGATTTATGGTTGTGGTTAGTAATACTTCGATTTTGGTTTGTTTAGATGGTTAGCGTTAAGCTCGCTTTACTGCATTAAGATAAGGTGAGATACAAAATAATTTTACTTCGCAGCAGCTTTTCTTTGTTGAATTTGCAACTTTGGCTTTAAGGAATTATATACTTGTAGCACTAAAATAAACCTGTAAACTAAAGCAAACAAGAATTCCTTTTGAAATTTAAATTAACAAAAAAGAAAAACATTTGACTTTCTCATGGAGTATATTTTTATGCATATCCTAAGTGGCACCTTAATATCTCTCTCTCTCTCTCTCTCTCTCTCTCTCTCTCTCTCTCTCTCTCTCTCTCTCTCAACTTTTCTGGCATCTTTTTATAGTATAAATATGTGTCTTTAAAATAAAATCATTAAAGTTTAATACAAAATTAGATATTATGATTAAGGTTAATGTACAGAATTACTATTACTAATACTAATACTACCATTTTAAAACAATAGAAAACATTTATTTAGATATTATGGATCATCTCATTAATGATGGAGTACGAGCGATTTATTACCTATTCCATTAATTTTCTTAAATTAAAAATAATTTTAAAATCTAAGTGGCAATATACAAAATATTTTGAATCAGTTTTTGTAGTTTTATTTAAGTGGTACTTACACTAATTCTTTACTAAAAATTCTCTCGTCAAGGAAAACAAGACGGAACAAGTTTTATGATTATTCTTTTAAAACATTATTTTTTCATATTTTATTATGCTGGATATTAAAATAATATGATAAATACAATTAATTCTTATTTATCATGTACAAAAGTAAAATATTTCTTAAAAGATTTTCCTTCTCTGAAAGTTTCACTTGATTTCAAAAGATAAACATTTGAAATATATAGTCTTTAAAAAAGGCTTTTATTTTAAATTATCTTTGTATCTAATTATTTACTCTTTATATACAAAATCTAAAACAGTTTGCCATCACTACTAAATATGGAAATATTTAAGAATTTCTTCTCTCTAAATATTTATAAATAACTGTTATCCTCGTTTCGTTTTGATTTTGATGGGAGCTACTTGTAAACGTAAAACTTATAAATACATAATATTCTCTGAGAAAGTCAAAACTTCAGTTACATGATTTTTCACAAGAAAACATCTTATTTACTAAAATATTATTTAATCTCGGCATAAGCTATTTTGGGCAAAGAATTCTTTTGAAAGAAAAAAAACTCTTGCAAAATAATAAATTCTACAACTTTACAGACATTTTCTATATCAATTACTGAATCTTAGGTGTAGCTGCTGTTTAACAAAATAATTTAATACTAGAAATATTCATCTAAGTTGACTTCATTCCGCGAGGCAAAATGCATTCAGGCATGTATTAGCTCTCCAATAATCGTAGAAACTGGAATTTTTCATTTACTATTAACATTTAAGATGCACCAAACAAACAAAAACTACTGAAGACCAAATCAAGACTAATGAAAAGATGTTTTGATCTAAAACAGATTTTAGGTCTTGGAATCAGGCCAGTCGTATAATTTGCTTTATTTCACGCCCTGTAAAATATGTTGTTAATTTCCGTCCTTGCCTCAGGACTGCGAAGAATCAAATGAGCCTTCTTCTGGATTTTGAAATAAGTTCGTTGACAGTAAGTGTTTTATTTTAAAATTTTATTATTGTTGTTTCTTTTTTAAAGTTTTATTTTCTCTTCTGTGCTAAGCTGCACTTGGAATTTTTTTTTCCATTTCAAAAAACAAACTGCTTTCTTCTCAAGTTCGCTAAACTTTCAATGTACTAAAGACCTATATATATAATTTTGATGTTTTTTCTTCTTTCTCAATCGTATATTTAGTAATCTACCAAAAAACGATTGATCTGGAAAATTACAATTTTCTCATTTTCATTGTTAACAAGAGACTGAAAAAAAGGGTTTAAATCCCTTGCAATAGTAAATAAGGGATCTTGCATTCCTCGGCCGCAGGTTAATCGGTGGCCAGATAATCTACTACAGAGTGTTAAGGAGAGAAATATATTAATGTAATAGCTATTTATGCTTCCTTTTCAGATTTAAAAGAAATTTTATTTTTTAATGTAATTTCTTTCATTTGTAGCTGTTTCTTATATTTTAAGACGTTTTATTGGCGATTCATTTGAGCACAAAACTATGAAGGGGAGGAAATTATTCGCTAAGCAATAGCTGGCACAGATGAGAAATCTAAAACTTCTGTTGAATGTTTGCAAGCCACAGTTGATTCCTTTGTTTCTTGTTGTTTCCGTTTGTTTACATCAGTGATGCTGTTGTAGTCGCATGCTTACTCACACAGCACCTGAAGTTGCATTTAGCAACTTTTAAAAAAAAACTGTTTACCCTAAGATTTTATTGAATACCTTTCAAATGACTTACATTCTCAAAAAGTAAAGGATACATTAAAAGAATTGTTTAATTTTATAAAGAAAAATTACTAAAATTGTTTGCATTGCTACTGTATTTGCATAAATTTATTTACTGATTTGTTTAAAACAGCTTTTATACACACTAGGGAAAACATTAGAAGAATCTCACATAACAGAGTCACTTTTAATATATTTTTTTCAAGTCAAAATTAGATGTACGATAAGTAATTATTTGCTGATCACAACAACTTGCCGATAATAGAGTTTGAAATCAATTAAAGTGAAAGCACGTTTGTCACACAGTGTTGAAATGCACTTTTCCTGTATGTTCAATATTCTCGCTTTTTATGCAAAATTGATTGATATCAACGTTTAAGTGTTGCCTGTACTTGCGCATGCGCCCACAGATTAGTGTATTTACAAACTACAATGATTAATATAAAATCAAGCAACAAAGCCAAAATATGACATTTCAGGACAACTAGACTTATGACCGAACTATTTGAAAGTGAACATCGGCAAACATTGTGACGTGATAATTTAACCAAGCCGTGCGACTAGTGTGTTCGAGAAACTATTAGTGATCATTTCTCTCTATATGCGCAAACCAAGAGACCACAACACAGTAAGTCCATCAAAAAACTTCTGTAAAATATTGCTTTCCATAAACGTTTTCTATCCGTTGTACTAAAAAAAATACAATTGTCAGATCGTCTGCATATGCTCCTAGCCTTCTCTAAGTTTGTTCTTGTTGTCATTGTAAATATTTTTTTGAATATTTCTTTGGGCAATAAGTACTTTTTCAGATGACATTCACGTCACTTGACTTTTAACGCCAGCAGTCTATGCCTTAACGAGCAGATGCCACTCTGTATTTAAAGATCCATAGGCATGGATCATAATGATGTCATTCTCTGTGAATAGATCAGATTTAATCGACAAAACTGGAAGACTGGAAAGACGTCCGGAAGAAAATACTTAGACGACAAGATTGTTAAGCTTTACCGTTATTCACACTCAGTATCTCAGTTGCTGGTGCCATGTTTGTTTTCTGTAAGGTCAACAAAAATCGCAGGAGGAAAGAAGACAGGCATTGAGACCAGCCAGTCTGGTAATGGCGGTATGAAGAAAAGCTGCCAAACGCTGAAACTGTGTGGCGGTGTCCTAACTCAGGAGTTACGAGCGTTCGTGGTGTCTGACGGTATTTTTGATAAATTTGGAAGATCAAATTTCAAAAGCAACCTGGATTTTACACTGCTTTTAACTAAACATTCTTGAACATTTTGTGGTAATCTTGCATACACCGTTAAACTTTCTGATTCTTTTTATTTTATATTTGTCAAATTATTGGCCACGTACTCTTCAGTAAACTCCAATGTCCATGAATTGTTGTGATCAGCATTCTTAAGTACCATATTAATATAAACGTAATATCATGACGTTTTAAAATTTTAATCAGTTTATAATCTTAGTAACTCTAAAAAACCTATTTGTCTATGTTTCTACATAAACAAATTTTTGCTTACTGATATATATATATATATACGGTATTAAAAATAATTATGGAAACAGAAGAAAATCTGAGAATAAATTTAAAATAGCATGTGAAAGAATTACATCGCACTGTGAGAAATTGAAACAATCCATAGTACAGTCATGTGTTGATATAATATTACACTGTGACCGGTTGTCCTGCAAGTCATGAAAAAGTTTACACATGCAGAAAAACTATAAAGAGGAAAGGCAGTGATATCAGTGCAGTATGATGAATACTGAGGTTTCTGGAGAAAATATCACATGAAAAACGTATAGGAATTAAAACCTTTGGTAGTCAAGGCTACTTCATACAGAAAATTACAACCAGAGTTCATGTTTCAGAAGGAGTTGGATGCAAGAATCCGAAGATGATACAAAAAATTGCTATTGTCGACAATAGATTCGGTCGAGGAAAAAATTTCAAACTTTTCAATAATGATATTAAGTACCTTAGGCTATGTTCTCTACCTGATAGGTAACGAGCCAGTAAAGACCTTGCGATTAACCTAGCTGCAAGCACGGTTGTCAACATTTTTTCAAGAACAGTAAAATTAATGCGAAATGATCTCAATAGATGTGTAACTCCCATAAAATGTTTGCTGAAGAAAGTCAACCAAACAGCAAAATTGAAATAGGTAGGAGAAATATAACAGTAAGAGGACTAAATCTTGAAAAAGGTTCTTCTTACAGGTGTTTTAAATTCTAACTGTTTGGAAATAAATAATGTCATTTTCATTCAAAGCCATGGGATAGATCAATATAGATTTGGAGTTGCATATTTTCCAAGGGGGTTGAAGATTTACATAAAATCTAAGACATACCGACTGCCTACAGGTACAGCCAAGTTCTCATCCAACAGGCCATTTTCTCAGGAAAACATCTTATTAGGCGAAAATTCATCTTCCAACATGACAGTGACTTCAAGCATAAACGCAAAGTTTGGAAGAACTGTGTCTAACATAGAAAGGCTAACGGGACACTTACAGAGATATTTTGGGGTGCACAAACTCCTGATACGAGTATGAATGAAGCTATGCGGTGTTGTATGGTGACTACTGAGAAAGTCAAATAAAGACTAGATGCCTAGGAAAAACTGGAATTTGCTACCAGATAATTGGACCAACATTCCACAGTCGTACATTGATAACCTGCCTAAAGAAAATGTTTCCTTACCAAAATGATACTTTGTATTTGTATATTTTCTGAAATAATGCATTGTGTGTGTATTACATGCGTCTCTCAGTTGCGGTTCCTTATTACTTGTGAAAATCTTGTGCTTCCATAATTATTTACAATAGCGTATATATGTAATTAGTTGCATCAAAATATAAAGTACAAAAATATTAATAGTAAGTTGTTTTAAATGAAGTTTTTTCATTGTTATTTGGTTTGTTTTCAAATCCATTAGATTTAGTAAAGAAATCGGCTCGTTAGTTTGTATTATTTCCCAATACGTGAAAAATCGCTTTTACTTAATTAAGAATAGTCTTTGAAAAAGAAAAAAACATTTCTTTATTTTTCATAATAATCTTTAACCAATCAACCTTCAAATATTATATATTATTCATAAAAATGACTTTTGTTATGTGATCCAATAATTCTAAAAAAAACCTCATTCCCAGCGATACACACGTATATCGATCATAAGTTCTAAATCAGTGCATTCTTACAAGTTATATATATATATATATATATGCTTACATTTAGAACATAGATTTTAACATATGTAAATTCGAACTATCTACTAATATGAAACAAAATAAATTGTAAATAATACTGAACGTTCTTTTATTTTCTTTTCTTTATAGATCACATTTTTATATTATCCATTCCTCAAGTAATTCACCAAAACAAAACTAGAAATGTGTGATTCAATATCGGTTTAAAATATTATGTAAGCAAGTAAAAGTTTTGCATAGGACATGAAACTAAAAAGAAATGATTGAAAAAAGTAATGCACTGTACTCGGATAATAAAATATTTTTTTCGTAAAAGGAACACAACACGACTCTATAATTAGCTAATCCAATTAGGTTTTACCTTAATTATTTGTGAATACACATCAATTTGACGCGGAAACATAGTTGATTTACTTGAAAAATTCAACATTTCTTAACTTTTCTTTGGCAGAATACAGATCTACTAATATTATTTCATCTATGCTGATGTCTTTCTTAATTTATTAGGGATTCTTAAACTATTTTGATTTTTATCACATACTATGTTAAGAAAGATTCATATTGAAGTTACTGCAATGGTAATTTTTTTCTTTCTCTCTTTCTCTTAATATAATTAATTTTTTTATTAAATGTACAATAACAATATTACTTTTTTATATAGTAAGGACTGTTGTGCCAATATAATGTTCACGATGGTATGTGTATGCTTTGTTAAGGCAGTTATGGTTAACACTTTATTAGATAATAATGAAAAATTCTAATTACTCTTTAGATTGATGACGACATTTTTAACGATTAATCTTACATTATTTAAAAGGGTAAAGCTGCTAAAAACGCATTATATAAATAGCATAATTAACAAAATTTTAGAAATTTGCTGCTTGAAAATGAAAATATTTAAATAGAAAGCTAAAAAATAAATAATGCAAAAGAACGAACAAAAGAATAAAACGGTATTTTACAAGCTAATTTTATTCAATATAAATAATTTAGTAAACTGTAGTTCTTTCAAAAATTAAAACAAGACTAAATCAAAGAGTAAACCTAAAATCATCACAACTTAAAAAAGCAAACCCGAAACCACTAAAGATAAATTATAATCTTTATTGCAACAATTTTTTTCTTTTATATTTATGATTCTTTTGATGTTGTGTACAATATTTGTATCCTTAACTTTTTGATATTATGCTAATTAAGGCTGATATGTCTGAATTTTTTTAAAAATTGTAATTATACTGCTGTTTTTTTAAATTATAATTTTCTATTTCACTGTAACTTTTATGATCCATTTTTTAATTATTAGGAAAGAAAATGGACGCTTTGCAAAAGTAATATATATTTTCAGACGTGTCATCTTTAATATATTGTACAAATATTGGATTTTCCCTCTATGAAAATTTAATATCCTTATAATTGTTGAATTATATGAAATGTCTGTGACCTGCCCTTTTGTTTACCAATGTATATTAGCATTCTGAAACTTATGTTTATTTTGATCCATGTTTCCCCAGTTTCACATTGTTTTCATACAAAAAACATCATTCGACGTTCGCAACTTAAAATTTAAAAATACTCTAAAGTACACTTAAGCTTTTAGTTATCTAGTTATAAGAAATTGCAAAATATAAACTTTAAAATTAATTTTATCTTAAAACACAAATGTATCAGTTTTTCATTTTAAAAAGAATTTAAATATATTTAACATGGTTTTGTATTATGCATACACGTATACGCAGAGCAATTAAAAGCATTCAACATTAACGAAAATAAATATTCTAAAAACGTTTTAAAATATAATTAAATGCAAGTTCACATTACCTGTTTTATTTCTAAAAAAACCCTTTTGGAAATAATGTTTATTTTGTGGCCACTATATATAACATAATTTTAGCTAAATTCAATAATGACTCTAAGAGACATAATTCTATCTGTTTTTGTTTTTTTTTTCTTTTTTGCTTCCGTTAATTTAACACATGGATATTCTTTAGATATAGTTTTAAATTAACTTTTATTAATAAGAAAGTCATGGAATAGTTGTTACTACACTGGTAATTTCTAGTTAAACGTATATTTCATCTATGATCGATGTTATTTAAATCAAAGCGTATCACATCGATTATGGATTTATCTATATGTTTAATTAGAAATTACCGGTGCTTTAACAACTCGGCTTAGTTTCTCCCATCTTTCTTCTTTTGCATCATTACAAAGACAAATCAACAATAGCAAAGGGAGATTTAACTTTAAAAATATATATTCTACGTTTGCTTTTAAGTTAGAATAAAGGTGAAAACCGGAGAAACATAAATAAGCTATTCTTTAGAAAAAATTTTTGTAGATGCAGTTTTATTATTATTGTTTTTTTAAAATTACTTGTGGTGTCCGGATTAATGTAATTTTGTAAAATTTAATATTTTATTAGAAACCATCAGGTTTAACTTAATAAAGGTTTCATTTATACAATCTAATTATGCTCGATTATTTTATAAAATTCCATTAGTTGGTAAAGAAAATTAAAGCCAAACAATTCTTTAATATGCTGAAAGCTTTAGTTAATTAATTACGTTTTATAATGTTTGAAATAAAAAGAAAAATTCTCAAAATAGTGATAAAAGCAATCTTGTTATTCACAGTATGCATATACAATTTTATTAATTCAGCTAGGAGTTGCATGCTATAATAAACATAATTCAGGTTCTAATATCATATTTAATATCAGAATTCCTATGGAAGATTTATGTTGTCACATTAATTATTAGTTTTTAGTCGGAATGACAAAATTTTCATAAGAAATGAAATATCTTTTCACAGTTTATAGCTATAAAATTAAAAGTATAATAGTAAAAATTTAATAATGATTAAAATCAGAATAATTTAAAATGTAATCATATTAAAACTCATATGTATTAATACCTGTGGTTTAATTAAAATGATAAAAAATCTATGCTTTTCTTTATTTATAGTAATGAATAAATTCATATTTTTTAAAAAAATTTTTTATCTTTTTAGGTTAAAACTTATTGCATATTTTGCAAAGTAACAAAAATATAAAAGTATTTACTTTGTTTTGTGCAATGTTAATATTTACTTAATGAATAAGACGTGGTACCGTTTTAATTTAATACATTTAAATAATTCATATTTTTGTTTTTAAGAACTTTTTGCTTCTAAACAACTTTTAATTGATTTTGAACTATTAGCTATTTATTGATAAAAATCAAAGTGAAAATGTATGGATTTCTCAATTTTGGCTAGATTTCCTATTTTACTTTTTTCTTTATATATATTACACTCGACGTAATTTTTAATACCAGTAAAAGAAATAAAAGCTTTCATTTTTTGTTTATATTGAGTATAGTTTACTAATAATTTAGAGTTAATACGCTACAATAATCATTTCCTTGATAAAGAATTTATCAGAAAAATTTCCATAAAGATGAAATTTACATTGTTAAAAAGTTGCATACCAAAAACCATTATTCTTCTTTCAAGCAACATCAAAGAGATTTCAATAGAAATTAAAATTAATACCAGAAACGTTTCCTTTTACAAAAGAAGTTTCCTGTAAAATGTTTCTTTTTCTTCACTTTTTATGTAACAAAGTTATGTATTTATTTATTTGATGGGTTTTCTTTAAAGTCCACTGCAAATCTAGTGCTGTTAAAACAGTAGAATGATGGCCTAAATGTACTAAACACATCTCAGATATTTTTAAAAAATTCAGTAGACTTATATTATTAAATTATTAAACTGTTAGTTTAATACTATCAGTGTTCTTTTAAAATTTCTCCACATACAATTCTTTTGTCTTTGAAAACCTGCTGAAAGGCGCCCTGTTCATTTTCTTCGAACCTACATTCCGTAGTCATCATCCATTTGAGAAAATTTCTGATTTCATTTTCCTTTATTAATGTTCATCTTATATATAAAAAAATCTTAAAGAAAAATATTAACGTTTAGAAGTAAGCTTAATGAAATGGCATTTTCAGAAAAGGTAAAACTTAAATAAATGAACAATAATACGTTTTGAGATGCCAATGAAAAACATACTTTAGAATTTATTCGTTTCATTGAAAAAATGTTCTCTTATTTGAGTCTAAAACGTGAATATACAGTATATAGTTTTAATGTGTAGCATACAAAATTGCAATGCGCAAAACGTAATTTTTAGGTATTCTTAAATGTCGACTTTAAGAAGATAAACTGCTATAATTACATGAAAATTGCATGCCCTTTACTATTTTAATATTCAGTGTCATCCTAATACTACATACGTTTTGTTTTATGGCAGTCATTAAAGTACAAAATAAAATTATTTTCTCCAACGTAAAACTCTATCGCACAAAAGTAATCCATGCTCTAAAATCTCATTTAATCAAAGTGAAAAAGAAAAAAAAATTAGAAAGAAAAGCACTTTTCGCTGGCTGTTTAACTCTTTGATACTTGATTTTCGTATGTCTCTTTTCATTCATTTTACAAAGACATTATGCCTTTAAAAACTACGCGTAATGTTTTTTCTTTTTTTTGTAGATTTCTTACTCTTGCAATCCAGCGTAGAACCCACGAAAATGTCTTGTAAACTTAATTTACATTTTTTTTAACACACTATATCTCCTGGGTAGTGAAAAATCTAGAAATCCCATGGGATTAATTAAAAATTCATAGCGCTAAAGAATAAATAGTATTATTTTAATTAATTTTGAAAAAAAAATGTTTCGCTTTTAAGAAACATTACTTCGGACTAACACATTATTTAAAAAAAATGAATTTACATATTTTTAATCATTTCTTATTACAAATTATTTTGATGCTTTTAAGGTTATCTTCTTACATTATACTTTGTCTTTATAAAACGTTAGTTTCTAGACAAATAATAAATACTAAATTCCTCGTACTTTTTCTTGGATACTTAAATTTATTCGTACAACTTAGATTTTGTTTTTAACATGTTTTCTTTAGTTTTTAGTTGATAATTTATTCAATGACGTTTAAAAAAAAACATATGGCACCCAAAATCAGTTCTTAAATTACAAATAAATATCTTAAAAGTTTTGCGTAAGAGAATCAAGATTAAAATAGATTTTAAAATTTAGCTGAAACAAAAATTCTAAAGTGCACATACATCCGTGGCATGGGAAGTTAAATGTTGAATTTGCATGTAAAAGTGGCTTCATTTTAACCCCTTACTGTGCAAATGTGAATATTGTAGCATTTATTATACTATCGAAAGAAATGCAAATCAAAGAATTAAAGATAATACTGAAGACTAACAAGCTGTCACTAAACCTTTTGGTTATTGCTTCGTTTTGCATTGCAGGCTTTTTTTCGGACTTGCGTAAAACTAACTGATATTTATAGATATATATATATTTAATATATATATATATATATAATTTATTTTATCTACTTTTATTTTACTTGTATTTATTAATTAACTACCTTTGTTACTACCGGTATTTTGAAAAAAAAAACACTAAAAATTCTGCGCATGAGAATAATTTTTGTGCGCATTTTTAGATTATAATTTTCTATTATATCTTGAATTTTTGGCTAGAATTATTTTTAGAATTTTATTTTTTATTATTTCAAATTCAATGAAAAAGAATCTGTTTTTTAAATATATTTTAAATAATAGTATTTACATAAATTATAAATATCCACATCAGTCAATGTTTTCAACTTTATTTTTTTCTAATTTAACAAGTTTTTTCTATTGCGTGAAATATCAAGTTTTTGTTAAAAGAAGCCAGTTGTTTTTTTAATTAACTCTTAGGCGATGCATATTATTTGACTGCACGTCTTTTGTGTAAAATAACTGCTTTTCCTTCTGTCTATGCAGAGAGGCGGAAAGTATGGTATTTTTTTTAACGTGTACGCAGAATCACATCTTATGTGCATTTTTTTTCATCCGAAATGTGTTTAGTATTCTGAAACCAACTCCATTTAGAATATCTTAATTTGGCATACAGATCGTTAATATGTGCAGTATGAGAATGCAAACTACTCGGTAAGCAGATTTTAATTCATAATATCTAAAAAGATAGTAACTGGTTTACATGATAAACTAATAATCGCATATTTTAAATAATTATTATTTTCCTTCGCGGATTTCAGTATCGATTTACTAACATAAAATGATGTGTGCAAATTATGCATTTACAGTGAAATTATGTTTTATTATTTGCATAGGTTATCGCATAATCTGCAAGATCTATAAAGTCGTCATTTTGAATTCTACTTGGAGAAGCGTATTTTTATAGAATAAAGTATTACTATCAGCAGCACGCATTCAGTTTCACGTTTGTTAAAGCATCTGAAATTAAATATAATAGGTTAGTAACCACTGTTTCATTCCCATTGTATTGCGGTCGTTTATTTTTGTTTATAATGAATAAAACGTAAGTTCAAATATATCTAAATAATGATCAAAAAAGAAGCATAAAAAATTAGTTACAATTTCAGATTTTCTGTAATTATTTCATTCTTCAATGTGTAATATCTATTCAGATCACAATCTCTTTAGCTGAAGTGTTACTCACAATCTCTGCAGTGTAGCGTCCCAGAAAAAACAACTCAGGGGTTTACTTTAATTTAATCACATAACTGCTCGATTTAAAACATCAGCATTCTACTTATGTAGTTTAAACACGGACTATCAATGTAAATAGCAATCTTTATTAAAAACGGAACATTAGTTTCCATTTATCTCAGTTTAGTTTTGTAATTTGAATAAACATTTGTTCTTGTTTTCCATTTCTAAAGATTGTTTTTACCAAATCAAACATTTGATTTTAAAATAGGGAAACGATTTTTGTGGGTTTTTTTTTTACTTTTGCAATACATTTTATTTACAATTATGAAAATAACTTATTTTAGTGTCTACATATCCTTTTTGCGAAAATTTACAAACGAAATCATGTCTGTGCTAAAAATGTTACTTTTATAGAAATCTCCCTAGCTACTGAAGAAATGAAATGAAATTTCTGATTACTTTTAAGGTTGCTTAGAACTTGTTTTTTTTTAATTTTGAAAGAGTATCTACAGACATAGTTATAAAATCGACTGGGAACAATATAGTCATCTGCTTTGGTATGTGAACGCTTGAGATAATACGTAAGAAATATATCAAATTTAGTCTGCAAAGACGTAAGTTTAGCATTAATAGGTTTGTGTCCCATTATAACTCAGAACCAAAATTCGAAATCTCAAGTAGAAAAGTAAACCACGCTATAGTCAAAGAATTGTAAATATTTTATGCTTGACTCAATGTAATTGAAGTGAAAGTGTGTAACCATTCAAGCAGAATTTCTTTTCCTTTAAAAAAAAGCATCGGAAAGTATAAAATAAACCAATAGATTAAAATTTAAATTCTTGCATAATAAATCGCTATCAAAACAGTTAGAAATCCATTATGAATGGGTAAGATCTTTTTCAAATAACATATCTTTCAAATATGTATGAAATTTTTTTAAACATTGATAAAGTCTGCATTATGAAAACCCACCATACCATGTTATCGAATAATCTAAAAATCTTTTCATCTGTTTTCTACGTACATACTAAAGTTAACGGTGAAGATATGCATATTAAACCAAAAACATTTATGCTTTTTATGTTCTTACTTAAACTTTGTTGATATCTTCAAATATTATTAAGAATAAAACGTCTGTTTAAAATAAAATCTGTAGGTTAATTTCTTTTAGAAATATTAAAAATCAACGTTTAAATAAAAAAGTGAATAGCGATTATATTATAGTTAAGTTAATAAACTGTTAAAATTTGTTTCAAATCAGATATTTTAAGTCAGCCATTTACAATTATTTTATATTAATATTATCAGTAATATTTAAAAGGTTGTCATTTTTCATTAAAAAATATTTACGCAAAAACTTTACCATCTATTGTAATTTTTTCTAATTTAATAAAAAATAAATAAAATAAAACCTGAAAGAAAAATTTTAATATTAAAGCTTTTTGATATTCTAACTTAAAAGCAAGCAAATAAAAATTTTATGTTGAAAGCAGTTAAAACAAACATGATATTTGTATTTTAAAAATTTTAATTTACTTTTTTGCATTTGATGCTAAGAAAAATATGCTAGAAATGTATTTAAATATAATTACATTTATTCCTGGTTTTTATTTTTTAATGAATATTATTAGCAGAAAATATATTAACACCACAAACAAACTTAGAAGCAGGAATCTAGCATGGTTTGTGAAAGAACCCATAGAAGAAATATATTAAACACAAATTAAAAAAATTTTATACGTTTACTTTTAACTGCACTTTAAAAAATATTACATTTATTAACAATACTATTAATATAATGTTTTATTATATTTCTGTTATTTCGTGTAGAAATACGTTTAAAATCTTATAATCTTTCGTAATTATCAGAAGTGATTTACCTATTTTTAATGATTATTTTACTATTATAAAAATAAAGAACATTTAAATTAAATTATTGCTTTTTAATAGATTTAAGTTTTATAAAATACAGAAAAACTAAACTTTAACTAAATTAGTTATACTTTTCATCCCTTTTCGTTAAAATAACCAGACCACAAGTAATAAAAGCAAAATTATTACTTCTACAAATTTTCAAGGTGAAAACTGTCTTAATGTCCTAATAAATTTAGCAATAAATAGTGATAATTACAATTTATTTTAAGATATAAAATTAGTAATATGTTTTAAATATCTTTTGATAGTTAGGTACGTACAGGGATGCATAGCTTCAAGTGGCCACATCTAACAGCTTCCTTTTCTTTAGGACATAAAATATTAATATAAAGAACGTTAAATAAAGTGATTACCAACAACACATTTGAACCTTGTGAGTAAAAAATAGTCACAATAAAAAATATTTCATTATAAATATCGGGTAATTATAATTCAGAAATAATTATTCCAAAATCAAAATTTGAAAAAATTCTTTATTTATATTTTAAGAGTAAACTTAAAAGACTAAAAGTAAGTTAATATAGAATTTTACACTTACCTTTTTGTCAAATTTTAAAGCGAAAAAGAAGCACTGGTCAATTTGTGTACCTTCTGATGAACTAAAGAACCTAATTTGGACTGTTATTTTTAAAATTTTGCATGAAAATTTTCAAATATTTAAATAAAAAGCCCATTTACTAAGCAAAATTGTAATGTATCATATGACCATTTCAAATTATTGAAAAATATTCAGCCCATATAAAAGTAGGAGATATAAATAAAACTACATTCAAGGTTAAATTGTTAGTTTAATTAAAACTAAGAAAGATATATCAAAATCAGAGTATTTAGTTAATATTTCCAATATGGTTAATTTAACTTATTTATATTTTAGTATCATTAATATAAAAAAATGTAGTAACAACATTAAGAGACCCCTGACAACACACTTTTCCTGGTAGTACCCTTTCCAAAATGACCCCCCCTTATTCGAATTATCATTCAGTGTTAATTCTGATCCTATACACATTAAGTTATTAAAAATATATGAAATAGCTACAATCTATAACAAATAGACTAAAAATTTTAGTAAACAACTATCAAACATTAATATACTAGAAATTATAATTTGAAAATCGTCTTCTTTTATTGTAGGTTATTTATTAATTATATCAATTTCTTTTGATGTCATGCATTGATGCGATGCTGATCAATCCTTTTAAAAAATGTCCTTTCTTTATTATGAGATTAGTGTCTGGAGCCTTTATACCATTAAAAACGATTGTAAATTGACATGCCACTATTTTGACCAATGCTTCTACTCTTTTTCCAAGAAAGAGCACTGCGTTAACGATTCGTGACTTAAATTAACCCATGTAACTAACGAATTTTAATTTAAAAGATACACATTTACAGTATTCGTAACGTTATCAAATAAAATCTTAATAATTGCCTAGAATAACGCATTTAAGTATAATCTGTAAGGCGCAGATCGGTGTCAATTCGCCAAAATGTAAATGGCCACTAGATGGTGACACACGGGCATTACGACATTCCAGTCTTCGCCATCTTTGTTTGCATTGCAGATGCTGAGGACGACAGCGGTGTGGAAGATGGAGGGAAAAACGTCACCAGCATACAGTGTGTATTATGTGAGTTATAAACACCACAGTAGCAGTAAATGTCTATTTCAGTACTAAGACTGGTGATTTCATGGGAGCGACGATGAACAAAAGAAGTAGATATTGGAGAGACATACTGTAGAGACGGTTAGAACTAGGATAAGGTCTCAGTGCGTATGGGGGCTGGCGTAACTGGAAGGAGGTCTACCCGGCTGGCAGAACAGGCGACCATACACCGATCTGCGTTTTACTTAGCTGTAGATAGACGACCGTAAAGAAAGAAATAACTTTTGTAAAGCAAAGTAACTTTGGAATATTTTTGCTTTAATGTGATATGAAGTTTCTCCAAATTCGAAGAATTTAAGCAGTTTCAAACGAATCTCTTAATAACGATTTTATAGCGGTTGATACAAATTTTGTATCTTTAAAAAAAATTCAATAATTTTCGTTACTTTTATTCTTATAAAATAAATAAAAGATTGATTTTAAACTCGCTGTTGTTACTGCCAGCCAAGAAAAGATTGTATTTGAGTAAAATATAAGTAATGAAAAAACTTTAAAAAATAATATTTTTAAAGAAGTATTTTTATGACAAACGCCTAGCTGCATTTAGTTTTTTTTTTTTTGCGTATAAGTTTGGGGGATGCAATACTTTAAGATATCTGAATAATCTGTAGACGACACGCCACCTGGTGGGAAACTAAAAAGTCCTATTTTTTCCCGACACGTTGTGCAGACTGATTTTGTAGGGAAAGGAGACGGTAGAAACATTTATTTAAACAAGGAAACTATTTTCCAAAAATTGATATTTGAGGGAATAGCATCATTTCACATTCGAGATGCACAGTTTATTCACAATGAAGAGATGGCTTGCAAAGAAATAACCACCAGAAGAGTATGCAAGGATTATCCTTTGCATTTCATTTGTACATGTGATGAGCCAGAATAACAGCCAAAATTGTAAAACGAGTATTGTAAAGCTGGCATTGGAGATTTCGCAAAACGTCTACATATCCCAGCCAACTGAAGGGGAACACATGATGAACAGTCAGTAAAAGATTAGACGATGTAGCTGATTATCTTAAATCAAAATATATGAAATAGCGAAAAGGGGAGGTCAACAAAAGACAATATGTACGTTGTGGAATTAAAGAGAAATTCAAGCGAAAATAGAAACAATTTACAGAAGCTGATTGTATACGACAGTAGAAGAATTGAGAAAAAGATGTTGAAGCAGATCAAGATACATTTGAACAGCGGGCAGATATTCAAGTCTAGGAGTAAACAAATGTCGAAAACTACCTGAGTGACTAAAACCGTAGAGACGCTATGACGTAGAATGCAGGGCAGTCACGGAGTAATATTATATCCGAGGATCACGAATTAGGTAGTTTGAAAAAAACGAAGAATTACCATTGCTGTAATTTGATCCAACGACTCTCTCCAAAATGCATACAACTTAAAATATGAAAACAAAAGATGAAATCCTTAAGGGGAAACTGAACACTAAAAACATTAAAATGAAAAAAAACGGAACTCATTTTGCAAGATTGAGAAGGAAAATATATATAGAAATGAAAAGCTCATCATAAGGAAAGCATGAAAAGTGGGAAAACTTACCGAGGAAATATGGGACGTAAGGAAAAAAGAGAGTAAGGAAACATACTTTTAAAATATGGGCAGCAAGAATCCACTATCTGGCTATTACTAAATATTATTAAAAACAATCAGATATATCGATTTAAAATAAAAGCAAGAAACCATCAGCAGAGGCGTAACTACAGAAAGTCACGAATGTATTAGCATAAAAAATGAATGAAATTAGATTGGCTTATGCGAAATCAACGAACTCAAAACTAATCGACATGAACAGTAAAAAAAATACAAAAAAAATTTGAGTGAATACATAATACAAATAATTATTTGGGAGTCTTGAGGGGTAAGGATACGCCTCAAGTGTGTGGAGGAAGGGGGAGAGAGAGCAAAGGAATTGCAAAAAAGCGTGCTCTGCGATGTTCACAAAGGGTGACGAGTTGACATCCAGAACTGTAAACTCGCGTGTTATTTTCCAGAATTGTTCAGGGTAAAGTTAGTTTTCCGTACCGTGAACAGTGTTCACAGAGGTCTTAACGTTGATATAATATTGCAAGACTCGTCGTTTAAATATTTCTGAAACAAACAACTATAAATGATTTTTAAAAAAAAAAAAAAATTCAGATGAAACACGTTATCATTTTAACAATGTTCAAGTCATTATTATATTCCGGAGGCTTTAAGAAGACTTTATTAAAAACAGTTTGAGTAAAGTAAAGGAAAACTCGTTATCGCCCTTTCCAAATAAATTATCGTGTTTCACTAGCCGGGAAAACAAGCGCAATAGTTTTAAAACAAATGCGCTGTCAGCAGTTTTCGGAAGATTAGGCGAGATTTTAATTCGGAGCTCTTTTGTACCAGTAAAGTGGCAAGCATCTTTTCAAGAATGTAATGGCATGCAGCCCAGTACCAAAACAGTCAGCAACCACAGACTATTAGAAAAGACGGCCGAGCCGCCACACAAAATATTTCAAATTATCAGCAAGCCAAAAGAAAAGGAAGAAATGTCAGAAGGAAAATAAATGGCATTCAAAGGTTATGCAGGCAGGAAACCTAATTAGGAACAAATAAAAAGATCTTAGAGGCACATAAACGCAAGTTGAGAATCTCTCCTGGTCCACCTTACATCTGTGGCTTTCGTTTCCGGAAAACGTTAGTCAGTATCTTATTTCCCGCGATTATAAACTGCATATTTTTTTTTATATCGATTCATGAAATTAAGGTTTGCAGAATTAATAAGTTATAATTCAAAAGATAGAACTGGCTTTAAATTTTTTTTCTTTGAGAAGTGTGAAATTTTGATCACAGACGAGACGCATTGCTTACATATAATGACGTCACTGAAATCAAAACTGACTGACCGAGGATTACATATATTGATATTTCTGATTTAAAAAAAAAAAAAAATTACATTTAAATGTTTGCATGTGATGTTAGCGTGACGTGACAGTGTAAGCAGCGTAGTTTATCTTTAAAATTTTGTGAAGAAACGCGGTTACGCATGTCGGCCATTGTTGCTATTAGGCAGGTTTTGACAGATAGCCAGTGGTGTTGGATCAGGTCACATTTTGCTGTTCATCTATACCAGAGTATATTTCGGTGACCCCTGTTTCCCATTAATAAAGACTGGAAGGGGGGTAGACGTTTAATTAATGGTTTAAACGCCATTCGCCTATCGTAAGAAACAGATGTGGAAAATGTTACGATCAACCAAAGCTGGCTACACAACCTATGTTCATTGTCCATGTACGAATCCGAGTAAAAAATATCATCGATCCTTTCGCGCACTCCTGTTAATCATTACTGTAGCCAAACAAAGCACAAAGATATTAGCATTACGCATCATCGTTGTTAATTACAAAATTATTAATGCAATTATTAAAACATTCTACAAATATCCTTCAAGTTTAAACATTTTTTGTTTGTTTTACTCTCTTTGATTGAGATTTTATTTGTGTTAAATTTTAAATATCAAAAATTCATTCATTATGCATATTTTTTTTTAAAATTTTATTTATTTTTAGAGGGTATATTTCGGTTACGTTTATCAGAGCGTGTTTTAATTATATATTCCTCACTTTACTTATTTTTACGAACGTTTGTTTTCTTAAATTCCATACTTTAATCTTTGTAACAGTTTTAACGATGATGCTCGAGAAACCAACCATTAACTTTCTCTGGGTGCTCTTTTCAAGTTTGAACAACTCAAAATAATCTCCTTGAACATTTAACAAATTATTTAATTAGCCCCAAAATAATTTTTTTTTAAAAAAATGTTCAACAAAAATAATCAATTTTCGGCATAAAAAAGGAGATTTTCTAGCTTTTCCAGCTATGACTTCCGAGTTTTTTAATGAATCTATTAACCAGCTTTAATTTGTTTTCATTTATTTTGGGGAAAGTATGTAAAAAATGCAAAATTAAGTTTTTCTTTTATATGCACCAATGTCTGTTTTCCTTTTTATTGTTTAGTTGAGAAATAGCCATAAAATAGATCGTTACTTTCAATATTTTTAGCTAGCGAGTAATATTTAACTGAAACTTGCAAATGACTTGCATTTCCCTGTTACACTCAGACCTTATCGCGTTTATTTCTTTGGGACTTAAGTTTGCTGCAGGTATGTTCTGTAACTATTTACATGTTTTCCTCCTTTTGTCTTTAAAGAGTCTAAGCATGACTTTTGTATTCTGCTTTATTCGTGTCGTCTATCTATAAATAAGTAACATTAAAATTAGAAAACGAAGTATTTTTAAAACATTTTTACACCTACAAATATTTATGTATGCATGTATGTATGTGTAAATAAATAGAATACATTAATATACTTCTTTTTAAATAGCTCCTTCAAAAGAAATTTATATGACCAACTGAAATGAATTTCTCTTTTCCAATAGATTAATTTAATCTTATTAGACGTTTATCTTTGTTCATACTAATTAACCTTTTAATTATACGATGATATTTTAAAAACATTCCGTCGTTGAATCAAACGTACATGCAAACAAATAATTGTTACCTAGCATAAACTGTTTTTAAAAATTTCATTATGTCAACACTCGTTTAAACTTATAACTGTTTCCTTCTATAACAGTGCGAGTAAAGTATTCTGTAGCTACAGCACTCACGCCCACTGGCTGTTATCTCTTAATTTATGACAATGCGATAAAAACTTTCCAAAGATACAGCATTCTTGCACATTAATTAATTAGCAATACCATGCATGATGATGCGTATAAAATATTCCATATTTGCAACATTCGTGTTCGCTGATTAATAACTGTTAAATCACATGGCTATTGATTAATAAATTCAGCAGAAAAAACGAACCGGTGTACTGAATAATAATTGTTACACTTGTATGTGGAAGTGTTTCAAATATTCCGTAGATTAAAAAAACTCGCGCGCATATCGACGTGTTTTAGAAAACCGTAGTTATGACACTCGTGGACAAAATAATAACTGTTATCATGTATAATGATGTCCTTAAATAATCCGTAGTTATAACACTCGTGGACAAAATAATAACTGTTACCATGTATAATGATGTCCTTAAATAATCCGTAGTTATAACACTCGTGGACAAAATAATAACTGTTACCATGTATAATGATGTCCTTAAATAATCCGTAGTTATAACACGTGAACAAAATAATAACTGTTACCATGTATAATGATGTCCTTAAATGATCCGTAGTTATAACACTCGTGGACAAAATAATAACTGTTATTATGTATAATGATGTCCTTAAATAATCCGTAGTTATAACACTCGTGGATAAAATAATAACTGTTACATTTTATGCTGATGTGTTTAAAGCCTTCTGTAATAGCAACACTAGTTCACAAAGATTAATTATAGTTACCACTTATGACGATGTTTTAGCTAGTTACATCGCTAGGTCATACTGACTAGTAACCATTAACTTTTATGAGGATGTGTTAAAGCGTTTCATAATTACTGTTGTGCGCATTGAATATGACTGGTACGTTGTATTACGATGTGTTTAAAACATTCCGTAGTTGCCCAGCTCTCGCACACTGGATGATTACTTAGCGTCGACGCTAACACGGCCAATCTGCTTTGATCCAAAATGTATCGTGGTTGTGCGGTTAGGATGTGTAACTTTTGAAGTACAACTTCAAAATTTGTAATCTGTGATATCAAGCATAAATAATCGAAACAAATATAAAAATACATGTTAAACGAGACAATAAAATAATATGAGAAAAATTAAAATAAAACCTAAAGCAAAGTAGCATGGTTGAATTGGTTTCTTTCAACCATGAAATTATGCTGAACCGACATAAAAGTGAATAATAAAAAAATAACCATTATAAAAGAAGTTTAAAGGTACAGATTTGTAGAAAAAATGCATGAGGAAATTAATCCACTGTGTATTCGATGAAAAAGTAATAGAATTTACTTGGATTTACCAGGGCAATTTAGAAATGTTTATCTTATTTACATTTTTTTTAGATTGAGAGTGCGTATGTCTGTTTACTTAAGCAAAGACAATATAAACTAAACTTTATACGGACCTATAATAGATGGAGAGACAACTGTGACTACATTTTTTTTCCTGCACATGAATGCATAAAAAAGCAATAAAAGCAGCAAGCTCCATAGATGTGAAAACCAAACATAGTTAGCTATTTTCAGTAAACATACCAACAGTTTAGCTGCAATGGTGTAAAGCAAATCTGTTTAGTTAACTATTTTCTGCTTAGCGAAATGAAACGTTAACGAACGAACTGTTCATTAATAAACGTGAAAACTGTTCACTATTATTACATGCATTTTTTCTCAGTCGCTTGCTCGTGATATTTGCAAGTAATTTACATGTTTATTCTTCTTGCTTTGACCGAGCACAATCTAATAGCTGCATTTTTAATGCAACAGAACCTTTAATAAGTAAATTAGGGTAATTTTTATGCAAATACATTAATTATCCGTATAAAACAAAATCTGCTTGTCACAATTCTGGTTCAGTATACGGTCATTGTGTTTTTAATCAGTTGCTGCATATTTGGTCTAATTATCTACCCTCACTATCGTTGTACTTATTTTTCTAATCATTACAATATAAAAATAAGAAGAAAAACGTGCAGCGTAAAATAATTAAAATTAATAATTGAAAATAAGCAAAAATATTTTAATGCCATATTATTTTAATCTTTCTTCTTTTTGTCGGCTTTTACATTTCTATTTAACATCTTTGATTTAAATATTTTTTTTGTTTTTTTCTTTATAATTGCCTTTGGTTTTAATTGTTACATTTAAGAGCAAATTTAATTTACAAGACGTGCTGTTTTGTGCTTTTGTATCATTATTTACAAAATCTACTTACAACAAAATAAATGAAAAGAAGGAAACGTGCAATAGGATCATTTAGCCAAATTTACTGATTAAATAATTATATTTTCAAATTTGAGAATAGTTAAACGAAAACTGCTGATTTTTTTTTGTTTCTCAGATGCAAGAAGTATTCATACGTCTCTTAGTATATTTTGTGAATATTTACTGAAATTCGTGAAAAATGATACTCATTTAATAGAAAAATCTTTTTTAAAAATACATAGAAGTCAATTATTTGTTGAATATTAAATATTACAGTATTAAATGCCTTGAAAAAAGACCTTTTCTACTGTAATGAAACCTAACATGAGAAAAGTTTCTAATATTTTTTTAAGTTAAATATTTTACAATAACAATTCTTAAACAGAAAACACTTATTTTCATGAATTGTAACTTTAGATGTTCTTAAATCTAAACATTTTTTTAAACAGTGATTATTTATTTGAAAATAGTTAAAGGAACGGCAGTAATTTTAATAAACCAAGCATTATTTTTATCAGAAAGGACAAAATTTCTCTAAACTTTATTACTTTTATCAGACAACTATTAAAAACTTTTTGAACGATGGGATGCATTTAGATTCTTTTCTTTGCAGATTTTATTAAGTTTTGCACTGCTGGTATTTTAAACTGTTATACATGATGTTCGAATAGCTGCATAATATTAAACCTGGAAAATGCACGATATTACTTCCATTTGAATACGTTTCCTTTTTTAAAAAAATATACATTTAAATCCTCTTATTAAATTTATAGTAAACGTATATAGTACGCAGAAATAAATTTCTTAAAGCGACTGAAGCCTTATTTATAGATGATGATCATTGTTTCACTTCATTTGCCGTGTATGTCATCAACAAATATCCATTTTGTTTTTGATTTATTAGTCACCATAAAAAGGCCAGTTCGGATATATATATATATATTACTATATATTCGGAAGCAAATATATATATAGAACAAAGTTTGGAAAAGTAGTCAAGATATTTACAGATTGTAAGCTGCAGAACTATCCTTGTTTAATTTTATATTTGAGATATTTCCATTTCTAAAAGATTTTTAAGATTTTATCAGTAATAATTCCTATGCTCCTATGTTGTCGGGTGATATTAATTGATTTTGCTTTCCCGGATATATTGTATAATCAGACTATTTGATTATGCTGCGAGATTCTTTAACAACCACTAAACAGATCATTTTCAGAGATGGCGTAAAAGATGGTCAAACTGGCCAAAAAACTGAAAGTGAAAATTACCCTATCATAATTTTTGAGATGGTCGGGATAATGTGAGAAATTTTTAAAAAAAAATATTCCTATGGCCAACAAATAGTCTACATGTACACGACAGTGTATAATACAGAAAGCAAAACTAGCTGATATCAAATGAAAATACATTTTCAAACGCTTCGTATTTTAAATAATCATATTTCTACTTTCCTGATATGAATAAAATTTTATATTGGGTATTTAAAGGCGAAAGAAATGCTTAACGGTTCTAACCTTTGTTTAGTCTAATGCAGCAATAAGCAAGTTAAATAGATTTGTATACATTAAATAGATTGTAAATAATTATATCTGAAAGCAGTACTTGAAAAGAGTCAATAATGATGAAAAATTGTATTTGTAATGTATTTATAATTTTTTTCTTTTCTCTTTTTTTTTTTCAGTTCCTAGCCCTGGCCGGCAAGTTTATGCGTATATTTAACTTAATATGTCTGATGTTCCTGCTAGGCCACTGGAACGGTTGCTTGCAGTTCCTCGTCCCAATGTTACAAGATTTTCCAAAGGACTGTTGGGTTTCCATTGAAGAATTGCAGGTCGAGTCATTTCATTGTTTGTCTTCCTTCAAGTCCTTCCTTCTCGCTATCTACAGGTGACTAAGTCGAACCGTAGACAGACGTCTTATTAAGGGACTTGTTCGTCGGGGAGACGATATGGTTATTATATTTACTAACACAATATTTGTACGCTCATACACAACAGAAGACCATGTACTGCTAGGTAACAGCTGTTTTCCAATATAAATGAAAACCATTCCCAGAAACGACTGTCTAAAAAAATACTCTTTTGGCAGTTAATTATGTTTTTTATCTTAAAATTGAAATTATCGTTAGTATGTAAATTGAAAATATGTACTAATCAAGCATGTATTGAAATGAATTAAAAGTTCGTAACACTAGAGGCACACATTTTATCTGTACAAGTAAGAAATTAATGAAAACATCGTGCGGCGTAGTACATACATCAAATTCACTAGTCCTTCTCTATCAGCTTATTAAGAAATAGCAACAACAACAACAAGAAAAACAAAGTTTTCTTCCAGTTGGCGGCTTCTTTGCGAGTATAACTAATCTTCTTATAAAGATGACGTCGAAAT
This sequence comes from Nautilus pompilius, assembly GCA_018389105.1. Classification (NCBI taxonomy): domain Eukaryota; kingdom Metazoa; phylum Mollusca; class Cephalopoda; order Nautilida; family Nautilidae; genus Nautilus; species Nautilus pompilius. The sequence goes on along the minus strand of JACATO010000343.1, from coordinate 725,146 downwards.
CTTACAACTAAACTACACATGCAGCATTTTAGTTAATTAGAAATTTTATTTAACGAAATTTTCAAAATTTCAAAAGATGGAGATCTCTTGTAATATCGTAGGTAAATTAATACTCTATTTCATGTGCGCTGACTCAGTGATCTCGTTCGCGCTGCTTCCATCTTCGACCAGAAGCGAGCGCAAGATGGACCCATAATCCCTTGTTTAGTACTGCATCGGTCAGCCACGCGTTGATTCGCACACCTTGTTTTTTGAATTTTGACTGAGTATAACAGACGTTTAAAAATTAAAGCGAAATCTTTGGTGACAATAAATCGAAGCCTATAAAAATTCAACATTGATTTGCATAGATTTATTTTAAATATTAATTATTTAATTACGATTTACTCAGCGCCCGTTTAATGTAAAATCTCTGTCTCCATTATGTAAAACCATTTGGCCCAATTTTATTTAAATGAATTAACAATTTCATAATTAATGTATTTATTTATTTGTTGTAATGAGCACAAGTTTTTAATCAGCTTAAACCACCGAACCATTTGATTGAAGCAAAAGTTTTAGAAAAATAAATATCTTTTCTGGCATTTAGTAAATACTAACTGAATATTTTAGTTGTCTTCTAAACTTACATGAGAGCTTTTTATATTTCATAACGCCTAACATCGAGTAGTATTTGTCAAACTTTATGACCATTTTAAAATACTCTCATTATTATTGTCTTCTAATTAAAGATCGATTATTTCAAATGTACAATAAATGAAAAACTAACATTTATAAAATCCCATCTCCTTGATAAATATTTTGTGGCCCCTATAAAGAGAAATCCTATCTATTAACAGGATGATATCGTTCTGAAAGTTCTTAAAAATAACTCACTTTTGAGTGATAAAGTAATTTTGTATCTTTTAATCTGTTTCCTTTTGGCGTTTTTACAATTCATTTAGAAAAGAATGTGCGGAAGCAAAGAGCAATATAAACGCAATTAATAGCTAAAATATAGGTTGCCTACATATATATATATATATATATACAGTATTAAAATAATCATGGAAAGAGAGGGATAAAGGTACAAATTTCAAAAAGACATCTCATATGTAAAAATGAAATACACTATGGATTACAGTAATGTCTCGATAATAACAAAAATAACACTCCGACTGTTTGTCATGCAAATAATCGAAAGTGCCACATCTGCAGATCATTGCAACATGGGGAATATGTGAATATGCAACATGCGGTGAATACTAAAGCTCCTGGGAAATATTACATGACAAGAGTACTGAAATTGGTCTTAACTTGTGAAAACCGCCCTCAAATTTCAGAAAGAAATGTAAGCAAGAAAACTCTAAAGAGGATAAGCGAAACTGGCACTGTTAGCATTACACGCTGTCAAGAAAGAAAGCTCACATTTTCCAAAAGTGATTTAAAGTACTTCAGGGTGTGTTCCCTGCACAATAGACGACGACGAGCCAGCAGAGATCTTTTGGATGACCTAGCTACAAGTGTTAACGTTTCTTCACGGACAGTAAAATACACAACGGTTATATAGTCTCAATGCTAGCTGTCGAAAAGCCTTTTCTGAAGAGAAGCAACCAAAGGGCTATAATTGGTATCAGAAATAAAACAGTGAAATGACCAACCCTGAAAGAAGAAACTCTTTACAGGTAAGTCTAAATTTGAACTGTTTGGCAATACTCAACGGCAGGTATCCGATGGTGGACCGGGAAGCGGTATAACATTCAATGTACAACAGCTACAGTATCGCATGGAAGTGGATCGGTACAAGTGTAGGGCTTCATATCATCCATGGATATAGGACATTTGCATAAAATCGATGGTAAAGCAATTTCCATCCATCATACCATATTTTCGAATAGACATTTCATTGGGAAGAAATTCATCTTCCAAAATGACAGTGGCTTCAAGCATACGTCCGATGAGGTAAAAAAAAAAAAAATCTTGAACTCATCAAGGATGATGGAACACTTACAAAGATGTCTTGGACTGCACAAAGTTTTAATAAGAATAACACTGAGCCCATATGGGGTTACATGAATAATGACAATGTCAAACGGAAACCAAACATTTTGGATGAATTGTGGGAATGCTACAGCATATTTGGAATAATATTCCACAGTCATACATTGATAATCTTTATGGGAGCATGAAAAAGGTGCCATGCGCTATATGAAGCAATAAGCCCACATACCAAATATTAATGCAACTTACAACGTATTCATTATTTGTTGTATATTTTCTGTAAAAATGAATTATATGTATTGTATACGTATCTTTGTTTCATTTACTCATTTGTGCATATACTGTGAATGTTTCCATAATTATTTCCAATATTGCACATAAAAGAGTCGTAGTGAAAGTAATGGGCTCTGATTAATTAAAAAAAAAAACATTCTTTAAATTTAATCGCACAAAATATAACGTCTTACAAAAATACCAGAACAAGCTCAAAAGAGATAGAACTTTTAAATTAGTTTGCTCACACGTGTTTTGTGGTCAGCTGTTGTTACCATGGTGGTTCTCATGGACGTAGCTTGTTGTTAGTGTCATTTTTTCAATAATGAAATGTAAAGGCCAATTTATGAGGCTTGAATAACTGATACTAAACTCACAAAACGCATTTTTCACATTAATATTTTTAAGGTCTAACTCTCTCTCTCTCTCTTTTGTGAGGTACTCCTAGCGCAGATCATTGTTTCAACACACCTTTCATGGTAGACTTCATTCTCGATTGTGCTGCTACATATTTATTAGCAGCGATATTAACTATGTTAATGGCTTTCGCGTTCTGTTAATTGTGAGAACGCTCGGTGAAAATTTTTAGTGTGTATGTCTATGTCAGTTAATAGTGGCTGAGACAGAAAACAAAATCTCAAAATGTCTTGATTGCCGAAGTGTAAAATGTACTGCACAAGTAATAACCAATGTTTATTCATTGTTTACTTATTCAGGAAAATGTTCCGTTTTGCAGGAAGCCCATTGGGCGGAACAGTACACTTGGGCTTTGTTCAAGGCACTGTCCCATATGCTCTGTATTGGTTATGGCCGCTTTCCTCCTCAGAATATGACTGATACGTGGCTAACAATACTTAGCATGCTCAGTGGCGCCACCTGCTATGCACTTTTCCTTGGTCACACGACTACTCTCATCCAATCATTTGATACATCTCGTCGGCTGTATAATGAAAAGGTAGGTTTCGCTTTTTGATAGTCTTCTTATCATTGGAATTATAAACGTTGAGAAAATATTTAGAAATATACATAGATTTCAAATCTGTTTAAATATAATTAAATAATGAAGTGTTACCATTAAAATTATTTTAATTTTTAAATCAAACTTTATGTAATTTTTATAATTTATTTTCGAATTAAATCTGTTATTTAGCATAAAATGATAAAGATGATGATGTTGATTAAAGTCAGTCTTCGTCATATGGAATTACGAAACAAAAAAATGAAATGAGAACTTAATACTAATCATGCAGCAGAACACTTATTGCCTGTAAATAAAGGTGAATTACTCACTGTGAAGTTTTTATTTATTATGCACTTTAATACTAAAAATTTTATATGATTCTTTTTTTATTTTTTTATCGTCCATTGCCAAGTTTCGGATCTGCGAAACAATTCAGGCTCTGAAATGTGTAAAATGATATTACTTTTATTTGAACATACCACTTACTTTTAAGTTAATCAGGCTCTTTTATCAGGTTTTATATTATGTTGCTGATCAGTTATCAACAATAAAAATACGAGCCAAATCTGTCACCATCGGTAGTTGGAAATATATAATGTTTGGAAGATGGCTTCGCAGACAGTATGTTTGAAATTATCTCCCCCTGTCAGCCGAGTATGAGACCCGGTTTTAAGGATTCCGCTGGAAAAAGCCACTGTAAAAAACGCAAAGCAAAAATTCGGTTTTGTCAGTTTGTTGGTCACAACCAAACGAGGCGCCAGCGGTTACTACTTTTATCTGTTGCGCTTCCGGTGCTAGAGCTGTGGCGCTTGGGAAAGCGTCTGAACGAAAGTTCCTTTGCGGGACTCCGGGGAAGATTCCCTAATAAACTGACAGCATTTTCGTTCACTAATTCCCTTTGAAACAGAATCTGATAATCTCATTTGTTGCTCTTAAGGAGCGCGTACATTAGTTAATCATCATCAACAAACACTGTCGAATACAGTGTGACAAACCTGCCAACTCTACGAGGCTCTTGGATGGTCGCTGTCAGAACCAGACAAGGTCCATAAAGGTTAATTGTGAATGCGACAGAAACTGGCAGAAAATTAGAATTTGTATTTAATAACAGAGCTCCGCTAAGGAAGGGAATCTTCCCTAAATAGTTTTATATTAACAACAGCCGGTACTGAGTTATATTCTTGTCAACATTGCAATTTATACTAGCGTTTTATTATTTTTAAAAGCTATTCAAATATCCTAACAAGATAAACCTGACTAGTTGTATGAAATGATGGTAACAACAAAAGTGTGATGTAAACGTATGATATTTTTTAAATAAAACTTAGAAATCGCGGCTCATCTCTTAAATTCTAATTTGACTTTTAGCTAAAATAGGTATATCTGCTTACAATAGTAAAATTATAAAAACTGGTGAAAAACAACAACAAATCTTTGGCACTTGAACTTTCAATTTTGGATATTTTTCAGTTCATAGTTGTTTCCGTTAACTTGAAGCTTTTAACCAATTTGATTGCATAACATTTTATGCCTGCGAACACCACTAATTCAAGAGATGGGGGATACAGGATTTTTGTGTTGTCCTTTTAATTACCGATTTATGAACGATTGCACTTTTATCGAAAAAATATCAAAACTAAAAGGTATTATTTTAGTTGTGGTAAAGTGTATGCAACCGTCAGCAATCCCAGGGTGACTCTTATACATCGTTGTACACGTAGGGTGATATAGCGGTCTCTTGTTACATATATTCATGTGATTATATATCAATATTTTTCGGCGGGAACGGCCTGGAATGCGTTTGCTTGTTTAATTACATGGCGTGTTGACAAGTAGTATCAAATAAAAATATTTAATATAAGAAAAACAAGTATAAGTAGAATATTGATGGCCTAAAGATAAATCCATAGTGCCACGTATAGATTGCGTTTCGAATTATCATGACAGTATCTAGGAAAATGTCATTAGAATTTTCTTGTTTTCTTCCGACATCTCTGTAATAAGGCTAAAGTCAGTGCTTTGTAATAGCTATATCGTTTCCGTTAAGACTGAGGATTTTTCGTTTTAGCCATGTAATCACTAATATACTTCGAAGTGTTTCTCTTCTTTTACCAGCACGGTTCACAGTACGGTCTCGACCCAATAGGTATGTCTTAACCAGGTTGGGATGGTGCAACGATTTGCCCATTACGCTCTAAGATCACAACATGTGTTATGTTTGTGCTTTATTGATGGAAACAGACAAATAACTTCAACCTAGCTCTTCACAAATAAATTTGCCTTTTTGTAACCAGATGTATTTCGTTGATTTTGCTTATTCTTTAGCAAATTTTACACTCACTCCCTTTTTTTCCCCTATCACTAGCAGGAGGCAATGGCTTTTATTATAACAACTTTTCCGGTTATAGCATGTTTCTTAAAACACCCAGATCTCAAGACAAATGTACCAGCAGAGTTAATCGCACTCTCTTCAAATTATCCTATTGTAAGACGTCTGTTCTTGCAAGTTTCCTCTTCTACCTGCTATCTTTAACGTATTTTACCAAAAATTTAATTTGCTAACGCCTAAGATGTCCCAACTTCTTTGGATGCTGTACTTCCAATCAGTCATGCATTCCTTACAATAACTATCTTAGTTTTCCTCATTGTAAATTAGCTGATCGTTCTTGGGCATTTTAAAGTAATTTTATAGCAACAAAGTTACTTAGAATACTACTTAATAAGGTTTATTTATTTGTATTGAATGATCATATTCTATTTTTCAAGACGATCAAGTAAAACAACATAACAGTTAAAAAAATAACTCATGAAAGTTAACATTGTTATGCAGCACGCCGACGTAAAATGTTTTTTTTTTTTTATGATGCTGCATAGCATATACACCGTAATTACACAAGTTTGGTAAACAAGAGAAAACAAAAAAGTGAACCGCTCGTACAGAGATTTTACAATTTTTAATTCCTTCAGTAACAGTAGACTGTTTAACTATTAAAGTTCAAAACCTACGCATTACTTCAACGAAAATTTCCACATCACGGTATCTGCCACAAATTTGAGACTTTCCTGACAGTGATTTTTTTTTTGCAAAATTAATTCTTTTTTCTATGCATTTCCTAGCAGCCATAAACCAATAGCTTCGATTTTAGATTAGTAAGATATTATCTTCAGGTGCCTCTATTCGTTATACTATAAAAAGTTAACAAATAACTTTTAAAGTTTATTTTTTCTTACCAGCAGCCAAAAAATAGAGAGACACGTGACCTCTCATGTCACGTGCTTAACAGATTCAGTCGAAGCTGAGACGACAGTGAACATTTACTCGACGTAAAGTAATCGTTACTTCAATTTTACATCCTCTTTAGGTGGAATTTATATCTACTGTCTTTTAGATTTAATTATACGTCTATACCATATAAAGACGGTTTTGAGGTTTGTTATATCGGTAATTAATGATGAAGTAAAGTTGATATTTCAACCAGTCGTAGTTTGAAAAAATTTCGTCTGTTCACAATCTTTAGATGCACAGATCGGATTCACTTTCCTTATTCTGACGTCCACGCAGTTAATTTTAACCCTAACCTTGCTAAAAGCAGAAAGTTGAATTTTATAAGTTTATTTAGATTTTAAAAGAATAAAAAGACTGTAATATGTTTACGCTAACCCACATTACGATTTATTCTATCAGAGAAATATTTCAAACCAATTAGAAATCGCTCACCAAGAAATCTTATGCCAAACTTGATCCATCCATATAAAAGAATTAAAGGGAAAGTGATGGTGGCCTAATCGTAGTTTAGGATGCTAATAAACTTACTAAACACCAGATACCAGAAGAATATCGCCATAAGAACAGACCAGGATTTCTTAACCCCAGTAAACCTTCTGTAAAAGCAAAACAAGCTGGAAACCTCGTTAACACCAGGAATAACATCTTTAATATTAAATCAATAAATTAAAGGTCAAATAATCATTTTTTCTACACGTCAAATTAACCAGGATTACTGATAGTCGTTGTTTTAGAATAGCATTCATATACGTTGAAATAATCAAGGACTCTTCTGAAACAATTGCTTTAAACTCCCGAAAAGGCTATCAATAAACAGCATTTACTTGACATTTACTATCCTCAATATTACATGTAAATAGATACCACGTAGAGATGGTATTCTGGTACATTAAAGGAGAGCTTATGTTTGGCGAACTGCTCGCTAAAACCAGTCGAACTTCTTCGAATTTCTTGAGCTTGATAACAATTTAAACCGTACAGAAAATTTCTGTCATATGGTATTGCGTCACTTTAAAAAAAAAATTTCTCGATGTATTGCGGCTACATTCGCTTTCCTCTTCCTCGTTTCGTAAACGCAATCAATCAGATGTCAACAGGTGGAATTCGCCCACGCTTTTCGACAAAATTACCTGCCAGCCAGCCGAAGACCACGGAGCGAAACGATCTAAAGTAATCTGAAGACTGCGGCATCGAGACAGTGGCTGCTGCTGTTGCCTTCTATCCCATCCCCCATTAGCTTAAATCTCTCTCTCTCTCTTTCTCAGCTTCCTGGAAAGATCGATAAATATAAATTTTACTGCCGCCTTAATCAATAATTCAGTCAACAGACAACAAAATGCTTGATTTAGCAATTTCTTTTGATTCGCAATCGCGTAATATTACACGCTGGTCATTCAAAACATTGTTGGGTTCTGTTTTCTAATATATGTTCGACATTGCGGCTAAGAATCATGCAATAGGAAAAGAGTAAACACAACGGAAAACGTACAGATTATGGGATGCCAGTGGGTAACAAAAACAGAAACATCTGCTCCAATGCTGAATGTTAGACGGTGCAGGTCGATCAGCGAGTTATTTATGGAAAAAAATGTTGTTTTTTTACTATACAGGGTGTTCCAAAAGTCTTGGGAACATTTGAAGTCCCCATATCTATTTAACTATGAATGGTAGTAAGATAAAAGTTGTGTCATTTTAAAGCTAATTACATTAATTTTTTTGTAAGGCTATTGATTTTTTTAATTTCTTTTCATATATTAAGATTTTTTTAGATTAAGATTTTTTTAGATATCTTTTCAGATTTTTTAGTTAATGGATAAATTGAGTGAGAAAGAGTCTGGTGACTTCATTTTCCAACAGGATGGAGCGCCACCACACTGGAGCCTCAGGGTTAGACAGTTTCTGAACATAAAACTGCCAGACAGATGGATTGGAAGGTCTGGGCAGAATGATCACGATCTCATGTCCTGGCCACCCAGATCTCCAGATCTCACACCATGCGATTTCTTTTTGTGGGGATTTGTGAAAGGATTGGTATATGTGCCCCCTATCCCAGAGACGTGGATGAGCTGAAGGCACGAATAACAGAAGCTGTTTCAACCATTGACAATGCAATGCTGGGACGCGTTTGGCAAGAATTGGACTATAGGCTTGATGTGTGTCGTGTGACCAATGGTGCTCACATTGAACATCTTTGAACATTCCATGTAAAAATTGAGATTACAAGCTTTCTGAATTTACCAGATGCGTTTTTATATCCTTAATAGTTTCCGAGATATTCATTGTCAAAATGTGCCCAAGACTTTTGGAACACCCTGTATATTCTGCATATGAGAGAAAGAGAAATAAGCAGACCATGTGTAAAACGAAAAGATTACAGTGACAAGTAATAGAGTTTTCGAATTTATTGGGCAATTTTCAGTTTCCTGTTTTACCTCTTGACAGTCATCAGGCGTTCCAATAGATATATCGGAGTTCGGCCCGGCTGTCTGCATTCTCTCCGATGGCTTTTACACGGGGTCAGCAATGGTACCATCCAAAATCCATAATTGGTCGGCGCTACGTATAAAATCGCATTAGCACTCCGGTTTTATTGCACTCCATCCAGCTGACGATTGCTCGCCGTTCGATAAAGATTTATACAGCCGCATTTGCATAAGAAATTCGCAAAATGAGACGGCCGCCCGCGCGATCGAGCACCCAGACTGTACCGTCATCAGTGCTCTGTCCTTCCAATAGTTTTCTCTTCGATTAATGACGACTGGCAGCTGATGGAAAAAGTATGAAAATTCCTTTAGATTCTATTCTATTTTTGAAAGATTTGAATCCGTTTTGACGATAACGCGTTAAAAAAAGAGGTAAATTTAGTTTCTAAACTAAAAATCGAAACTGATAATTAGACTAACATATGACACGTTTATGAACTATAGGAAACCTGGATTAGCAGTGGACAATGACCTCGTACGAGTCAGTGAGCAAGGTTCGCCTCTACTCCCCAGTTGTTGCCATTTATTGACGAACATCCACTTTTAATGTTTTCCAACACAACACGTTACGTTTGTCTTACGAACTGCATTTTGTGCAGTTTCCTGGTCTTCTTCGTTATTAATATTACTAGCAGCAGCATATTATTATAATATATAATTTATATAGTACTGTTTTGCTTTAGAAACTTTGGTAAACAACATTTTTTCCATGTAGATTTTTTTCCGCTCTATAGAATTATTAAAAAATCAATTAAATTTTGACTGAATAGAAATGTTTTTTTGTTGCTGTTTTTTGGGTTTAAACGTGAATGTCTTAAAAGGATATATTATGGGCTATAGCCAATAAAATCACTAAAAAAAGCTTTTATATTAAAAAAAAGAAAACATCAATAAATGATGATAATCTATATTAATCTTAAGAAACAACAATATTGTCGGGGTTTTTTCCCTCTGAAATTATTCAATACCAGGCACTGGAATTATAAACTCCATGGTAGCGAGAATTTGTGGAGGGGATATTTTGGTAATGTGAGAGTGATTTGAATTGGCCTGCCTCTGCCGGTACAGCTGACAGGGTGATGCTCGTGTGAAGATTTCTGTAGTTTCATAACGCATTAAGGTCAAAAGCTTCTTCTGAAACACTAAATGAACGAGTCAAGTTTCCTTCCATTAATTGCCAACCACTTGGAAATTCGTCATGGTCTTGTCTCAGGCGACTGGGCCTGACAAAGTTCAGTCGTGAGAGGAACCTTCGCATTTCATGCGGTTAAGGTTAATAATAACAACATTTACAGCGCACCAGCCCGAATCTAGATTACACTATTCTTTCTTCTTCCTCTTATCATTTTCACAGTTTAAGCAAGTTGAAGAATACATGATTTGCCGAAAACTACCCAGGACTCTTCGTCAGCGCATTTCCGACTACTACGAACATCGATTCCAAGGAAAGATGTTTGACGAAGAAACCATACTTGGAGAACTAAACGAATGCCTTCGACAGGTAAGCACTTTATAAGCCAGCGTTCCATTTTACGAAACTTCTTTTTGTTTTTTATAGATTCGAGCCTTCAGTTGTCTAGGTTCCCTTCCCTTCTCGAACCTGCGTGCGGTTCACGTCGGCACATGAAGCAACCAGTTGGTTTCGGTGTCCTAAAACAAGCTGGTGTGGGTAACCGCACGTCCTAGCATCTTTACCAACTGCTAATTTCGCTGAATATTCTTGTTGGTTTTTTTTTTTCTTCGGACAATTAAGAAATTGAACAGCATTTTCTTTTTTTTTTCATGTTAAAAACACTCGCTCATGTGACAGGCAAAGAGATAAACTTGGCTTTAACATATGCGAATGTTAAGTTTTTATTCCAATACGAAACCCTTGCGCCCAGTTGGTTTAGAGATAGAATATATAAGAAAAGGTGGCATGTCGTTAGCAGTTACTTTCACTATCGAATGTTTACCAGAGTTCTTTGTGTTCTACTTAAACACGCCATCCCAGAGGAGATTTTTAAAACTTTAATCAAGTCACCGTAAAAACGTCTGAAGACCCAGCTGGGCAACAGAGATCTGTGCAGCCACTCTTCATAACCGAGCTTACTTATATGTATATTACAGTCTTATTAGCAAATATTCTTTGGAGTTTTTTAAGATATTTACACATCAATAAATAAAGCGGATTCCACGCCTGGAAAGGATACTATAAAAGAAGTGTAGTAGCTACAAATCAGATTTAACGTTCCTACTGGTCTTAAGCGGTAGCCCGGTGGTTTGATCGCTAAGAGTCGAGGGCTCAAGTTCGAATCCCAGTCGGGATCGGCTGCTTGACATACCTCCCCGGTATAGCTTTTACTCGTTCTTTGCGAACTGGCAGCGTCAATTTTTTCTTACACCTAAACTTGAAAAGTTCTAGTAGGGATTTTTACTATGTTCGTTCCTGAGTAGCTTGAGCCCACCACGTGACCATCTTTTCTCCCTAGTCTATCATAGATCTTGATCCAAAACAGCCAACCCCTAATCGTAGGTGGGGCATTATGATTGCTTTTAAGACCTGATGTGTGCGTGTGTGTCCGTTTATTTTTAAAAATATTTTTTTAATAATCTGCAGTAGATTAAGCAAATTTACCATGGATGTAAAGGCATTAAAGCACTCTTCCTAATTAAATGTGCAGTAACAGTTTTATATCAAGGCTTAATTTCCACTTGTCTTCATATTTTCCAGCATGGTACTCGTACTATAGTTTCTCTACATATGGTCTGATACAAGTATCCTAAATTTCTACCGTATGCTCTATTGCAGTCAGGGTATCTCTTTAAGAACATGTAGGTTTGTACGCTCACCCAATGAAATTTCTCCCTCGACCGTAACACTTCCACCACCCTAACGAAACCTACCCACAATGTTCGAAGGCTGGATGCCTATTCTACGTTCACTCCAGATGAGTGCGCTGTAAACCACACTGAAGGTTATGCCAATCACTGATCAGTAAAAAGAACACGGCTCCAGTCATGTGATGTCCAAACTACACGTTCAGGACACCAATTCAGCAGCTCTTGCTTGTGGTAGCGGGTCAAAAGAGATACACATCACGGTTCATCTTCCGTGTGGCCGAAGAAAGATCAGAAGAGAGTTGGGTCGGTGTTGAAGTCCTGCTTCGCGGAGTCGCCATTCCGTTTCCCAGGTCCTTTGACTGTCGGATCGTTATCCTACCAACAGCTGTTCACCTTAAGGGATCTTTCAAACGAGTACGGCCCACCCATTTGTGACGTTGCCGTTCAAACCGAATATCCTAACTGAGCCAAAATTGATATAAACACGAGCCATTGTTTTCATGCCTTTACATCAAAGCTAATTTACTTTCTTCTTTCGAATATTTTTTTTTAAAAAATAAAGATCGTGTTCTATGAAAAGGAATTCCTGTTTGAGTGAATAACCCTGGCCTATTTTGCTACAAACGTTCCTTTGTTGCTTGATGTCTAGAAACAAAAGTAAAAAACAGCATGAAGCCGTGGTGGGGGGGATCTGTTATTTTAAAACAAAGTTAATTAATACTTTTGATTTGTATTTAATACTTCAAAGCCAGTGTTAGCTAAATTTGAAAAGGAATTTCTATCAGAAGCTGAATTTCGAAACACTCTTAAATTTTAAACGGACGATGCATTTATTTCCAAAATCTTTGTGTATCATCGAATATCACTCACTTACTTTCTCCAGAAAATGTATTCTGTAGTAACCATTAAATGCAGCACATTAAAAAAAAAAAAAATCAATATATAGCAGCTTTATTTGGTATGTAGGAGAGAACAGGGGTTTTGAAAATTCAAAGAAATTGTGTAGTGCTCCAATGTAAACGACGTTAATTCTCTCGCTTAGTCTTATGTTCTGCAGTAGAGAAAACGCTATTTAAGCTTCTTATTACATTGACGTAAGCCAATGTTCTTGACACATCCACGATAATCTTCTATCAGCATTGAAAACAAATTGTGCATCCGTCGTTTTGAATTGTAAATAACTTGTTTTAATCTCAACATTAAAAATATAAGGATATTGTGCATGTGTTAATGTTTTAGATATTCTTAAATTTCCTATCAGGTCATAGCTTACATTTTGTTATGCATATTAGCTTTTTTTTTAATGTGTTAGTTATAAGTAGGGGAGACAACCGGGGATAGTTGTTAGTGCACTAATCAATTCAAATTAAACGTATAGATTAGCTATAATCGACGTCATATGCTTTGACCTGCAATCAAAAGATCAAAGCAAGCTTAATTAACATATACAGGTGCTGTAACAAACTAGCCCCGGTTGTCTCCCCTGTACTATAAAAACATCTTGGAAAAAATCTTGGTTCTGTTAAAAGGAATAGTTAGTATGTGTTATTACAGCAAGTCCAAACATTAGTACGAACTGTTATAGTATCATTCAACGTCAAAGAAATGCTATTCTAATATCTTAAATAATAAATTGTTTGATCTAATGCGCTTTGTTTTCTTAACAATTTTTGCACCTCTTCGCAGGAAGTCATCAACCACAACTGTCGCTCCCTCGTCGCTTCTGTCCCTTTCTTCACCAATGCTGATCCGCAGTTTGTGTCCGAAGTGGTCAGTAAGTTAAAATACGAGGTATTCCAACCCAGCGACTGGATAATTCGTGAAGGCGCCATCGGAACAAAGATGTACTTCATACAGGAAGGAATTGTTGACATCATCACTAAGGAGGGCGACGTGGCAACCAGTCTGTCGGATGGATCGTACTTCGGGGGTATGTAGAGATGTGATAATACCGGTAATTAATTAAAATATTTGTGCGTGCTTTGTGAAATTTAAGTTTTATGACTTTAACATGTAAAAAAATGAAAAAAATACAGTTAAAAAATTTGGCCTGCACCATTTCTTTTTAATTAAAAAAATTATATTATATTTTAATTCACGCGATAGATTACAAAAACAAGAAATAAAAAGTGGCTATGGACTAAATGCGTTGTTTATACTGAGAATTAGTATTCCGTTAAAAAGATATTAACATCCTGTAACTAAAATTCAAATAACCTGAATTATCAGTATTCAACGATTTTAATTAAATTGAAGACGAATGTCTTTATACTTGTTTAAAATGTTTTTATAAAATTACATCATTAAAAATTAGAATTTTGTTTTCTCTCTTATATATTCTCGTCGGTGCGATGGAGTGAGAGAGAGCGAGCAGACATTTTATCCCTGCTCAGCAAGTCATACTGCTGTTGTTAGTACAAGTGAGAGGTCAGACGGCAGTCATTAAGTGCCGTTCATGTTTATAACGATGCAGCAAATCTTCACCAGATCTTTGCTATTTAGAGAGTAAAAAAAACAAACATAACTGGTTTGTCAATAAGAGCTCTTTTATTAAATAACTATAGCTGTAAATATGCTGCAGATTTGAACACTATCTTTAGATGATAACTCTATGCTGGAAGGTATGTAACTCTTGATATTTCAAATTTAATTACGTATTGCTAATGAATGTTATGTACTTATTATTATTATTATTATTATTATTATTATTATTATTATTATTATTATTATATTATTATTATTATTATTATTATAATTATAAGTTATGGCTATAAAAATTCTTTTAAACAGGATACAAATAGGAATATTAAAATATCTATATTTTTTTATTTCAATATTTATAAATAACCATTTATTTTTTTTAAAAGGAAATTATTAGTAAAATTTACACGCGGTTTTCTTGTTACAGCTGTTTGAATTTACCTACAGTTTAAACGTTACGGATGCTATTAAAAGAAAACAGGCAGGAAAAAACTTGTCAGAAATTCGATCACATTCTTTACTCTCTTATCCTGTTCATTTTCTCTTGCTAAAATGAAAATGCGAATATTTCAAACGCTTAAAATCCATATGAGATTGCACACACACACACACACACACACGTGCATTCCCCAAACTGCGTATAAAAGGTTCATTTTCAAAATGTCTTGGCGACGCGTGTTCAGGCCACTTCTGGAAAACATTAATTACAAAATTAAAAGCCGGCCAGGTACGCCCAATCAGTTTGTTTGTTTACCTCCATAATCGATTAGCGGGTGAATACCTGGTGGCGTGTTTGCCGAAACTCTGCTCACCATATCCTTCCTCTGCGCGTACACCTTTCGGTTGGTGCGTTGTTCATCACCGCCGAGAAGTTCTTCCTGCAGCCAATCAGCTAGAATTTTAATAGACATATAGCAGAACCTCTAGACAGTCATTCGGCCGGTCTTTGTCGGCCAATTTACTGTCCATCAGATGTCACTTAGCCACGAGGTACAAACCCCGAAGAAAACGTTGGCTAACAACAGCCCGTCTGGCTGAAAGAACTGCAGATCGATGCGGCTGGCCGCTCTGCGCAATAGCAAACTGTAAATCTGGAATGCAGAAAAATAACGGCACAGTCAGACAAGAGTGGTTTTACATTAGAAAGAACCTCCTTTTTTCGCCCATAAAATTTTTGTTACAGTATGCAATTTAAAACTTCGCCTTTTTCTTTAAAAATTACCATGTAAAACACCTGTACACTTCACAACATGAAAAGAAAAGAAAAGGAATAAGTTGTAGTTATAAGCACAGAAGGAAAAGATTTGTTTGGTCTTGGCAATTGCATTGAGCCTTAATTACGAGATATAATGAGACACGAGCACTGAACAGGTAAAATTATTGGAACTTTCTCCTTACTGAGTTCTTAAGAAAAAATGAAATACGTGTTTTTCATAGCACTTAACATTTTCAGAAATAATATCACATAAACACCATGTATAGAAGGTCTGCTGGTTCTTTATGGAAATCGATGAAGTAAAGAAGATGGGTCTAGCGTTCTGTTAAATACGCGCAACGTTTCGAATAACCAGAATACCTAAAAAAGATGACGCCGTGAGCATTATGAGTAACACTACATATAATGACAGAGAGTACTCATTTTGATTTTCTAATTTACCGTACACAACAATCGTTTAATGCAGAGGCCGAAAGGTATTCAACTGTGAACTTATTAACAATCCCTTAACTATTCACGTGTACGTGCTATTATTTTGAAAATGCCAATACATTGTTTGCAAGAACGTATTGTTAGTGATGCACAGACCGAGCAGCTGTCGATGGCAGGAACGTGAATGTGAAGTCAAGCGAGAGCATTCGTCACTGGTAATAAATTTACGGTGTGGACTATGCGCCCACCCACTACATCTATCTCGTCTCTTCTTTTAAGATTTAATGTCAAAATCAGGTATGTCAGCCGACGCTGGCCTTATCGAGCCAGCTGATTGTAGGGATGCAGCACCAGGTCCTTCAGGGCGACAAGGGGGCATTTTAACGGTTACCAGGCGTCCCCGCTCTCAGGATGCACACAAAATCCGGTTGATCTCTGTTTAGTGTTAATAAAGTGAAAGTTCAAACTTGCCGAGTCTTTCCGGTCGCACGTACTACGGGCACATATCCCTGGATAACACGCTTGACTAGAAATAGGGATTTCGGATTCCGGTTGTGTGCGGAAGTTTGAGTTTTATTGATCTAGATCGGAAATGGGTTGCGTCTTTCTTCTTCTTTTTTTCCCCTAAACTTCAGACAACTGAGGTGGGAGAGGGGACTGATAAAGACAAAAGACTAAGGAACCCTCCGGTTTCTCTTCTCGGATAAATCTTCTTCATAAATTTAATTAATGATTGATTACCTCTCGAACAATGTGCATGAGGGAAATATCGATTTGTTATCACCCGCTCCAGACAGGCGGACGCGGGTTGCGCTGGGATCGATGCTGCACGATGTCTTAAAACGTCTGCTGCAGAAAACCCAGTAAGACAGATCCCTTCGGTACATCCGGGGGTGAACACGGGGCTCTGCATCGCAAACCCCCACCCCCAAGGCATTTGGCTGCCCTTTGCATTGTGTTTTCTGATAATTGGACCACGGTAAAACATTATGCGGGTCTCTACGCAATTTCTTACGTCAACGCGTTTTATCCACGTTACGTCTCTCTTTCGCACATGGCGCCATTTAAATGTCTAGTCTGAGATTCCCTCCTCCCCCTCCCCTCCAAAAGGCAGTGACCTGCGAGCTGAGAAATACCCGGCGGATACTTCTTCGCGACTATTGCGTGGCAGCGATCTGGCATTGCCCTCCGCGACAAGCCTCGTCTGGCGGGGCGAGCAAGCGCTCCCTTTGTTTTCTGTGTGGGTGGGGTGAGGATTAAAAGTGACTCCGAGTTCTTGTCGAAGAAACGGCCCCACCGTTTGCCGCCTCGCTTCCTCAGATGCGTGGTTTTACTCGTACGACGGAAAAGAAAGAGAGAGAGAGAGAGAGAGAGAAGAGAGAGAGAGAGAGAGAGAGAGAGAGAGAGAGAGAGAGAGATGATGATGGAGAGAGAGATGAGAGAGAGAGAGATCGGCGCTGTGCGGAGAGACGCGTTCCCTTTAAAATACCCTGACGCCCGTCAATAAGACGGCTTTCGCCCCCTCCCCACCTGTCTTCTGGTTTTAGACAATTAAAGCGATTCGGCGACCTGCAACCCGCCGGGGGAAGGCGAAACAAGGCTGCGTCGCCCTTGCCGAGAATAATGGCTGTTGCAACAACTGCACACGACTTAATCAATAGAAGTCTAACTCGATTACTCGGGCAGTCTTAACTTTTTATTGATTTTTGGTCGCAGATTAGCTGCCAAGCATTACGGTCTTGTATGCCGCTACGTTGTTGTTGTTGTTGTTGTTTTCTTATTAAAAAAATAATTCTGCAAAAATAATTCTTGAATAGATTAAACCGTTTTAACATCAGGCTAATGAAAAAAAAGACAAAACGGTATACTGTACTCAGTTTTAATTATGCAGCACCCAATGGTTTGTCTGGTAAGTCAGGACGGTTTCTGAAACAGGTCCATACATAACACCCTGAATTAGCACAGGCGGGAGATGATTCCACGGCCAGTATCTATAGACGCGGCGCGTTTAATAGAGTCACATGATAACCTCCGGTTAGAAAGCAAGCACTCAACTTAATAAAACGGTGTGGCGAAGCGGATGGCACTTTCGCCGTGACTCGCTCACCGAAAAACTTTCGGAATTCCTCTGGAAAGTCCTTCAGTGAACCAGCGAGCACTGCCCGAGCCATGGGGACAAATGCGTTAATTCGTTTGCATTTAAAAAGAAAAAAGAAAAACAAACTCGTAGGATGGACAACAATTTGAAAGCGCTTTACCACGTATAGATGCTACACGGAGTACTAATGAAATAGTAGGTATTAAATAGCTTGATTTCTTTAATTAAAGTCATCACCGGCTCTGCAATAAATATTAGAACAGGATTGGCTCCGTAAACCTTTCCTCGAGTTCTGTATGCCTGACCAATAGCACGAGGTATTTCCTCAATCGTAGACGATCGGAGTAAACAAAATAATTTTGTGTTTCCACGTCGGTTGCTTCCATGCTGCTGCCGCTGTTTCTACAACGATCCCGGCATAGATAAGCCTACCTACCACAGACCAAAAGTTAACAGATATTTAAGCCTTTCTGGAGATATTTTCTAATTCTCAGCAATCGGGACGCACCGTGTTAACCACGACGGCTGAAATGTCATATGATCTATTTTGGTATGCTTCTTGGAGTAATAAGCGGATTTTGCTTTGGGGAAAAATCAATAAAAAAAAAAAAAAAAGGGACAGCAAAAGATTTTAAAAGCTGATTTCCACTGAGTGAAGAATAAAATCGGTAAGGAAGAAAACAGATCCATTTCTATAAAATAGGTATGTTAACTGGCGCGTGCCAACAAAACCTCTGAATAAGGTTTCCGTCTGATGACTCACCTGTACTGATTAAAGACGACAGACTCCCCCGCCCCGCCCCCCTTTTTTCCTCTCAGTATCTGTAAATAAGTGTTCCGGTTACTGGTTCTCACAGAACACTTGGTAATTTCTAGAACTGGGTTAATAGCATGAACCATTCGTGACACAGGCTTCTGAGTTCAAAGTGACACGTTGAAAAAATGAACTCCGGTTACCTTTTCTTGAAGGCACGCGTAGATTCTAAAAGCTAACAAGTATTAACCATTTAAATCCTTACTGTCGCCCCCCCCCAAGCTATTATCTGCTGAAGGGTTTAAGAATTTGTGAGCGAAATTTATATAATCTATATGCATAGAAAAGTTAACAAGTAAATACCTTTAATAGCACCGGAAAAGGCCGCATAACACATAAATAAACACAGGAGTAAATTTTTAGAAATATATATATATATATTTCTATCGCTAACCTTGGTTGATCATCAACTAAACCAATCCCGATTCAGACACAAAACAAGATAGCTAAAACAAAACCGAATCAAAAGGGATGTCGTTGGGGGAAAAACAAAATGTTTCAGCCCAAGAACAAAGAGTGTAGCGAGAAATAGGCGGACGTTTGCCTCATTCTGATGTCGCCAATTAATTAACCAACGTAAACTCGTACGTTTATAAATGAGATCGAAAAAGAAGCCAGGTTATAACTTCCGCTTTCATTTCTTATTTCTTTGGTGTTATGCTGTGAGAGCTTCTTAAAGACCACCCGATGCCTAATGGACATTTTATATCCGGTATTCTGTGACCTAGAAAAACGTTTTACTAAAAAAATTTTTACTTGCGCTTTATAGACTGTGAAGATCCGCAAGGTAATTTTAACATGGTATTTGCATGGCATTAAACTAAACAAAGAAATAAACTCTATGTAACTTTTATAGGTAGTCTTATTATTTTATTGACACGGTCGTGTGGATCATCTCAGGGCTCTACGATTTCCTTTCACATCTAAAAAACGAAGAGCTCTAGTAGGAATTTCCTTGTTTGACAGGCAACGCTCTCTAGCTGATGGCCGCATCACCACGCTCCCTCACGAAAGTTGTCTTCGTCTCCAGTGTAAAGAGATTATTTCCTTTGTTAGAACTGGTGTCCGACACGAAAACAATAGCGCTTTGTGCAGCGAATATATTCCTGTATGTGCATGACACACGCAAAACAGTGTAGCATAGAGAATTATTATTCGTGTTTTCATACGAAATGGTTTAAAACTCATTGACCCTTTGATCATCCGTATTAGGAAATTTTGTTGTTAATATCTATCATTAGAAAAGCAAGCAAGAATGAACATGTGTCCAGTATTTGGAATGGTAAAAGAATGGCAAAGAATTAACTTTATCATCATCAACATGCAGTGGGAGAAATATTATAAGAAACGCTTTTGTTTAATGCTGATTGTAGAATCAGTAACGACAATAACACCGTTTAATGTCCTATGTCCTTGGAATCTGAAAAGTGATGAATTGCGTAGATTTACTAGATACAAATTTATTTGATAACTATTATTAATAAATAACTTCGTGTGTAGCTTACATAGTACAGTTTCTCAACCATCCTGACCATACTCTGGCAGTTACTTTTAATTTGGCTGAGAGGAATACTGTCCCTTGTGTTGCATGATCTTCCACAGCTGATTCATACATCTGGCTGTTCCACCGAGATATCGGTGGTCCAAATTCTGCTACTTGCGTTCGTATCAGGGCTTTGTGATAGCCAGTGAAAAGCATTCAGAGGACCACCATCTGCTGCTGCTTGACCAAGGTAGACGGATGGTTTGCACCAACCTGGGAGTACGATGCGATCTGCGCAGGTAAAACATTAATTACAAAATGAATTACACTACCAGTTCAGAGCTCTGGGGAGTGGTTTCGGGCCTTTTTTTCTTTCTCTGTAGTGCAACAGTTTTATAAAGAAATCGTGATCGGAAGATCTTGTTGTTTTTTTTTACAGGTATTCATATAATGTTCGTTTGTCTTTTCAGAGATCTGCCTTTTGACAAACGCAAAACGAGTAGCCAGCGTTCGAGCAGAAACCTATGTGAACCTGTACTCCTTGTCGGTAGAGCACTTCACCGCGGTTCTAGATAACTATCCAGTGATGAGGCGGACAATGGAGAGCGTGGCTGCCGAGCGGTTATCCAAGATCGGAAAGAACCCGAGCATCGTCAGCAGCAGAGCCGACCTGGAGGAGGATCAGAAGCTGGTGAACGAGATAGTGATGGAGTCCACGCCAATACCAACGAGCGCAAGCGAAGATGAAGATCGCGAATCCGACGACAGCTATGAACTGAAGCCGAAAAAGAAGTTCAAGTTTGATTTTCCGCTCACCCTTCAAAAAATCACAGAGGAGAGGAAGTCGAAGTCGAAGGAAAACCTGGCTAGAATGGTCGCAGAGGGGAGTTTTACCGAAGGAAAATCCGGTAACATATTTAGCAAGATTCCAAAGGTTCCTTCTGGATCCAATCTTTTCGGACTTAAAATCCCGATAGTACCGGAGAGGAAACGATCAGGAAGTTACGGGGATGCGCTGGGGATAATCAACGAAGCTAAAAAGGAGAAAGAGGAAAAGGAAGAAAGGCAGCTGCTGGAGAAAAAGTTAGCGAAAGAGGAAAAGGAGGAGAAGGAACGGAAGGGTAGTATGAAGCCGTCCGCAGACCGGGCGGGGAAAAAGGAGACATTTTTCTCTCCTGAGAGTGACAATGGTGAGTGGTCGAACAAGAAACAGGATGGCTTCGTTGAGAAAAAAATTTTAAAGTCCACTGACACGCGGGAACACAAGACAAAAAAATTTCGCGAGCGCAAGACACCCAGTCTGGATGAAAAGACGGTTTCCTTCAACTTGCAGACGGAAGAGATGGGAATGAAATACCTGAAGCTGCCGCAGGATTCACCGAGGGACCCGACAAAGGACCCCCGCCCAAGGTCTCGAAGCGTCGACATCAAGAGGAAGCCGTTCCCAGTACCAAAGGCCAGCAAGGATTCGCAGGCAGAGAAGGCAAGTCACGAAAAGCCTTCGACCAAAGAGTCGCCCAAGGCCGGAAAAGACTCTAAGAAGGTTCTGGACTCGTTAGAATCTCCCGTTTAGTTCACGAAGCGCGTGGCGCCGTCAGGAATTCGTCAGTTCGTCCAAGGGTTTGTCACGTGTCTCTACACGTGAGTTGTGCGGTCATTTTTCCATTATCCAAATGACACGACGGTACCTAACGCCACGATCAGAAGTATGCTGGCTCTTCGCATGTAGAAAGAAAGGGGGGGAAGGGAGGGAGGGAGGGGGAGCAACAACAAACAAACAGCGTACATATCGAAGATAACAGGAAGATTTCCATAAATTTTTGGTGCGAAGGTTACCATTTCAGCGACACCTAGCGCCATGAAAGTTTCGCCGTAGTGGTCGGGCTTCCCTATAACCCCCCCCCCTCATCCACACGTCTAAATCCCAAGGAAAATCGGAAAAAAAAAGTGCCTGAAACGGATTAACTACATATGGAAAGTCTTTAATGGAAAAAAAAAAAATTCTGTTGTTTTGTTTTTTTTTTCCCTAGTGTAGTTGTTTATAGCGCCTTGCTATGCAAATTATTTGTAGGAGACTATGGTGCTTCGCAGATAACGACTGCGGAAATATTAGAGGTTAGAAGACGTTTTGCGGATGGATAACCGTTACCAGGTATGACAGTGTAATTTGAAACGGTTTTGCAACAGTGACTCCCCCTTGCATCGTTAGAAGGGAGAGTTCAGATGTCTGTGTTCAAGGTAACCTGTTAAAAGTGCGCACGCACCCACCCACCCACACACACACACACACACACACACCACACACACACACACACACACGCAAAACCGTACTTTTTTTCCCTAACTCGGCGCCTATTTTTGGAACAAAAGACTTTTTCGACTGTTAGAAAAAGAAATTGCTTTATACGATAGTTAAGCCGCATCTAACATGTACAAAAGCTGTGTCGCGCACTAGTAACAGGTAATCTTAGGAAAGCAAAAAACAAAAAAGGGAAAAAAAAAACCGTATTTACATCGACATGACTAAAAACAGGGCCGCTGTAACCCTTTCCAGCTCCCATTACTTCGTAAAGTTTGACACTGCGGTCCAGATATATATATAATAATAATAATAATGATGATAATAATAATAATACCAAATTATATATGTATAAATATGTATGTGTAAATGTATGTAAATACGAGTTTTAGTGTCGGAATACAGACTATCAGTGTTACTTCAGAGCCGATTGAAGAGATTTAAGAAAATTACTGATCGTTGAGTATCACAATCTAGCAAATTAAAGGAAACATACTCGTGACGTATTGCAGACACGCGGAAGAGACGGGGTGAGCGGGGCTGAAATCTCGACTTTATAACGTAATTCTAACTTCAAAGGGACTTTTTGTTCGTTTCAGCATAATTATAGAAAATAGTTTTATATACAGACTGACATTTCCGAAGCGCTTTTTTTTTTTTTTTATAAAAAGAAAACTATTATTTTTATGATGAAGAAAATTAATTTTATAGATAAAATAGTGAAAAACTGACTATCTTGAATTGCTGTTCTGGAAAGTTATCTGAGTTGTATATCGGCCCAAGACAACAATTAAGTGACTATTAGTGGTTGTTTTTGTTTTTCAAGTTTAACATGTTTTATTAATTTCCTCACATTAATAACTAATTTCTTATTCATTAATTAAAGACTTTTCTTTAAACATCTATTTACGTTGTGATTAAGAATTTGTTGGACGTTTTCGTAATATAGTAGGTATCCATATGTAAATAATTTATTAGTAATCTAAAGTATGTTGCTAACTAGTGGATACTGGAGCCATTTGTTAGAGCATAATTACTGATTAAACGTATTGATGAGCAGTAATCGACGTCATAAGGTCAGTATATGATATTGATTATATCTCATGTGTACTTTAACCAGGAGTTACCGGTGCTGTCTCAAGCTCCGCTCTCCTCTCCTATGTAGAAAATGATCAGAAATGTCTTCTATTCTTTAGATTTTTGTGGTTTCATTTTGAAAATTATTATTATTATTATATTATTATTATTATTATTATTATTATTAACTGTTTTTGTGATGCTGCTTATCTTTTCTTTTCACTTGCTAACTGCAGGATATGATTGTGTAACATGTTAGCTACATAAAAATATTTAATTTCACAATGATGCCGATACAAAATTGAAACAAATTGGATGCGTTTCCTTGACGATAAATATACTCGTAATAAAAACTAACGTGACTGATTATCTTTTGCATATTTCTATCCTTATTAATGTACCCTCTATAATGTCTTGTAGAGATTCAAATAGATAAATGAATAGCGAATATTATAAGAAAGAAAGTTATGGACACTGTGTGGTGTGTGAAAAGGAAAGGTTTTTATAATGATTATTTCAAGTGCAAATGGATTTAATATAATTTGAAATTCAGTTTGGCGTTTAAATTCTTTGTAAGTTTTGAATGCACAAAACCTTTTAAAATTCCCGGCGAAAGATGTAAACAGACAATTTTTTTTTTTAAATGGCTAATTTCGAAGACGACTTTGCAGAGATCGCATCCATCAGCAGCAGTGAACTATGACAATATATATAATACAATAGCTTCTATCATTTTCAATTCTCCATCATGACATCTGTCGATAAAAACTGTTCCTGTTTTCAGTTTGATAATTTATAAAAGAACAAAAAAGATCTTTTCTTATCTTAATTTTGGTTAATTGTTCTTCCTGATTATGTCATAGATCTGTAATATTTCCTGCCCACATCCGGCCTTTGTTTGCTATTACTTCAGTATATTTAAAAAACAAAAGGACAGTGAGGCTACCGTTGGATTCTTCGAACGCTTCATAACTATGAATATAATAGAAATTAATCTATTTGAAAATTCACATTGCAGATGGAGTATAATTTATCTAAGATGAATTCCCTTCAGTAAAACTATCAGACAGTCTAAATTTACTAGTTTGAAAGCGGATACCAACTCGGACCTTTGACCTTTAACCCTAGTCACCATTCCTATTAACTTTGGATATTTCTGTATAATCTTTTAATAGCGGGAAGGTGAAATATGCGATTCAACATCTATTCCTTTTCGGAGAAAAAAAAAACAACAAACTTTCTTTAAAGGTTTTATTCTTTAACGAATTTTAGATCGGAAATAGATTATTTATCAGCCGATCAAACCTTTTCTTTAACCCTTTTTTTAGTAGATACTGGCGTTCACGCTTCAGCTGTTTTGTTTTTTTGATGTCCTTCTTTGAAAGGCCGTCAATTCGTCAGTCACACCCTGGAAAACAACGGTCCGTCGTCGCCCTCTTGTCTTTCAAGAAAGCGACGAAGAGCGGACAGTCGGTTAATCGACGGCGTCACCGTATTACATAAACTACCACATGCAGGAACACTCAGTCTACCTGTACGTGAGTCATCTCGATGTTTTGCCGCCCCTATAAATTTTACCTGAAGAACCTTACATCTCACCTTTTATATACAATTTTTTTTTTATAAATGTACGTGATATTTCGTGACGTCACAAGTAGACTTTGAAAGAAAAACAACCACGATTTATTAACGCAAAATAAAAAGTGCATTTACTACTTCTTTTGTCACTGATTACTTTGGCTTTACTTTATTACCTTACTGAGTTCTACCTGTAGAATCTTAAACTTAAGCTAGTGGTATAATTTGGTAAACTGTTACAAATAGTTTGTTTGTTTTTTTATTGTATTGTTTGCTGAGTCATCACTTAGGTACATAGTCTGAGAGAAAAGTTACATCAGATTCCCGTCCACCAGTTTCACAACATGGCAGCCATAAGAAATAAATAGCGATAGCAACAACAGTAACACAAAGTAGAAGAGACGTTTAAGCAAAATTTGTGTCTGTATACAATTGAAAGATTGTATACTTTTATCATTTATTTATAAATTAGAAAATAAGTTTATCTCAGAAGTAATATCAAAGTTAAAAGCACAATGTTTTTTTACGTTTTCGTAGATATACATTAGCTATCACAAGCTTGATATAAAAATGCATTGGATTAATATGAAAATAAATCATAAAATTGCCTTGGGCAGCATCTCTTATTTTCTGAGTCAATAGAAATGAATAAATTCCATGTTTACATAATATTTACTGGCATTTAATGTAATGATAGATTTGGAATTTACGGGATCTTTACTGACATAAAAGACTGTTTTTTTAGTGTAGTTTCGAATTCAAAAACAATTTCACAGACATAGAAAAATAATTAATGTACAAATTAAAAAAAAGCAAACTTTCTAGTGATTATCAAACTGATTTTATAGAATAACAATTTTCCGTTTATTTATTGTTAGTGTAAACTAGAAAAGTAAAGTAATAATTAAATATGAAATAATGCAATATATTTCATTTACACTACGTGTATTTTATTAACTTAGCTGGCTTTAGTGCAAAGAAATAAACTGTATTGTCAATGTTTCTTTTTGTTTTTGTTTTATATTATTAATATTTCAGTGTTAAGTGTTTTGCGTTACTAGACTTGTATCACACAAATCGTGTTCAAATGTTTTTGAATTTTACTAATAAATATGTCCATTCCAGTAAATGTAACTTGTAACACGTGTAGTTTTTTATACAATTTTTGAAATAATGTTAACGCCTTGTTGTCGGCGGTCGATATACTTTAAATCTGCCAGAGTAGTCGATCTTAAAATTCGTTTTCTTTTATATAGAATGAAATAACAAGTCATTTATGACTTCTGTTTTATATGCGCACTTCAAAGTTTAAAACCACAACTGAATTCACACGCAAACACAAAATAAAAGATGTAGTTGCCATTTTTCATGGGTCAGAAGCACGTCCATAAATTGTTGACAAACATTTTGTAAAGTCCATAAAAATGGATTTGCTTTATCTTTAGGATGCTAGCAATTACAAAAATCTGACCAGTGTATTTAGGTAGTTGACGACTCTATCCTCTGCGACAAAAAAAAAATTTACATTTTTGCATTTTAATCAGCACATATTAGTCAGTTTCCAACCGACTTGTTATAGTGTAAAACATTGGGAATACAACGTGTCGAGAGTTTGTTTCTCGGTAGAAAAACAGAGTCGCGAGATAAAGTATATTGTAGAGATAGACAAATTGTGATTATTCATCGTGTGTTTCTATTCTAGATTCTGAGAGTCAAATCAAATACCAGCATAGTCTTGAACGATAAAAAAGATTTTTTTTTAAATTTATGCTAAAGAGTAAATGGTGGCTGACCATGAACGTTCAACTAGTTACTGTATAATTTTATTCGCCATGACATGTGTTAACATTTTTTACTCCAGAATTTATTAAAAAATAGTCTGGAAACAAAAAAACAACAAAAACAAGATAAGCTGTATATATAGAAAAAGAGAGAGAGATACAAATATTAATATATATTCAAAATATTAATAGAGCGTAACAGATTCAGAGATTTTTTTCTAATTGGTAACTGTTATTACCACGTGACACACAATCCTATTTGTCTTAACGGCAGACTTTGTTTGATCGATTATTAGCTTATTTCCATGCAAGACTGTTAAAGAATCAAAACGCATTGCATTCCTCCCTGACTAAATGTAAATAAGTATGTGAAAGGTCGAGTGTAATGCTAGAAAATAAGAAATCTATAATTACCAACAAATGTTCCATTGTTTCATTTTAATTAAATTAATATTGCTGCTATTAGTTTCAAAACAAATGCTTCGTTTTTCGATACAGATTCCAGTTTTAGATCATCACACTGTTGCGTGTAGGTTTTCGTGGGAAATGTTTTTCTTAATCAGTTGACTCTTAATTTTACTCAAGTATCAATCTTTGATCATGTATCTTCTGTGCAATTAGTTGTTAATAGTATTAACAGAGAATGACTTTTGAAAGTCTGTAAGCAGTTACCATTATAAAGTGTTTATTTCTTTATCGAAAGTAGGAAAGCAAATATGAAGCCAACGAAAAACTTGTTTGCAAATTGAGACGAATAGTAATGCAACCTTTGTATAATTTTATTTATGTTCAAAATGTTCATATATTTAGATGAAAGCATCTTATCTAGATTATTACTAATACATTTAAACATTTTCATGAGTCAAAACTATAATTGCGATTTTTTTCAGTTCTTTTTTCTTAAATTTAAATGTGGCTCATAATTTTGTTTAATGCCGCTATCTCTGTAACTACTTAATTTATACGATATTGTTTCAACCCCCCTTTAGGGCTCTTCCTCTCTTCCCTTTCTTATTCGGTAGCTCGTCGAATTACGTGAAATGATAAAATCCTGAGTTAATAAATTAATGAAATGCTAATACAACTTTCTTTCAGTCATAAAGAAACAATTCCTTTGTTAATTTCTGAATATGCTCCGTATTTGGAAAACGTTTTGATTTTAAAGACAAAGTCATTTTTCAACATTATAACTACCAAGTTTTAATTTTACACTTTTTGAGAGTAGATAAAAGTGGATTGAAAAATAATTTGGGGTTTTCAGCAGCATGTGGACAGGGACAAGTGTTACTGGCTTTCTGCATTTATTATGTCTAGGAAAAGGCAGATAGTAAATTAGAAGTTAGACGTGATTCTACCATGATTAGCTAACATATATATAATAGAATTGTAAATCAATGAGCTAATTTACCTGCGTTTGTTGTTAATAGTGATCGTATTGATTGTAATTTATTTCTTCTATGGCTTTTGCACAAATTACAGTGTCTCCTTACTTCACTGTAAACGGTTAGCTAAAATAAACTGACTTTCCTGTACACAACGAGGAAGCAGTTTGTGGATAACTTTTTGAGAAAAAGAAATCATGTTCAGTACAAAAAAAAAAAAAATCAATTTTTCAATGATAAAAATATAAAATTGCTAATTTAAAACTCACTTTATCATGTTTTGACAACAATTTTCGAAATTAACAAACAATTTTAAAAAATTTCAGAAGGAAACTCGAAATATTGTCCTATATTTAAATTTTACTTAATCTTTTAGAAGTTGAAACTGAGTTAACTCTAAATATTTTATATGTAGCTTATACTAAAAGATGGCATACTGAGCGCATTCTGTATGTAATAAAAGATACTTCATACTTGAATTTGCAGGAGAATTATATTCTATTTTACCCTTTCTGGGAATTTTGATTTAATACCCAAAAGATCAGTTGTTGTTTTCCTGTTATGAAAAGCATTTGTATAGCATTGTTCGTCACACGTCTCTTCTGTAAATTTTTTTTTATAAACTATGGTAGCTCCCTGCCTCTATACAAAGTAAAGTAGATCAACTAAACTTAGATGCTTTAAATTCATTATTATACTGCAATCAAACAGAAGCTACAAAACAAATTATTAATCATAAAAACTGCCAAAAGCCTATTTCAGCAGTTAGTTTTTGTACAAATAAGCGGAATTTACTCACTAAATATGAAAACTTTTTTTTGATGATTATAGTATGAAAACGTAGAACTTTTAAAAGCATAATTTATTTTATACTATTTTACTTATCAAGAAAAGTATATGTACTTTATGTTCAATAATTGTTACGAAATAAACATTCCTTTTGATGCGTTCTTAACGTTTTGTAAAAGCATTCAAAACATTGATAAGGTTACTCTTATCTGTTAAAAAGTTAATGATACGCAGATAAAACAGAATGGAATAAAAATTTCTATACTTACTAAAAAACTGAAAAAAATTTTTTTAATGATAAGGGAGAGGAAGTAATTATAACTAAATAAATGAAAATACTGTCTTTAAATATTAAAGTAAAGCTCAAATTTTCGTTTTTTAATCAGAAATGTTAAATGAGATAATAATCTCGTGAAAATCAATTTTGCTTCAGATCTCTTAAGGAACAACGAAAACCTGAAGCTATTCATTAAAAAAATTTTTTAACTTTCCATTTTCATTTAGGTCATTTTAACATTTGTTTTAAGCACATAATTTATTATTCTTATTTCATTCACTTATTATTGAATTCTTTCTTCATTTGAATAACGGACTCTGGAAATGTTGAAACATAAGTGGTATCATCTTAATACCTAGGATAATGGAGTAAGAGTATTTAAAATTTATTTGTCAAAATTCTAATTACACTGTTAACGTTCTATAACATCATTTTTAGCAACAAAAATTTAGTTGAGTTGCAACGAAAGCAAGAAAAAATATTTTGGCTAATTGTTTTATTGAAAAATGTTAAATAAATTTTATTTGAAAATACGAAATTGGCTCCCTCAAGTTCTGTCAAAGTTTAATGCCAAACAAGCATTTCATTTAAAAAGTGGAATGTGGATTATCAATGAAATATATTCGCATTTAAATGTCAATAGAAAAATAGTTATTTCGCAATATAAGATTTTTACTGTGCTATTAATTATTTTTGAAATGAATATTTGTGGTGTGTGTGTGTGTGTGCGTGTGTGTGTTTTGGGTACGAAAGATTGCATACGTATAAATGTAATTCAAGATATTTTCTATAAGAATCATTTATCTCTCTCTAGTTTGAAACTAAAAGAGAAAAATGTATATAAAATATCTGGAAATATATTTAAAAGCATTTCATTGCTCCTGCTTTTGTTTGTTTTAACAGTTAAAATACTTCAGTGGCTTGTTTAAGAAGAGCTAAGGTGGTGGTCATAAATAACGCTCATTAGGTAATCCTCTTTAAGCTGCTTCTTTTTGAATTCGTTACCTCGCAAATAAAAAAACAGAGTTGCTCAAATTTACTTTTTTCGTTATTGTTTGGAATAAAATCATTCTGAATTTATAAGTAAACGATCTTTTAAAAAAAAAAAGATAAGATTTTTCAGATATAATTAAAATAAGGCAAACGTACTGGTTTATGGAACAAGCTTGGATAGGATTAATTTCAGTCTAGATGCTAGCAAGTTCTAATTTTGCCGTTTAGAATTCATTTAGATACCTTCATCGTTTTTTATTTACTCTGTTGCAAATAGCTATTTTTTAAGTATTATTTTAAAAATAGAATTTCTTGAAATTTTATTATTAAAAAACCCTTTTAAAAGGCTAAATTAAAAACCACTATTTTTATACAGATTCTGGTTATTTGTGCCCGGATGTTTATGCTAGTTACAAACACAAGTTTTCTATTCTCCATATGGTCTGCCGTTTAAAGAACTGTATATACAATAAAGCAGCCATATTTATAAGCCTTGCATTTATATACTTCCAAACCTTTAACCATTAATACATTTTTCAGTAACGTAAATAAAAGTCGACTCTATGCTGTATTAATTTTGATGTACTACTAACAAGTATTTCATTGAGTTTCTTTGTTGTTGTTGTTGTTGTTGACCAGTCTCTATGGCGAGTACGCGTAGTGCCGAGGTTATCCGCTAGAGCGTTGTTTTTCTTGCACCACGAGGGCCAGGCACTACCGACTTCGGCAGGGAAATCCTTTATTTTTAAATGTGGGGAGGAAACCCACACAACCGGCTGGAATATAAGAGCGAGAAGAAACCACGCCAGGGAGGTACTACGCCAAACCGAGCCGACCCCAACCAGGGATCGAACTAGGGCCCTCAACATTGGAAATTCAGTAGACTAACCACTGGGATACTGGACGCCCATTTTAGTGTTTAATTCTTGCAAATGTTATTTAAAATGCACTATTTCTGTTTCGTAGTTGATATGGAAAGTCTTTATATTTTACATTTATGCATATCTTAGAGAAAAAAGATCATGTTTCAAAACTGTTTAATTGCTTAGATATGTAAATATATATATATATTCATATTCTTTTCTTTTGTACAGTCTTGGAATATAAACCCGTTAGTTTTCCAGCAAATTATTATATGTCAGTGTGTGTCGATTTAAAAATGAGATTTGTCTTTAAGTTCACATTAATGTCTACACAATTTTAACATTGCATAATGGGAGAAAGTACATCCTGTTGACAACATTTTAAATTTACCCATAACCAAAAGAACTTTTAGATAATTTATTTAAATCACTAATCTCGAAGAAGTTTTATTAACTTTAAACGTTTGATATATTTCAAACGTCTGTAGACGACGCCGTAGATCTGTTATAAAAACACAAACGACTTCTTTAACGTTATAATTATGAAAGACGGCGGGTTGTATGCTATTACTTTAAATTCCCAGCCCAAGTTTGGTGTAAAAATCGTAGGCTATGTAAACTGTTTGCTTGATTTATTTCATACATATACATACATTGAATAATTCTGATGATTAGTAATTTAAACTTTGAAAACCAATCAGTAATTGTAGTATCAATATCCGTTCAAAGTAAATATTACTCTTCTATACAGGTATATTTATTTGTCACGTTTGATTGCTTTGTTTTATATATGAAAGACAGTCAAAGTTATTCACGCAAAATCATGGAACATAATAAAAGTTATGTAGTTTTGATAGGTCAAAACACTCGTGCTAAAATAAATTTATTCAAAAAAACTTTAATTACAAATTTTCTAGTGTTACAAACATTTAAAACTTTTGGAATGTCAAATTACGTCAATAAACCTTTTGTTGAAGTGACGTAAAATAAATGAAAGAACTCAAATATTACTTAAATAATTGTTTGAAATAAAACTATCGTTGACAAATTTGTAAAAGCTTTGATTATTACATAATTAGCATACTAATCATTTAAGCTGCCGTGGCTTTGTATAAGGATCAACTAAATTTACTGAACAGATTTTACCAATAACAATCGTACTATTATAATAATAACAGTTTACTTCCATTATTTTCTTGACTTTACTGAAACTAATGTGCTTGGTATTTACTTAATATTTGCTACCTTTCATCTTTAATGTCCTGAAAATACCTTGTAAGTATAGTCTTTTAGTTTCTTACATAAATAAGCAGATCAAGATGAGTTTAGTTTTAATATATCAGTAAAAATGGGAATTACTCATGAAATAAAATCAAATATTTGTTTGTTTTAATCAGTCAGATGTTTGCAACTTTCTTCTACTTTTAAATTAGAATTAATGACTTTGGTTGGTATTGTTTCCATCCTCAGTTTTACTAGAATCATGAAAAATAAATGTCGATTCTTCATCCTTTTTATATGCATGATGTAATTTTAATTAATTAGTCGCATGAATAAGGATGCATTTTTCTAATTACATTTCATTTTCTTCAAAAACAGGTTTATTTAATGTGAATCTATATTTCTTCATTTTAGCCAGATTAATTTTTTTTTAATATTCACATTTTTGAAAACGTTGCTGTTTTGTTTGTTTTTTTTACACATTAAAAAACAAAGTTACTCCTTTTTTAATACAGTTTTTGGCACTGAATAAGGTGGTTTGCTAAAAATTCTGATCCTTGTCTCTGTAAACCTTCTTTAACCCTTCGTACACGACATCAGTTTTTGCTTCACTTATGCCACCTGCGGTCAGCCTAGGAGCGAGCGAGCACTTGGCAGTATTTGTTGTATATTTAATCTAAAACTCGTAGTGC
This sequence comes from Nautilus pompilius, assembly GCA_018389105.1. Classification (NCBI taxonomy): domain Eukaryota; kingdom Metazoa; phylum Mollusca; class Cephalopoda; order Nautilida; family Nautilidae; genus Nautilus; species Nautilus pompilius. Next base: position 691,864 of record JACATO010000343.1, on the reverse strand, counting down.
ACAGCACGTGGGGGCTGGAACAATATACGAATTTGTAGTTACAAGTGTTTATATTAATTTTAAAAAGGTACTGTGTGCCACAGCTCATCTGACCCAACCTGTGCTGAACAATGCATGTTTGAAGAGTCGTGGAGCGCAGGCGATTAGATTTTTAACTGTATATAAAATTAACAAGTGTTGAAGTTTCTCTGGCGATTTCAATCCCACAACTCAGTTGCTAAACGTAAAATACTTTAGCTGCTAAATATCGTTGTCCTTTTAAGTTCATTTTTATTTTTAAAAAATGTACAAGTTAGTTAGGAAAGTTGAAATTAAAAGAAGTATTTTTCGAAAAAATTATAAGGCAAATTTTGTAATTGCTCTTTAATTACAAATGCATGAATTCCGGAATTAAGTTTAGTGATACAAACCACGAATGCAGGAGAGAAGCTAGTCTTTAAACACACGTGTTACTTCTTGTCTTAGAGAGAGCAAACTGAACTGTTTTATTAAATCAAACTGAGATGTACAGACAGATCTGAATGTGTGCATTGGTTGTGGAAAATATAGGGCTGCCTCTTATTGGCAGATAAGCACCCATGTAATCATAGACTGTCTGTGACGATACGGGTTCGATATTCAGTTGGCGTTTGTATTAAAATATAAAGAGAATATCAATGATATGTTCTTAAACATTTAGCTAATTGTTTTATAGAAAGAAAAAAAATAATAAAATCGCCATTAAACGCTTTTTTATATCTGATTTTATATGCATCATATTTATTATATTCTCATAATAATTGGCGTAGAATTTTAATTGCAATCGTAACTTAGTTAATTTTTTTTTTAATGTTTTGCTTATCTGAGATTACTGCGCTGTAACTTACACTGTTCAGTCAGCATCATGCATGGATCTCTCTGTTGTTTGTTTTATTTTGTATTGAAACAACTGGTGTCTGCAAAAGACATTGTGACTTAAAATAGAACTTCGGAGTAACGATCTGAAGAAGTTAAAGTGTTCGCTTTACGAACGATTACAGCTACCTTAGGAAAATGTGTGTGTGTGTGTGTGTGTGTGTGTGTGTAAAAGCTCGATAAGGAAAGTCGATTATTGTTTGTGATAGTGCCGATCGTAAGTTGCTTTTTATCTTCATTAGGAAACAAGACGACTAGTCCTTATCCACATGGCCTCACTGTTTTCCAGTAAAGCATGGTGAACAGAATGAGCTCCATTGTTTTAAATTTAAAAAAAAAAAAATGTCGGACACTTTGATTCAAATAGTTCACCGGTTTTAGCTTTGCCGTTACTCCAAGAAAAACTGCTCGTAAATGTTACCTGGCCGTGAACAGATTAACAACACTTTGAAGTTCTGTAAATAAGGTAAACCAAGCTGTTTATCTGCACAGCGTTAATACGTGACTGTTGGAAAAGCGTTTATTCTCAGGCATGCAATGGGTCTCTCTCCCGTTTCACATTGTTCGTTTGTTATTATTGTTATTTTTACTTTTATTTGTTCATTTAATAAATAAGAGAGAGAGAGAGAGAGAGAGAGAGAGAGAGAGAGGCGTGTGTGGGGTGTATTTGATGATCAAGTTTTTATTTTTTGGCGTTGATTTGAATAAAATAGCGTATGTATTTTGTTGTATAAAAAGAAAGAAAGGGTTTTTTTTTTAAAAAAGGACAAGTTGACTGTTTGAGACAGCTGTTGTTTGTTAAGTTGTTTATACCATTGATGGAAACTAATGAACTGGCTTCTGGCCAGCGGTAGGCGACACCGTGCGTGCTACGTCATCTTGTTCTGTCATATAACAGATCGTGTTTCAACTGATGTTGTTTATTGTTTGCTACGCTGACTGTTTACTAGTGTGTGGAATAAATATTAAAAGTACGTCTTCTGTCAACTTTATTATTATTATTATTATTATTATTATTATTATTATTAAAAATAAGACGAATTCACTTTGAATAAATAAACCCTTTTTATTTTCGATTTTTTTTACTAAAGTACTTAATATTAAACAAACTAACAATCTAATCATAATCAAATTGTCCACGATATTTCTTAACTAAAAACCGTAGGATGCCTATATCTTATTAGGGTGAACAAATTCAAGTTTCCATCCAACTTTTACCTGTAGCTTCTGATTTCCTTAGTCATTAGTTTGCTCGTTTAGCAGCCTCCTTTTACTAAATAAATTATAAAACCTTTTTGATCAGTACATTACTATCTTTTTAATGAATTAATTTCTCTAACAGGAGAAATAATCTATCCGGAAGCGGACGATATACACCAAACCCATCGGGGCTTATTTACATCTTGTTTAAAACTAAAGGTTAACATTCGTTGAATACATAGTTAATAAAAATTCTAATTTATCTTACATTTTTTGTCAAATACTTTTAATATCTATGACTTAAGCGAGTAAGCAATAGTGATAATGAGCTTCGATAACCAGATGAATAACAGTTATATCGAGCAGTAATTTAATTAGCATATATCCAGTCACTGGCAGAGTAGTATTCAACAGCTTCTTTTTTTTAAAACATAACGTGACTTTATATCAGACTTTAGCATGAAAACTCACTTTTTCAGTCGTTAGATTTTAAAATTTCCAGGCTAGTGACAAATAGTATCTTATATATTCTTTTATGCAAAAACAAAATGATAAATTTCAAAGAAATTCGCTTCATGTTTATATATGTGAAGTATAAATTCGATTGCTTTAATGTACGCAAAAACAGAAAAAACACAAACAATATGCAATAATTTCAGTGATATGTTAATTAAGTAATTAGCAATACCAAACAGTATTATACGCCTATCGTGCTTATTTATTATTATTACTGGACTATCATTTTAATGACATCTTTTGTCAGTACATTGCTTGAAAACGAATATGTTTAGGTGATGAAAGCGTGCGCAATGTATCCAAAGGTTTCAAAAAACCATTTATAAACATTATATATGGTGCAAGGGAGCAGGTAAGTGGTGATAAATTGATGATTGGTTTCAAAAACGTTAAATCAGGTACTTTTAAATTTGCTTTGAAGCCTTAGGTGGAACAGTTTAATTGCTTCAAGACTAAGTATAACTTTCAGGCGCCAACTAATTATATTTTAGAAATTTTAAATAATCTGGCCAAGAAAAAATTCTGAGCAAAGGTTGCATGGCGGTGTTATTCTACTGACACCGTGGCAACACCGGTGCGATAGCCTGACTTTCTTCCCTAAACTCTAGTGCCTAGCGAATCGATGAGCCCGTTGAAATCTCAAAAATCGAAACATATTTTAAAAGAATAATATTTTAAACTGCTTTAATTTTTTTTTTTTTTGGAAATGTATTTATTTACAAATTAACAAAAAAAACGTGCTTCCTTTTTAATACTTAACAATCTCTTTGCTGGGGGAGCAGGGAAACAAAGTTGAAAGCAGATGTACGTAATATTTCTTCCACACTTAACCACTTAAAGTATAGTCTGCTGTTGTTATACTAGTCATTTCGAAGTGCCATAATCCAATGAAGACTGTGATTGTATTAGCACACATAGAACTTAGTGTGCAAATTAAAATAAAAAGAAAGAAAGAAAAAAAAAACAACATTTGTATGTATGCTATATTCTCTCCAACTGTACATATTACGCCAGCACGAGTAGCTGTGATAAAACTATTCGTCACACGCGTCACGTGATAATCACGTGACCCAGGTCTATCAGTACTGATAGCGCAACCTCGGTATTTCGTAGCTCAGCCTTTGTGTCTCATATCTCAGAGAGGGAGAGAGAGAGGATTAAAATAAGACATAACAACAACAAACCAACAACAACTGTACATTGTAATACGTATGCAAGTTTGTTTAAGTGTATAGCGAGAATCCACCTGTAAATCCAAATTCTTATATATGTATGAGTGAAAATAAAATATGGAGTAAATAGTCAATATTAATATAAAATTTGAATGGTGTCTTTGAGTTTTTTCTTTATATCCTGGAAGTACATCGCATGCATCTTTTGGAGGGCGGAGAGAGGTAATTATTTAAATAATTGTTACTGATTGTACGTTTGTCTCGAATCAGAACAAAATGATTTGTGTAAACTTTTAAAAGAGGATTGTTGGGGGTTCACCTGGGTAAAGAGGAAAAGAGATCAAGGGCCTTTACAATTTTACCATGGAAAGAGAAAACACGTGGAAGCCTTGTAAAGATCCGTTATGGAAAATTTATTATAAATATGGCGTGGAAGATTTATTAACAACAAAAAAAAACCCGGCAAGATAATAGCGTTTCTTGTGACTTTTAGATATTTTAAAAATCTTTTTCGAAGCCGTTTTGGTATTTATTTGCAATGACGAAACGACATCTTCCATGCATCTGAATTCCTGACAGTCCTTTAGTTGTCGATATCATTAAATGGTATGAATCGTGCATACAATGACGCCTTTAAGCTGATTGGTAATCGCCCTGCGTTAAACTGAGCAATGGTAGAAGATTGCGTTTTGCTATGGTGATTATCAGCAGCAGCGAGAGAGGGTCCGGGTGCCGCCACATCGGGAGACGAACCAGTTGAGACGGTCTACCGTTGCCCTTACTCAACGAATGCAGATGTGCGACTAAAGTCATTATATATCTTTAGATGTGGGAGAAAACCGGAGAGTCCGGAGAAAACTCACGCGGCCGGCTGGTAAGGAAAAGCGAGAGAAGAAACCTTGCCAAGGAGGTACGGCCGATCTTCACCGGGACTCGAACTCGGGCCCTTCGATCTACCATTTCGCTCGTTGCGTCGAGACAGGACGGGACTAAGTGCGTGACGTAACGTTACTGATAAATCCGAGCAGCATCGTGAGAAAACAGAAAACAAACAACAAAAAAAGAGATTAAAAAGATTGAGGGGAAACTGCTTAATATATATTTTAAAAGTAGGGGGGGGAAGAAAGCAAAATAAAATGTTTAATATCTGAATGCTTAAATCTAATAAACAACAAAACAAAATGGGAAAGAGGGAATTGGTGAGTCCACCAGTAACTGTTAATAATATCAACAAATTAATTATTTATATCACAGTAGACCAAAATCTTCTATTGATTACTCAGTTGAATGCAAAATGCATAATCTCTACAGAGCATTCATTGGGAATTAACGATAATGCTTTGTGTTTAACCATCTGTATAAACCGCATGGGGGCATTTGCACCCACTACTCTTCAAATCGGTATTACTGAGCACAAGGGGGGGGGGGCTGTGACATTCCTCATTAATAACGCAGCCTTCTGTAACGACAAACCCCGTATATCGTTCCAACCCTGCATATTTCACTAAGTGTACAGCCAACCAACACAAACACTAAGTAGTGCTCCCTTCTAGGCTGTTGTGGGTTGGTATAAGTAAAGTAAAAACTGACTGACGTATTATACAAAGACTTAAACATTTCCAGGTTTCAAGCTTATAGAATATGCCGAACGATCAGATATATTAGATTTACCTAGTCTGAGCATCTGAGAGATCTGATGATAGTGACCCTTTTTTTTCTTTCGAAATAGCTAAGAAACTTCAGTATAGTCACATTTTTTTTCGGCTATCTGATTAGAAATAATAGAGGATATGGTTATGGAGAGGCTAAACTATCACTTACGGCTTGAAATTAGAAAAGCAAAACAAAGCAGTACACGGATGACGGAAGTACCGGCTGTGGTCGTTGGTACTGTAAACCAATTATAAAGCAGGTTTAGAACCATTTTATTTTTAATCCGGAAAGCGAAATGCTTGTTCAGCTGCAGTGGCTTCCTGCTCCCCATAGATTATTTAAATCGGAGCGAAAGTAAATGGTGGATCTCTTGTATGATTTTTACTGGCATTTAATACATTTAAAAAATAGACTTTACGTGGCATCTGCTAACACTCTGGAGATGTGGTTGCTTCTCGTTGTTGTGTATCATTAATATCGAAGCAACATGATGGGGGTTAATAGCCGGTACACTTCTGAGGAATATTGTATTGAAGAACGCTGACCATAATTTTAGTGTATAAAGACGAGTCCGGTTTTCTGCTGTTCTGGTGTTCTAATCTAAGATCTTGTTGCGCCTGGGAAACATTTTCAACGGCAGTCCCGAGAACGTGACAAGACGGGGACGAGAGTCCAACCCGCTCTGAGCTGGACCCCCCCTCTCCGTCATCGTGGTCACATCTCGAGTCGTCGCCGTGATGCCCGCTGAATTAATTCCTCGCTGAGAGAAGCTGTGCGAGTTTTTATTAGCCAGTCTGTGTGTGTGTGTGTGTCTCTTCTTTCTTTTCAAATGTCAGCGAGCTCGTCCCAGAGGCATTACCACTTTTCCCTGCGAAGCGGCAACTTTCAAAGAGAAGGCATTTTTGCATGAACGAAGAAAATTCATAAAATGACAGGTGCCGTTTTAACGCCTCATCTGATCGAACAGTTTATTTCCGCAGCGAGAGTAGGTTGGGAAGAGGAATTTAAAATTGCCCAGCCAACGGTCCCGAGAGAAATCGGTCAAGGAGATCAGGTCAGTGAAGGTCATATACAATATATGCGTAAGAAAGATGTCAAGAAATTTAAAAAATAAATTAATTAATTAATAATAATAATAATAATAATAATAATAATAATAATAATAATAAAGCTTAAATTTTTTGTCAGTGTAAGGTAGTTTTCTTTTGTAAAACTATTATCGCTAACAGAAAATATTCTGCTACTAAAAAACGTAAATTTAAATAAAACCATCATGTTCTCATGTTATTATTATTATTATTATAATTATTATTATTATTATTATTATTATTATTAGGCGTTTGAGAAGAACTACTGCGATAGGAATTTTCAAAATAATGGAACATTTTAGCCTGTAGACAGACAGATTACTTCCATAGTCTACAGTTAAAAGTACTGGAGAACATAACTACAAATCGCCTAAAGTATTGGCACAGGTTGATATAAGAAACAGCTACAGAACCGTAAACCGTCGGAATAAATTACCAGTGGTAACTTTTAGTTGGAATAGTGTTAGCGTAAACAAGTCAATATTGAAATTGACAGGATTTTGGCGATCTTGTAAAAGCCATGAGGCTGTGCCTTCCACCGTCTTGTTACGAGAAGGCGTCACCATATTCATGCATAGCGACTCTGCAGAAGGTACCGGTGACAAAGGTTCGTGTTGTAAGACGAGTTGGTAACGCTGTTGTTTCCAGTCGGAGTCTCTGCGGCGCTCATACACGGCAACAAGTCAAGATTCTGGAAGCATGCCGGCCGGCGAATAAGTTCTCTGTCTACCTACTTTAGCTTCTCCATTACTGAGTACACGGGTAGTAAGTAGATTTAGTGGACTGCTCTCGTGCAGTTAATAAAACCCGCCTGTGGCGCATGCGCCGCGAACCGCTCTCTCGCCGTAGAAGTAAATGGCGTATCACTACGAGATTAAACTGACCGCACCAGACGACCGGTACTGCTTCGGCTTTCGAGGCGGCAGGGTCGAGTTTACTATCTAAACTCGTAAAACGAAGCAGATTTTTTGTTGTTGTTGTCGTTGTCGTCGTCGTCGCTTTGGTTGTCACTTATTTTTTTATCCGCGCTGCAATAGATTTGATAAGAAAAAATTGGTCAGACGGTGATCTCCCGTGCAGAGTTGCGTAACGTTCTAGCTTCCCAGCTTTTGCCGCTAGGTGGCGCGTCGAGTGATCATGGTTCTTGGTTCGTTTGGCCTTACACGTTACGCAGGAGAAGTCGCGCCACTATCAAACGAGATTTTAAACCGCCCCCCCCCCACACACACACACAAACGTCTAAACGAAGATTGCACGAATCAAACAATATTAATACTTGGCGATAAATCGAAAAAAAAACAAAAAAAAACAGGTCACGTGTTTGGTGTGGGGTGGTGGGATCGCGGAGTCACAGAATAAACGCTACGCATGACGTCACATCTCCAAGCCAGTCACGTGAAGTTTTCTGCCACACTTTCAGTTTCTTAAACGAAAAACAACTGTTTATTCTCACCAATGGTTGCTCCAAGTATTAGCTTAGGCGCGTAGATTTAGTAAGTGTTTACTTTGTTATACTTTAATTTTAACGAGGAACCCCATTTGATGCATTTCTTTGGAATTTAATTAATGTGAGCGAAAAGTCATTTCAGTGAATTGCCATGACGAAATCTTAATATTTTAATAAACGAAATACAAAAAAAAAAAATGATAAATAAGAACTATTTCTAGTAATCTAACAATCTCGGCTATCGCTGCGTAAATATCTGCACATTTTATCGCTTTAGAAAAGTATCCACGGTTAAGGGAAGCAATCCGCGTAGAAGACTGCTTTAAAAATGTTTAGCGGATAGATGGCGTTCTAATGTATAAACGAACGTGTCCGAAATTGTTTGAATCGTGCCTCGATTTAATTGAACAAACTGAATAAAAGTACCTACAGGCAGTCTTTAATATATAAAAAAAAGATAATTAAGTCATATCAAAACTGAAAAATGGTTATGTAAAAGGCGTTGAAAACCGAAGCGATAAGAGCGCCGCCGCGACCTTAATCCCTGTCACAAAGACGAGTGGATTCTAGGCGCTGATTGCGTAGTCGAGAACGAAGAACATTTTTTTGGTTTTAATCACACGCTCCCCTGATCAGCAAATTTCCACGACTACCGCCGCAACCGAATGGTTAATTAGAAGAGCCATACTTAAGTAAACACGATCGCTCCCCCGATCTCCATGGATTCTTAATTTTCGGGAATGGGGTAGGGGGGGAATTACACTTCTTTCCCTCCTGGCAAAAATGTGCGTGATTCTTCAAACCTACAATCTACACGATAGACTGATAAACCTCCTCGATGCACAGCTAATCAGTGGTTATTTCTCGGAGCGTAAAAGGTAAACACAAATCCATACTTCTAATACTGGAATATTGTCGGGTAGCATACTTATCTTGAAATAACAGCGAGACATTATACATAGAGTTTTAGAAAAAATTAGTTCTTTGATGTGTGCCAATATCGTGAATTAATTGAACTTCCGAGTATGGATAAAAGTGGAATATTTCACCATCAGATATTTCAGATAAATGCAACAATAAATATATTAATGGTTTATTAAAGACGTTATTTAAAAAAAAATAAGAGGAAAATTTTTTTAAAAAGGACGGCTAAACAATTATCAACAAAAAGGATGCTAATACTGTCTTGGCATCTCGAATAAGAGATTAATACACGCGAGCAAGCAAAATTTTTTAAGTAATTTTAACCATCGCTCTTGTACCAACCGAATCTTGCAATTTGAAACAAGTTTTTCGATAGATATCGATGTTGGCCCCCATGTGAAAACATGAACTACGAGTTTTGCTGGTCCGCTTTTAAAAATTGCTCATCCATGTTCGGTGAGATATTTCTACTTGTATATTACTCAGAGAAACTAACTGTAATGACAGAGTTACCGTTCCTTGTATACTAATGCCATCATAATTCCCACTCGTTACCACTCATCTGCCTGCAGGTGTTTGACCCACCTTTCGAGGATCTTTTCAGGTTTAATTTAGGTTAGCAGCTGCGACCTTCAGAACGCATTGAGCTCGGCCGTATTGGAATTGAACGCGAGCAGATCAGGACAATTAAGCAGAGACGACAGACAGTCCGGATGGTTGGGGTGTTTTTCGCTGTGCAAGAGCCCTTCCACGTTAACGATCATGGTGTCCACTGCACACGTCACCAGATTACAATCAGTTGCTCAAATACACTCGTTTCACAGTCTGTCAACCGCAGACAATGCCTTTATGAGAACTACCGTCAGATAGTAAGGTGATTATATCAAACTATCCATGGTATTGTAAGTAGTACACTGCTGCCATTCCTTGTTGGCCTAGTAATTTAAAGCTGTTTAGGGTCAATTAACGTGTAATCATCAATCCCTATCAGTCAGTATTTCGTGTGTTCGATGCAGTGTTTGAACTCTTGTCCATATAGTGGTAAAGATTTTGAATGCAATTAATTGGAATATATTTTCCATGTTAGTTGGTCAGGTCAGGATTTTCCAATCACCTTATAACTAGCTCGCGTGCACAAGTGTTCGCATGTAATTTCTGAACGGCTATCCTTGGTTACGAGGGGCTACTGTTATTAGTAATACAATTAATCAATCCACTTTTCGGAGATTTTCCTCAGACGCCATCATCTGGGTGCAGTGGGCTAAAGCTGCTTCAACTTTTCCAAAATTAAAATACCTGCTACAATCGTGACAACACTGCACAAGGGCAACATTGGAAAAACAGATTTATTAGGTAGTTCTATTACAACTACCAAGGTCATTGGAAAAAGCCAAATTAACCCGCTAATGGAATAATGTTACTGTTCTATACATCATTCACAATGTGCCACCGTTTACTGTTACTTGTTGGTGCCCTTTTATTTCTTCGAACATCCTGATTGTCAGTTAATGAGTAAGCTGTCACCAACAGATTTTTGAATCAGTAAAAATTATGTAAGCAATTAAAAATAAACCAAGGTTTAATAAATATAATATTAGTCTTATTTTTTTGAGTGAGTGTTTGTGAATCTGCTGTAACCAACAGAGTAATATAGTGACTGGCTACAAAAGCAGATTATTAACATACAGCACTTTGTATGGAATCATTTTCTTCCACGCATATATTCGTGTACTACCGTTGCCATTCCTGCACCTGTCTTCAGCATAAAATGGAATACCCTTACTAGATCTGGTGGAAGAAAATGCTGACAGATGTATGAAGAAAAGAATGACATGACCACCAAACCAATTCAGTTCCCAGTATGGATCACACTTTGGCCCTTAGACATTGTATGTTGGTACACTATACAACTGGCCATTCACAACCCACCATGAAATCTTAAATGAGGTTTTATCTGCTGGTAGCATCTCGTTTTGTTGCAAGTAGCTAACATAGTGGTAAGACTTAGCTTAGTGTTATATACTTGAACTGATGATGCACAGAGGCTGCTATTGTAATATTCTTTTAAACTATAAATCATTAAAAAATTCTTTCTGCTAAGTTTGGAAGAGAGCTTTTGAAGTATTGCAATGAGAGAAAATTTCTTTATGCATTAGGAGAGAAAAACTTTCATATTTTAAACATTTTAGTTTTACTCCCATATATATGAAGTAATATATAATATATCCATTAACTCAAAATGGTCATTCCAGTCACATGAATGAGTGAAAGTATCAGCCTGCCTTTAGCCACGAACAGGAGAATCATGAGAACGGAAGGACTCTGAAAGGGGCTACATAGCTGGGCAAAGAGACTTCATTAGAAGCCAGTGGGAAATCTCCAAGGTTCTGAATATTCAAGGAAAGTCACTATTCATGTGCAACAAAGTCAACACAATGGACACTTTGTACCATGAAGTGTATGGAAACCGAACTCTACATCTCTTATTTTAACAATTAAAATCAATGCAAATCACTTCTTCAAATTTCAAAAGAATCAACAAAAAAAAAATGAATGCCTTAACAGTTTTTGTGAATTGATTATAGAAGACTATCATAATAATTTAATATGGCTACTGTGCTGAAACTATTCAGTGGTCTATCCAAAATTATTTAAAAGGGTTGTCAATCCAAAATCAAAGCCAGTAGTCATGCAACAGACCTGAAAGTCAATATTAACTAAGTTGTCTCTGACTTAAAAACTGTAGAGAATTTAATGGTCATGGTAAAATTTAGCTACCTATTAACAAGTTAAAGCTCTAGTATTCTCTGACCCACAATCTGTCAGCCAGCCAACTGTTATTGTAAATGCTGGCAATGTGTTTAACTGTACTTCTCAATCATGTCATCAATCACCATAGCATAGTTCTCATCCCTCATATCCTAAGAAATTTCGGACAACCAATTCCAGGCAGTAAATTTTCTGATTCATTATCCATCAGCACTTCCGAAATCTGTGGCCCAATAAATATCTTCTTTCTACTTTTTTTTTCCTTTTCACTCATCTTTCTGACAGGTTTCCAAAAATATCTGAAACCATTATCATCTTTGTTTAGTTCTTTTAAAATTTTGCACGAATCCCAGTTTATATGAAGTGGGGGGGGGGAACAAATTTGCAAAACATCCAACTCATGATGGAGAAGTTACTAGGAGAGACTCTGCCTCTTTTATGCACAAGTGAGGGACTTTCCAAATGTTCCAGCAAACTGAGCACTAAGGGTTCTGTTATTCTTTGGCAAATTTAGTGAGCATGAGAATGAAGCACAAATATCATTTGTTATAGTTATATTGAGAACAAATAGTGTATATGAACAAAATACATTACAATCAATGTTTGAAATTATCAAAAATGTATGCCTTTTATCCATTAAATAAGTAAACATTTTTCACATTGCTATTAAAATAGAGTTATTTAAATAACTCGAAATCTAGAGGTGCTTCACAAATTATAAATTAATTTTTTAAATCGACACCATCAAGTTACCCAGAATCACTTTAGTTTTTTCCAGTAGCAAAATTTTATGTTGTCCAGTGTTACTGGTAATGTCACTTAATACAGCCCCAAGATAGTTGGGAATATTTAAATATCCAGGAAGGTAATACAATACATACCTGGGCTGATGTTCTAGGTGCTAAAGTCTTATTAAAAAAAAAAAAAAATTACATTAAGGCTTATTAATCAACACAAATGATGAGTGGGGCATAAAATTAGCTCTCAAATGAGACAAGACTGAAGCTACTATCCATATTATATCAAATTATAAAGTGTTTGGCATGCAAAGTTTCCCTTGATATTTGATTAGATTCCCCTAAGAATAAAATCTACATTTCTTAAAATGTTAAATACTACTTAATGATTATTTTTCTAGGGGCCATCCTCTTTGCCAGCATTCACAACCACAATGCTCCATTTTCAGTGCATACAGAAGTGTGCAACTATGAAAGTTTCTTAGAGCAAACTATAAATTGTTGGAAGCTAAAAAACAAAATTATTATTAATTAAACATGACAGTTTAATTGTACACCACTCATTCAAAGATTAAAAAAATAATAATAATCTCCTGGTGATTGAGGAAATGTATAAAGAATAAAAAAATTTAAACAGAAAAGAATGACTTTTCAGCCTTATTCTTTAGTCTTACAGAAGTAAAATATACCAGCAAGCTAGTCAGTCTTAGTTACAGATAAAACAACCAACAAGATCACCTTCATTAAATTCTAAATTTAAAAAAAAAAACTTCAAAATTAAAACATATTTCTTTTCAGTTAGGTAAGCAGAGTGTAAATAAAGATTTCTCACATTTTTAGTACAGATTATACATTTGGCCAAAAATAAAACGTCTGTGTTGTTAAACTGACTTGCAAAAGAATTAAACAGAATAATAGAATAGGAAAAATACAATGCAATTTGCTTTTTATGTAAAACCATACATCATTTGCAACTTTCAAAATATTAAGGAAGCTTTCCTAGGCTGCTTGTTCTTGTGAAACAGCAGTCCACAATTATGAAAACATTAACCATAATGCAACACTAAAAGACCTCAGCACTGACAGAATTGAGCATTTAAAAAAATTCCCAAACACACACACTATGGTGAGGATCCTAGGTGCCACCACAGCATTAACATTTGTAACTAGGAGAGCAATGGTATCTATATTTAGTAATGTTGCATTGTGGAAACATTTTAATTATCAACTGATCTAAAACTTGTTCCATTTTACAAATTGTTTCACTTTAAAAGAAAAAAAAAAAAACCAAGTCCTCTCTGCTAAAAAGATTTGTTACAAGAATGAAATATACCCCATTGAAAAACAAAACAACAGAAGGGTTCTTATGCACAGTAACTGTCTGATTTTGATCCACATTTACTTATTACATATGTACTAGAATCGTGATGTTGATTGTCATGTCAATAGCTGAAAATGACAGCAGCTAAAGCAATTATATTTTATAAAACATATTGTCCTTTCATACACATTTCCTTTAAATAAAGAAAAGGCATAATCCAAATCTGATGGTAAAGAGTAAGTAAAGTGGACAGATCCAGTACTTTCTCTGCACCCTAGTGTGATTGACAAAACAAAATGTAAGGGTTAATTCGTGCGAAACCTGCCTCCCATGAAAACAAGGATAACATTAGAATTTTTTTTTCTTTAACATTAACATTATAATAAAAAATATTTAATAATTTATTTATGAATTTAGCTTTGTAATTATTTTAAAAAAGAAAAGTAATTCCACAGTTTAGATTTGAAATCAGAACTGTTACAAGTCAATTAGGAGAATGCACAATGATTTTTAAAAATTATCATCCCCTATTTTAACTCTCTACATACTGTCTTGTCTTAAAAGACAGTTATTCGTATTTATCAACGTAAAAATTCTTAAAATTAAATTACATGAATTCTTATAAAAATGTTAACTCGTTAAGACACAATATAGTAGTAGCATAACAACCAATTACCCATTGATTTTAGAGAGCAGAGTAGATAAGGTGGCTACAGAAAATCACCTGTAGTTAGAAGATTAAGGATCCACTAGTGAAGAGAAAAATCAAGAACCAATTCTTTTCGAAATAAAACAAAAAACATTTTCTATAAGAGGAAACAAAATATCCTTTTATTTGCACAGCTGATTCACAAAATTAAAGTACAAACAGATATTAGTAACCATATTAGAGTGGGGAAACTCAAATTAAATCAGGCCAAAGAATCACCATAATGCTATCTAGATGGGTTTCATCTGAACAACCATTGCCAAAAATGCTAAAATTTTCCAGAACAATATAGTGACCCAAGTTCAACACATTGTGTTTGTTTCTCTTATCCATCTTAATGACTGAATCGCATTACCCTTCTATTGAAATTGGAAACTCATACCCTGAGAACTGATATTTTCATTATCAAGCTAAAAGGTTATATCCAGATACAGTTACAGCAAATGTTGCCTGCAATATTTATGCAGGCAGCAGTCTGGCAGATAAAAGATAGTTTCTGACAGCTTTACTTGATATTTCCTACATGCTTATCTCCAACACAATTGACTCATCACAGATTTTGTATTAAGGCCCACTTACCTTCATGTGAGTGCTTAAGTCGGTGAACAAAATTTATTTTAATCACCAAATATGTACACAGAACCCTGGCGCTAACAAATTTTGGTCATTAAAAAATCATGATCATTTCAGAACATTCATAAATAAGAATAGTTTGAAGACTGATCGACACACTGAAATTGTCATCAGATTCTCAGAAAACATAAAAAGGAAATAATTTGGTCAAATACAAATATTACTTGTACAGTTGTTTCCCTAGAAAATAACTGTTCAACATGAAAAATTCAACATTGCACACACACCTTTTTTTGCAGACCAAGGTCACAGGCCAATAATGTAATAGAGTAAATATTGTTTATAAATAGGGTTTCAAAAAACTGAGTAATTATATAAACTGCATGCAATTAAGCAATGATTTTGAAATATTTTTTTTTTTTGTTTAACTTTATTCTTAAAATTAAAGGCAACATTCTATATCAATCAAAATATTAACTCTGCATTGTCAGGGTTTCTCCCAGCAAATTTAATTCAAAGAACTATGTAATTAAAACAGGTATCTCTCTAAAATATTATTTATGGAAGGAGGGCCAATGGTGAGCTGTACCACTGGAAAAATCCACTATACTCACCCTCAACAAGAATCATGTACAGCTTCAATTGTAAACTTTCACATTGTAAAGCTCAAGTGGCATGGGTGTTAAGAACAAATACCACACAATGCATTGACTGAACTAAAAACAGCAACAAGAAATTTAAAAGAATTACTGTTGTTTAGCACTTCAGCATGTTGGTACAATGATAGTTTTTGGCACAGCATGTTTTGGCTTTTAAAGGGTTATTAATTTGCTACATAATGGAATTTTTCTTGAAGTTCTAAAACTCTTAGCTCAGTTTGACCCATCTTTTGTGGAGCACTTTGCAACACATTGGAATCCAGGTTGTGGAAAGATAAACTTAGTGTCTTCTGTTTGCAATGGTGCTCTGTGGATTTCACTCCAAATGTAAGTTCCACAAATCAAACAAACTTTTATTGAGGTACGAGAATTTGAGTGGTGTGCGCTAAACAGTTAAGCCAAACTCAGTCTAAGCATGAATGATTGCAGAGGCAAGAATAATGGTAATTTTGCTAATATGTTGGTTTACAAATTTGCATACTGGAGATCAACTATCTTGCAGACTTGCACCATGTGCTTCTCATTCATAGAACTTAGATGTTGTTACAAGTTTAGTTGCTAGCTAGAAGCTATATATTTCTTTGGCATAATGCAGGAGATATATGCATTCAGCTGGCTCAACAAATAAATGGAATTCTGACTACTGATCTTACAGAAAATGAAAATGGCAGCATTCTATCTATCAAATCCTTGTCAACTACCCAATGGCACTTTCAAGCAGAGACAATAAGAATGAATTTGAACTATTAGCAGTATTATGACATGCTAATAAGCATGTCAAAAAATAAAAAGGTTGAGACCATAATACAACTGATAGTCTTCCAGATAAATTCATCTAGAAACTGCAACCATGTGCAATTTTATACCAAGTTTTGCACACACAACTTAAAGTGTAGACATTCAAAGTACAATTGCATTTTTTTGTTGGAGAATTACATTAAGAAAATAAGACAACTTTGAAGAAATGGAATCCTAAGGAAAAATTCTCATGTCTGATGTATCTGAGACATATTCAGAGAACAAGAACATGAAAAAAAAAAAAAAATCATGTGCACACATGCTAATGACACAATATCCAAGGTAGAACTAAGCCCTTCTAAAAATTCAAAGTTCAGTCTTTCTTTGAGATCATCAACCAGGTGCTCACACTTCTTCACCAGTGCAAGACTGCATATCTCCAAATTTCAAACTTTGATTTTCCATTGTTGGTGGCAACAAAGAACACTGATAAACTGAAGTGTGATTCAAAATATCCAAATGAGCTGAAACCTGGGTGTGGAAGACTTTCTGCAATGTTCACATACATTCTCACATTGATATTGAAATTACACCACACAAGATCCTGCAGTACATCAAATTGCAAGAAAGAATTGAGTCCACCTTTTCAAATTTTTCAGACATGCAAAAGAAAATGCTCTTTTTCAAAGCTTCTCTTCATAAAAAATAATGAGTCAAGGCAGATTGTGATATTATTCTCGATTGACGTATATTCAAAGTCTCTACAGTTCGATGACATCATAGACAAATTTGCTTCAAGAAAATCTCAAAAACAAATGTGTTAATTTTGATTTTCTGTTTTTCCTATTGTTGTTTGACAAAAATAGCAAAACTGTGTCAATAATAAAAATGTGGTTTCTTGTGCATCAGACATGTGCAACCTATGGCTCATGGGTTGTTCTCAAAATATAACTGAATACAGACCCAAAATTTAAAAATTATTTATCAACTATTCTGATAAAAACCTGTCATTTTGAAAGAAAGGCCTATAAAGTTATGAAACTGGTTACCAATGCACAACAGCAGCGCCACCACCTGTCATTTTTAAATCAAGCATGTTATGAAGTTGTAATGTGTAAATTTATTACAAGGTGTTATGTGAAATCTTTGCTCTCTTGTGTCACACTGATTTACATTGGTTCTATTTTTGTTATATTTGTGATTGCATTCTGACCCAATGACATGGTAGCATTCAAGCAGCAGACAGAGAAAGTAATGTATTTCAAGTAGGCTGATTACTTTTTAACCATGCAGAAGAGAAACCCAGTTTGACTGATTTGTTCTGAAACTATTTCCAATGTGAAACATAACTTGAAAAAGTACTACAATTCCAAAGGCCAGCTAAAGGTACAAAATTTGGAGAAGGATTTAACTGGCCAAAAATTGCTTTTCTGCAAACTGAATAATGAAGTTAACAACACTTTTCAAGCAAGCTTTGTTATCAAAAGGTTTGCACAGCACTCAAAGCCATATTCCAAAGACATTTTACCAAAGTCTCAATGCTGTCATATTAGTAGTGTGTTCTAATAAATGACCTTAAACAAATAAGTCTTTCTCATTGGACTGTGGCAAAACGAATTGATGGAATGGCTAATGACATAAAACTAACTCTCAGGAAGCTCACATCACAACTGCTCAGGTAGCTATTTTTATCTGAGTCGATGCTTTATTCGCTTGTATGAAAGAAATGCTTGCTCTCTAACCAATGAAAGATACTATAAAGGAGAAATTTTCCAGGTAGTAAAAAATACTTTTGATAAATTTGACCTTAATGAAAGAAAGCAAGATACCAACCAATGGGGCTCCAGCAACAGTCAAACTTAGGCACCGTTATTAAAATCAGGTCAACGTTATCTGATGTGAACATCAATACAGGTACGTATGAAAAATCAAATTCACCCACGTCAAGCCACAGTAGTTTCTTGCACAGATTTCATTAAGTTGAAAGCACTGAACCTCTGAAAAATATTGAATCTGAGCAGAGCAAAAAGACCTCACCTTTTTACTGTGAAGTGTGTTGGCAAAGGAATAGGAAAATGCTGAAGCACTTTTATAATTCAAAAGAGTAGGTATGTTTTCATGATACAAAAATAAAAACAGTGCAATACTTATATAATAAATGGCTGTGATCTGGCATTTCTTGTGGACCTTACAACTCATCTGAATTAACTCAAAGCTAAAGGACAATTCCACACCATGAAGCAAAAAAAATTAAATTTCAAGATCCAATGGAATAGATAGTTGAAATCTATTCAATAGATACCTAACTCAAAAGAACTTTTGATTGAAACATTTTTTTCATACAGCAGACTTCAACAAATATTCCATATTTTCCAGGCCAAATGCTGCTCAAAATAACAGTGAAGAGTATTTCTCTCATTCCATTCAATTTGAACATCATTATGACAACTTTCAAAAACCAGGAAGCTAGAAAAATTTAACTAAGAGCAGAGAGCCTGGAGTTAGACTGAATGTGAAGTGTAATCTACGTAATGTCAGTTACAAAAACTGTTTTTCTTTTTAATGTAGAAAAAATCTGAGAAAATTGAAGTATCATTTGTAATTTTATTATTATTTGCCGTAGCAAAGTTGACAAGTACTTCAATCTGGATATTATATAGTTTGAGAGTAAAAGAAAACTAACATCAGTCACTTTTCAATACTCACCTAATACACTCATCCAACATCTTTAAAAATGATTAAAAATAAATGGCAATAAATCCCAATTCATATTTTATTCACATTTCTCTTTTATACACCTTATTCTCATCTGAAGCTTTCCTAACAAGCAGCAGCAAAAGAAAACATTCCGATTTCATTTTTTCATTATTATTACAAATATTAATAGTATTTAGATTTGGTAAATGATAATAGTTCAATAAAGAGAGAGATAATATAGTAGAGACACGTCTTAGATATAAAAAAAAATCACACGACCATTATACTCATTGAAACCAGAAACAAACAAAATAAAACATTTATTTGTACAAAATACATGATATTTATAGTAATTTTTTTAAAAGACAACTTTGAGGGGTACCAGAACAAAGAAATAAATTTATCTGAAAATTTAGACAGCTCAAACTATCTCATGATTCTACACAATCTCATATGCTAACATTATTCAATGTCGGACATCTAAGCCACAATAGTTATCTCAGATGCAAACACTTCGATCCCTACAAAGTAAAACTATTTACATGAAACACAAAAGCTGTTTGGCCTATTTCTTGCATAATATGCAGAGATTAAAAGGTCATGAATTGACTACTTATTTTGGACCTTTTTTTTCCTTTGTTAACAAATGCTTTTCATTACTGCAGAGAGACAGGCTAGATAGAAACAGAAACTGAAGGTAGGTTGATAATTTTTCTCTTTTTAAGTCTTAACCAAAAGCAAAAGGTGAGGAATTAATTTTTCTACCCCTGCCCAGAAGATTGAGAAAGGGAGAGCAAACTATGAAATGTTTCGCAAGATAGAGGGCATCAAAAAAGAGCATTTAGCACAACATGAATAGTCTCCCCTGCTACATTCAAAAGTGCACAAGCATTTGATAGATCAGAGTCATGCTCAGTGTGCACTAAATAGAAGCATTCCTCAAACTCCAAAATGAAGGCAGGCAGTGACAAAGACTGTTTGATTCATTAATTGTGGCTAAGGATTTTCAACCTGTAATTTCATTGCCAAAAATATCTTAACACTGCACAAGATAAGGAAACCTTTGGCTTGGTTCAAGACTTTTTCAAAGACGACAACATTAACAGACAGGTTCCAAGATGAAAAGATGTTGTGATTGTCCATAATGAGGGTGGCATGAAGCTTAGTTCAAGCCAAACATCTCACTTTGTCTGTTATGGAAGTGCTTGTTTTGTTTACAGAATATCCAGAAGTGAAGATAGGGAAGAACAAGTTTTCTACTCTTTGATCCCACCATATGCCCCTAAGCAATAAGTTGCCTCACATTTTCCAGTGCAAACTCCATTTAAACTTTATACGAGCTATAAATGCACTGCATGGCAACTGCCAAAACTTATCCAGTTATGACTATGAGCTTCCAGAGATCACTAGAGAATGTTGGTTCAATCAATGTGAAACTTGCAAGGATAGTAACATTTTCAAAGCTACAAGTGAAATTGCTTCTTCTGTATAAGCAGTTTCTTGGTTCATGTGGAAGAACAAAACCAATGAAAGGATTCATAAAATGCTTGAAAAGGAAACTAATGATGATTTTCAGAAGTATATCTGCTCCATACTGCCAGTTTATGGAGCACTGCTAAGTGAAGTGCCAGCAAGCAGCAATATACAAACACAAGAGGAAATTAAAACGTGAGAAGATGCTACTCTAAGTAGATATCTTCAAAAACTATACTTGCATGTCTCAAGACAAGATCCAGAATACCCACTGACTGTATAAAATCAACTTTTTTACAGTTGCTCTCTGGCATTCTGCAATCCAAATCAAAAGCCTTAGACAACCGTGTGCATTCAGAGGAGACTGTTAGCATAAATCAACAAGATCCTGGACACAATTCCTACATCTACTGAAACTGTCAATTTGATTTAATGGATCAGTATCCCAATTCAAAAAAATTGCTTCATTGCAGCAGCACTAAATTCCCTGGAGGAAAAACATGATACCCTGATCTACTAGAATGAGATTGATGGTACCATGAAAAGGGCAAGTTTGAAGTGCCATTAAGTCCAGCAAGTAGGGAACAGTGTTGCTGCTTTTGAGATGGTAAACTTATGCCAAGAGTTGCTGTGCTAGTAATGTCCATATCAGATACTGATAAATGAAATGAGACCTTAAAATAAAAGGGAGTGTCAGCTGATCCCTCACCATCAGTGGTTTAACTCAAATCCACCATTTACACATTATTGAAGGCACCATTGTCACATTTATATTGACCAATGCTGCTGTAAAATTTACTCATGTAATCAAATTGCCTGCTGAAGTGATGGAAATGCTTACTGAAATTGATGACTGGTGGGTTTTGAAACATGGAGAACTTTTCCTGAAGTGATCAAGAAAGTGTAGGATAACTATAGTCTCTATAATGGTCAAAGTCAGTTCCTCAAAGAAATGACCATTCAAAGAGAAAAAAATTTTCTCTCACAGAGCAGATAAAGTTGCAGGCATCAATCATGATAAATGCAAGGGTGACCACTGGTGGGATCTAATTCACTGATATTGATCAATTGTGTACATGTGTAAAGTTCTTAATTTTGATTTTTAGTTTTCACACTGATGTCTGATAGACTAACTATAATGTCAGTCATGAACTATTTTGTAGTCATTCTAATTATGTTTTTGAACTACATCTTAGTTTTTATTTGTAGTCTTTTTAGTGTCAAGTTATCTTGTTTCTCAAGACAGAAAGTAATTTGACCATTTCAAGGTTTGAAGACAATTTTAGAATAAACTTTGAAATTTTTAATGCATCTTTTTTTGGGGGGGTGTAACATCAGTTATGCCAATATTTTTAACCCCCCCAAAGAATGCATAACACCAAACATGCCACCAAACAGACTCGGATCCTAATATGGTAAAAAATTTCAAGTGCCAGTAACTAAAAAAGTTGAAATTACCTCATACCTCTCTGAATGTAATATTGCCCTTAAGTTATAAACTCAAGGCAGTTGGTTGAAGTTGTATGGACACACACTAAGTCATTTCAGGACAAACTTAGATGCTGAAAAAAACTAGCTAAGGAAAGGCAATGCCTATTATTTTCTCACACCTGCAATATTAAAACAATGGTTTCAAATGAGATTCAGTTGCAAACAAGTTGAAGTCTGAATGAAGAATTCAACACTAGGTTATATGACTTAGGACAAGCAAGTTCAAAAACTTTCTCCACCCCCAAACATTTTGTTTGTATGAAACAAGTTCCACATCATCTTTGCAGATGGAGCTTATTGAACTGCAAGAAAACTAAAATCTGAAAACAAAATTCAAGGATGTTCTACCAACTGCCTTTCATAATTTTTCAAACAACAAGAATCTTAAACACACTGCTTATGCTCGAAAGAGAATAACCCAATTTGAGACCATTTACACTTGCAACAGTTTTCTAAAGTTCATTAGATTTAAAATAAGGACAAGCACTGACAGTCTTGTTAAAGACAAAGTCCCAGCATCTCAATGAATGCATCTGGTCCATAAGTTTAATTTAATTTTGTTTTCATTTAAGTGTAAAATTAATAGCTGAATAAAACTCTCATTCAATACGTATCCTACCTTTACCCTTTTCAATACTAATAACTGAAGTTTTTTTTTAGCTAAGGAAATACAGTAAAACTCTTGTTGAAAGCTGCCTCACTATTAAGCTCTTGGTCTTGGCCCTTTTATAAAAAATTTTATAAAATAAAAAAAATGAAAATTTGAAGGAACTGGGTACACCCGCCATTTTTGTTTACATTTGCTCAACAAATGACAAGCAGTGTATTAGTGCTCAGAGCCAATCATAAAGTAGCTGCTTTAGCTTAAACAGACACATGCACATCATTTTTAAGAACATGTGAATTATCTATACCCATATCTAAGAAAATGCCTGCAAGTGATAGAGCTGAAAATAAATTGAAGATGATGAGAAAATGCATCACTTTGGAGCTGGAAATGGAAGTGTTGGAGAGACTGGAAGCAGGTGAGTGACAGGTAGATGAGTCCCTCCTTAAATTTTCCTACATCATCACTTAGAATAATTTTAAGAAATGCTGTTAACATTAAAGCCTGTGCCAAGACTGCCACTTCATTAACAGCTAAGTTTACCTGATCAAGGAACATGTTGGTAGAAGACCAGACTCAGCACCATATGCTTTAAGTCAGCTTATCATCACAGAGAAAGCAAGAAGCATCTTCAACCACCTCAAGGTGGCAGCAAGGGATTGGCGATGGAGACATTTATGGTCAGTGGAGAATGATTTGACAGATTCAAGTGCCACACAAATTTACACAGCATTCACATCAAAGGCAGCTCAAGAATTCCCAAACACCCTGAAGAAAATCAGAACAAGGTAACTATCCTCCACAGCTTATATTTAATGTAGAGAGAGGCTTATTTTGGAAATGCATGCCTTCCCACATTTTCATCTCTCAAGAGAAAAAGAATGCATCAGGCTTCAAGATGGTAATGTTTCAGGATTTTAAACTGAAGTCAATGCTGGTCTACCACTCAGAAACCCCACAAACAATGAAATGATTTTCTAAGAACCATCTAACTTATTCTGGAAATCAAAAAGGAGGCTTGAGTGACAATAAAATATTCACTCAGTGGTGTGTCATACTTTTACCCAGCAGTCAAGAAATACTGAAACAAAACAAAACAAATCAAACCTAGAGCCCTGCTAATTCTTGACAATGCCTCAGGTCACCCAGAAAACCTTGATATGCTCTGTACCTCTCTACCAATGGAGGTTTTCTACCTCCCACCTAACACAACATCCATCTTGCAACCTATGGATAAGGATGTTATCACCAACTTCAAAGCCTACTACCTCCGATCAAGCAGCTAGTTGAGGCAAATGATTAGGAAGATAAGCAGATGATAAGAGAATTCTGGAAGAATTTTAACATCAAGAATGCCACTGAAAATATCAAAATAGCATAGGAGGAAGTCACTGGCATATGTTTGATAGCAGTGACAGAAGCTATAGCCAGAGGAATATGCAATGATTTCCAAGGGTTCGAGATGCAGCCAAAAATTACCAGTGACATCGTCCAGCTAGCCAACCAAGCTGGAATAGAAGTTGACAACAATAATGTTAAAGAGGTATTGCTGTCTTATGAGAAAAGCTTAAGCAATAAGGAAATGCAGGAAATGGAACAGAGCAGTGTGTTAATGAGAAAAGCAATGATACTGAAGCTCAACTTTAGTGCAACTCAACCATTGAAATTTTTGAGTGAAAATATCATCAAGATCACAGAGGTACTGGAGCTCTTTTCTGAGAACAATCTTGACTGGGACCACAGTCAAGAGAAATGTTCTCAACAGTATCTCCCATTACAGAGAAATGCTCCAAGGAAAGGATAAGTGAGGCAATCAACTCTGGATGCATTCGGTAAGCAGCAGCCTAAAGCTCCTTAGGAGGATGCACAGCCTGCAGCTCCTACACAGGATGATTCACAACGTGAATCATCTTCCCAACAATAATAGGTGAGTAATGAAAACTAAATTTCTTGGTTTAATCAATGTTATTATTTTACATTATGCTAATTGATATTTTATTAATTTAACTGAAAGTTTTGTATAGTAAATTAAAAAAAAAACAACAGTGGATGATATTTAAATAAGAATTTTATCATCTTTATGCTTCCGTGATAGTAGACCACTACTTACCTTGAAAGCCTGGCAGTGCACAACTGTTACAATAGCAGCAGAGACGATGCAGGGCTTACCCACCTCATCCAACATCATTACAACTCCCCACATAATCTTTTTCTTCGTTTTTCAGTGATTAAGTGGATTTGGCTCCAGAAAGAGCCATCTGATGTGCCACACTGAAACCCACCCAGCATGACCACTATCTAGCACTAACTCAAACACCCTTGCCTCTGCTGTCACTGCTCAAGAGGATTAGTACTTACTACAACAACAGTGTCTTCAGCACTTAATAAATGATATTGCAGTGTATTTGCATATACCCTGATTTATTCTTTAATTAATTGTCTATGTTTACCAGTAGCCAAATTAAGTCATCATATATCACTCATAGGTAAAAAATAATACTGTAGAAACGTATCTCCATATCAAGTATGTATAATGACCCCATTGAAAGCTGATTTTATGTAAGCTTTCTTCTCCAGGAACAAATCCTGAGCTTTCAACAGGGTAGTGCTGCACCAGTATATTTTAATTTTACATCATACAGTGAGAGTCGTGGGTACATTTAAAAATTGCTATCTGGCTCACACCCTGGAGGAAGTTGCACATGCCTGGTGTACATATTTAATCTAATAGGTAATAATTATTAGTAATGACAGGTTTTATCTATGTCATTTTTTTTGTCTGACACATCATTATTGAAAAATATTGTTTTTATGCTAAGAGAGATTACAAGTGGATTTAAAAAATCAAAAGCATACTTTAAAGTTAGTAGTAAAAACAATAAATTCATTTCAACATTTATAATATAAAGGGGACCCAATTCCAGTTTATGTAAAGCCCTTGGTATCATAAATCTGGCCCTGATCACATCTATTGCAAATTTTAAACTCATCATAATATACTATATCCAAGCTGGTCCCTGTATCAAGTTAAGTTTCAACTGAGAATATACCAAACATAGTCAATAGCTTTACCAACAAACCAATGAGAATTAACTAAGAAATTTTGCTGCATCTTTTAATCACAGCATCATTTAACGTGTAATCTATTAACAAAAAAAAATGTAAATAGAAAATATTAGAATTCAATTATCATAAAAAAGGAAAGACTATGAAAACTTAGTTTACAACTGGGTAAATGGCAGTGTAGTTGTTTCGATATCTTTTGACAAGCAGAAATAGTGCACCAACAATGATGGTGATAACTGGAAGACCGAGACCAACTGATATGATGATGATAATAATTTTGGACACTTTGTCTTCAGGTGGACTACCATATCCAATAGATGCTGACCTAAAATAGAATAATACTTGGTTTAAGTCAATTTTTCTATTATTATTGTTGAACTATATTTCAAGATTTGTTTAGCAAATGTGCATAAATACAACAAAAGCTATAAAAATCCATACAAACATGTAATAGTGCATGAATGTCTGCAATCTATCATGCAAAAACTATCCTGAAAGCAAAATATACTGGGTTTATAAGTGGTTTCTGAAACCAGACTCTTCATCCAGTTCATATAATCATTTTTATTTGAATAGTTTATAAATATGCAAATTGCATGTAAAAAAAAAGTCTCAGTATAATTTAACATCAAATTTTTTAAAAAAAATTTTTTTTTGTTTTAACTATTCATAATAAATCCATGGGCTTCATGCAAAATTTAAAATTTCATTAGAACTTGATTGTAATGTTCATAAAAGATACATGAGTTTAATTAACTAAATAAAAAAGAGAAAATAGAGAAAAACAGTGTTGCATATTCCTCTACCAGACCACTTCAGCTTTGGCAAGTGTCATCTAAAGAGAAATTTATAAACCAATCATTTACTTTCAAAAATTTTCCCTGCCTTATCTAAATTATACACTATACACAATAATACAGGGATAATTGGTATGAAACTTCTTATATGACTATTTACAGTCACATTGGCCATCGCAGCTAGTGTTATATAATACATCAACTCTCTATTAACCCAAGGTTTTCTCCACATAATATTGCTTCATCAGTTGCTGTATGCACTCTGCCTTTGAGTGTAGTAAATCAATAAATACCATCATATTAAAGTGATTCCAAATTTGCATGATAATAGTCAAAATAGGTATAAGCTGTCACAAATGTTCACAATGAAGTTACCAAACACTGAGAGTATGATGCTTCAACGATGACACTGAAGAGCAGTGATATGTAGCCATAGTTACATTACAGACTGACTGGAGGTAGACAAATGTGGCTGCTTAAGGTGTTGAAACAGTTTTTTTTTTTCAGCTGACTTAGTAGATGTACAAAGAGAACAATTCAACAGTGTGTGCTATGACAGGAGTGACCAAAGTGATAACCATCACATCATGTTTAACTCAGCAAAACTGCAGTATCTCAGAATGATCCATTCAGATCACATTGCAACAAGTCTTTCTGCCCTGAACTTCCAACCAAAATGTATGAAATTGGCTATACTCTGCTAATCTACATTATAGACTTCACACACCACTAACACCAATTCACCAGAGAGAGATTTTAGTAAGCTAGAACTCATGTGCACTGAACTTTAGTAGACTGGATCAAGGTCCTCTTCTGAGTATATTTAACCTACACTTTGCTAATATTAACATGTTTGGCAAAAACCAAACAGCATAATATTCACTTGTTAGAGAGATGCTTTCTGGGGGTTGACTGTCCTAGACTGAGATGCTGTCACACGACAATCAGTGTGGAATTCTCTTTGACAGAACTGTTGTGTGCCATGCCAGCACCCTGAATGAAATCATTAGATCTATTACACAATTTTCCCAAAGACTTGGTGATCAATTTACGTTCATGAATGGTAAGGCAAGGGCCCACATGCAAGAATAGTTTAAAACCATCCTCAAGAGAAAAATATTCAATGGCTTCCATGGCCTTCTTATTCCTCTGACCTAAAATCTATAGAACACATCAGGAAAGAGCTTTCTTGGCATATTAGACAATAAACATGCAACAAAAAGAACCATTATGGAACTTTGTCAAATCTTGACAAAAGATTACAAATGCACTACCACAAGACTGCATCAAATATTCGATTAACAGTGTGAGGCAGAGGCGGCCATGCACACTGCTAGAGGTCACGTAACTGCAATGTACATTAGTTGTGACTATTCAGTGTCATCATAATTTCACTAAATGCATCAAACAATATTCAGATAGTGCAAAACAAACACACTACATTAAACTTTATTAGTTTTGAAATATGGCAATGTTTCAACCTCGGTGAATTTATACATATTATATTCCTATCTCCCTAGTACTTGATTGATATATTTTATGAATTTTTAATAAAATAGTAATCAAAAAAAATCTATATATATATATTGAGCACCAAATTCTAGTGATACTGAAATTCTGAATATACTAAGGATTAAATAATTATCAACAAACTATGGATATTACATCTAAAAATAGTACAATTTACTGTCAGCCCCTAACTCCCTCTTCGAGAATCCTCACCCTCACCCATAAACCAAATATCTTCCAGTGCTTCAAGTTTTGAAATGCATGTGAATATATGGCTCCCTGATTTTCACAAATGTCAATGTGCTGAATGTTGTCATTTTAGTACTACTTCATCAAATTAGCCATTCTTAACATTCTGATTCATGTAGAATGGCCCAATGATGACAACCACAGAACCTGCTAGAGAGATTAGCATTCTGGTGACTGGTGTAACTCAACATCATGTGGAAGAACTTAGCATAAACCATAGCATCATTTCTAGAATCTGGACTCTGCATTAAATTTTTGATAGTGCTGCTAGACAATATGGTTGGGAAGATCCAAGTCAACAATGCAGCACCCAGATAAGAGTCCTAGATGGTCAACCACCACCTATAGCAGGAGGCAACTGTTGTCTGTATGTCTCCATACCTTAATCCATTCAAACTTTTTGAAACATGTATCAGGCTACCATTAACCTTGCAAAAATAGGATGAATTGGTCCAGAACAACATTCAAAGACTTATCAGGAGCATGGGATTCCAGTGCAGAACTGTTTTTTGTGCTAGAGGCTTTCTCTCACATGATACTGATTTCTAAAATGGAATTTTCTACTTTGACAGTCTGTTCAAATAGCTAAGACTATTTTTAAGGGGGAGTGGTGCCTCTATTGATTCATTCTGATATCATTATTTAATATCTTTGACATTTGCCAGCATTGTCTCCATACGTTATTATTTACATGAAGTCTACATTGATATTGTATTTATTGATCATTAGCAAGATTTTGATATATATACATTCAATTCCACTTGTAAAGCAACAAATTAACATAAAGTTACAGAAAACAATTTATTGTTTACACAAATTAACCAATGGATTTCGTTGCAACATGATAATATGAGAATGACATCATAACTTGTACAGGCAACCCAATGTGCTGTATGGTTTAGTATTAGGTATAGCCTCAATGGGACTATATACAGCTAGTACACTGATATCTATGCAAGCATGATGATAAACTAATCATACTACCTGGTAATGTTTGTCATGACACGGTGCATAATCCTGCATGAAGATATCTTACTTTGATGGAATGTCTAGATGCCTAAGATCTGCGAAATGCTAGTAAGCAGTAATTTCTTGTTCACTTGGGCCATTCCTCCACCCATCCACTGACCATAAGCATCTGTACAAATAGCAGAGACCTCCACCACCATCACCAGTCTGGAGGCAGCATGTAAGCAGCTGTAAAACTTCAAGGTTTAACATAGACTTGTAGAAATAAAATTTCATTATCCAAAAGCTGTTAATTGAATGCTAAAAAGCAGAGAAATAATTTACTAGATTTAACATTAAACTAGTAAATTGAATTTCAGAGAAAGCTGCTTATAGTCTTTATACATTAATGGTTATCTGCATTATTTATAGGCTCACTAAGTTTGCATACTACATAATATGATGTCCTGCTCATGCTAGATAGAGTAATTAACCTGCAGCTGAGTCATTTTTCACATGATGAATCTCCTGAAAAGATTAAACTTCACAAATCCATTCACTGGATATAGTTTTTTTATCTCCTAAGCAGCAGCTGCTAAAATTGAGAGAGAGAGAATTTTCCTTAAATAGATGTTTTTCTTCTCAGTCACATGTTCAAGCTGATTGCACTTTCTACCATTTGCAAAAGCTGTTGATTTTCTTAAGAAAATAATCATACTGTCTGTCTAGTTGCTTTTGCACTAAGCATAAGATCTTGTGCACACCTCCAGCATTTTAAAAATATGATCCTGTACAAGTCTCTGGCCCACTTGTCCTTTTTTGCTTTCTATTGTCTTAACATTTACAAAAAAGCTTCCAATGTTGGGTTGAGCATGAGTAAGATGAGTACAATGATGCTAAGTTTCCTAATACATCAAAAAAAAAAAAAAAGAATTTCAATCTGCTTTCTGCAGAGCTGAATATGGAAAATTAACTGATGTTTCATTACTTCATGAAGGAACAGATCCTGAATTGAAGCAATCTGGTTATTAATGCTTAGGCTTTTTTTTTTTTTTTCCCACACAATGAAAAACTTCATTGCTTGCTTGTCAGCTGTCCCAGTAGAAAACCCTTCATTATCTTTGTTATATATGAATGCAGATTCTCAAGTTTCATAATGTATTTGTCAATACTTTCATCACTTTGTAACTCTTGCCATCAGTTCTTTAATTGCAGCCTCAAGATTACTAACCATGAATGGCAACATAGATTAATCATTTTGTAATTAAGTGTGTAAGATGGTTGCCCCAGATCAACCAGAAGAAAAATTTAACTCTGCAGAGTGGGTGGATTATGGTGACTTTGCATAAAATGTTATTATGATACAAAAATCTTCATGTCTGACTGGAAAGTCCTTGAATATTTAATGAAACTCATCACATGGGAAACATTGTATCACATAAAGGCAACACATTCCAATGTTTATCAGACTTTTGTCAGCAACTTCAATGAAAATGTCCAATTGGTAGTCTTTTCAAGATTTACTGAGATTACATGAAACATGAAAACAGATGTGCTTCTCAATTTGGTAAGTCATCAGAAAGCAAAACACACCAGGTGTTCTCCAATTGTTTTCAGAAGTTCTTTTATCAGAAAAAACTGAAGGAATAAACATTCATTTCATAACATTTTCATGAAAGATGTGGTCACAACCATCAATGCCCACAAACTTTCTGATTCTAAGCATCATCATTCCTAACTCATGCAGGCATATAGACAATACTGGAACCTCATTCTTGGGCACTGAAACTGTCCATTCTCTGGCATGAACTGGCACAGAACAGTTTTAATTTCTAACTTCATGAAATCAGCAGCACTGCCACCATGAAGTTTTTGGATACTTCACAAGAGCTACTTCACCCATATTGCTAAATCAAAGTTCTTCACACTCAGTTTACATGAAGTCCAGTAAATTCCAGAAAGATCAGATAGAAAACAGTCAACAAACAATTTCTCTGCAAGAGTCAATGAAATAATACCACCAGGCATTTAAAAAAAAATATTTCAGTTGTTTTGTCATACAAATCTATTTGTTCTCAGTAGTTTCTATATCCAAAGAAATATTTGAGTTAGGACTACTTCCAAAACTAGACCATTTTCTTAGGTTTATTTAGTCAAAAGTGAGTAGCTATAGTCCATACCTTTTGTGCTAGTCTCCAGATGGTGTAAAAACACTTCCACAACTATAGAAGCAACCAGAAAGTTCTGAGCAAAAATCATTTCCAAATTTATTGACATGCAAAAAGAGAGTTTTGAGTACATTTCTACCTATTTACAACAGAACAGAGTTGGTTGAAAATTTTTGAGTTTGCCACAACAAAGGAATTTTCCAAAGCTAAAGTTCATGACTTTCCAGGATATGAGAGAATCCTGAAATTTGCAGCAACCTTAAAGTCTCTCCTCTGGTCAGTTAACATGCATCTGTGGACTACTACTGTAGATTTTACTATGAAACTGATGTTAGCTACATACTGTATCTGCAGATTTGTAACAAGAATGCATTTCAAATTACATTTTTGTGGTTTTTTTCAACTTGGAATCATGTTCTGACAGTATGTTTTTTTAACAAATATCCTGTATTAGATTTTTAGACCTATAAGTCAACAACAAAATAATTATAGTTTGTTGCAGTACCACATAATTTTGATAAAACGAACTTTAAGTTCTGATATCCCTAGATTTTCGTGCCCAGTAATAATAAATTAACACGAACTGTAGCAATAACAATAAGAAAAAATCTCTCAGCACTTAAGGTAAAACAGCCTGATTAACAGTTACATAAACACCACACTGAAAATTCACAGTGTGAAACAAAGCCAACTAATTTACTATGTCAATAACAAAATTTTAAAGGATGAAAACTTACCAGGCAGTGTAGTTTGTCTTTGTATATGTACCATCCAAGGGCAAGCCGAAAGAGATGTGTGTTCTACTCGCCACAAACATTTTGTCGGCCATGAAATAATGATAGGCAACACTGTTCTTAAATACATCTTCATCAGTAATTTTCACAATGCTGTACGTCCGAACACTTGTAGCATATTT
This sequence comes from Nautilus pompilius, assembly GCA_018389105.1. Classification (NCBI taxonomy): domain Eukaryota; kingdom Metazoa; phylum Mollusca; class Cephalopoda; order Nautilida; family Nautilidae; genus Nautilus; species Nautilus pompilius. Next base: position 659,543 of record JACATO010000343.1, on the reverse strand, counting down.
TCTGTTTCGTGAAGACATCTGATAACAGACTGGTTTCCACTGTAAATAGCCAGTATTGCCATGTTTGTCTGAGACAATCCAATTCCATATCTAAGATAAATAAAACAAAATGCAGTCATTAGTTTTCAATGTTCTTAAATCTACTGCAATGAAACTGATACTATTACAACAATGAAGGTCCAAAACATTATTTTTCAATATACAACAGTAAAATGAACAATGGAATGTTTTTTTTCAAATGATATATTAAGATTTATCTGCTATATGTAAGCAATTATTTCAGTGTTAAAAAAATTATAATCACAGCATTACAGTGAGCGAGAAGTGTTAACTCTACAAACTGAAACCATAAATATTACAGGAATGATAATGAAAATAATTCTTTGCAACATGTTTTGTTTTCATTGCTCTGATATTTATATTTTAAAATAACACCACCCACAAAAAATATTGTTTACCTGTATTCATTTTGAGAGTAATTCTACATTCAATTAAGATTCTCTTTAAATAGTATTGTACTCAAAATGAGAACAGACAAGCAAGAAATTCAGGAGCATACTGTTAACTTAATTTTGAGAATTATTTTTTAAAAAATTATTTGTATAAAATATTTAAGTACACTAGATTTTTTTGTTTCATTTTAATTTTTAATTCATATACATTTGCATGATTAAATTAGTTTGAGAGAGTTGTGAAAAAATATTCATTTTGGTTTTTTTAAAACCTGCTAGCAAGACAATTAAATTCTGAAACCTTGACACCTGCAGGAAAGAACATATTTTGATTTCTTTTTTTCTATTTTTTTTAGTTTTAAAACAAAATATCTTTCCTACATATTCTAAATTTTTTAAAATGCAAAAATAGATTAGCAGACTGTATAAAGTCTGATCTTATTAAAGGAAACAAGAGTTACATCCCTTTTACTAGCTGAAAATTTAAAACTACATATTTGAAATTTTGCAAGCCTATCTACTTCATGACATTTTTTGAAATGTTATATTATATTACTCTTGCTTGTGTATAAGTTACTTAGTTCATGTGATAAGCAACAACTCCATAGTGAGGAAAGAGCATTTAATTCATCCTTAAAGATAATAAAAGAAAATTTGGCATTTGATAAATATATTACAAAAATAAAATTCAAAACAAATTTATTAACTGAAGAGTTTAGTTGTGAAATATATAAATTCAAGTTCTAAAACAATGCAGAAAATACAGATAATGTGTTAATTGCTCCAATATTGTATTTAAGGTATGAGGCTAAATAGCAGCAAATTGATACATTATGTACACCAAGAAATCAAACAAAATAGTTGCTTAATGACAAATTTAATCTTTATAAAACAAAAAGAAATGAAAACTAATAATACAAATTCTTTAAAAAATTAGTTAGCTCTTTGAAAACTGCTGCACCTAAATATAATTTAGAATTTTTAGTTTATTAAATGTCTATAATTAACTTTAAGTGTCAAACTAAAGGAATTAGCAGGCAAGCAAAAGTCTGCTATAATATTAGCAAACATTTCCACTGTAATACAATAATAGTTAGCAATGTTTCATTTCAAATCAGCCTTCCAAGTTAACTTTTAGCAAGAAATTATCACACAGTAATTTAGATCTGTAGAGAAGAATTTTAAAATTGTTTCTAGCTCCATTTAAATAAGAATAATTAACAAATAAACCTTCATTTTTTTAGGCGTCATAGTTTTTAATTTTTAAATCTAAGTATATAGCTAATTCTGTAGCAATAGCTTATATATATACATCTTAATATGAATTAAGCACCACCAAATTCATCTTCATATCAAAAGTAAAACACTGCAGCAATAAAACATATTTATGTTTCAGTAAAATGATGAGTAAATTTTGTCTTGTTTGTACCCTCCCACAAACCTTGTGCATTCAGCACATTTTAATTGTACATGCATGGAGTTTACTTAAAAAATACAGTATCATATCACAATCTATACATGCCAGTGTGTACAAATATGGTCTGAAGATACTACACAAATCCAGAAATGACAAGTAGGCAAAATAAAAAAATGCTTGGCTTTTCTACAGAAACAAACACACAACTTGGCATCTGTGAAGATCCACATAAACTGAATCCTAAAGATAGGAGAGCAATTATTCCCAAAATGCTACACAATCCCTTTGCCAATCTTTGGAGAACAAACTAGGTATGCTGTCAGTGTGTATAGGATACTGAATGCACTTGATTAATACATCTCTTTAGGAGGAATCCTGTTTAGTATATTGCTGAACTGACCAAGACCTTGCACAAGTAATGCAAGTAGTAGGATAGATGTTTTTCATTAGAAGGTACTGATACATCTAAAACCATATGATTTACAGAGACTGTTTTCAATAGCCAATTTCAACCTTTTACAATGTTCTGTTTAATACCAGAAAATAAAATTGTTTAATCTCGTATTCTTTTTTAAAATCAGTGCTTCATTGTGTACGATCGTTTATAAAAGTGTTTTTGATTATACAGCAATTCTGCATGAAATTTCTCAATAGAAAATCCAGTGATGCTTACACACACACACACACACAGAGACAGACAGACAGAAACAATTGATATTTATTTTTTTCAGAAATGTTTTACATTAATTAGTGTTAACCTCTTTCCAATCAACTGTTTGAGAAGAGATACTTTACACAAGTAAAATTAAACTCCCATCAGTCTGCTCATAATGATATAAAAAAAAATAAAACTGTTTTAAAAATATTAAAATCTGTATTTAAAATTTCGATCCATTTCTAAGAGCCAGAAGGTTAAATATGTTAGCTTGAAGTGTTTACAAAAAGGAATACAAAGTTGGGGAGACTTTTAAATTGAAAAGGAAAAAAAAATCCTTTTTTTTTTCTAATTTAAAACAACAGAAGTATTGTCACATTTAATAAAAGGGAAAATGCGTGTTCTTCATAAATAGTGAAAAAAAAAATAAAGTTTAAAAACTTCTTTTAAATCTTAGGATATGTTGCTTTAAGAGCTACAATTCTTTCAGTTACTAAGCAGAACCACCAATTTATTTTTTCTTAAATTTTAAACAATTCCCTTGCAAGTTTAAGCCATTTCATGTTTCTTTGAGCATTCAAGAACTGAAATCATTTCCATCACCAGATGCTTAAGCAGCTTCAAGTGTAAACTGAGAGCTAACATCTCATTTCTTTTCATCCATACCTTAAAAACGCCTGGAGAATATTCATCATCAAGAAAACTGATTTCTTCCAGCTCAAAACTATTGCCAACACTTGACATGAAAGCAACTTCAAGAGCAAAGCGAGATCGCTTGAAGTGAGGAACCAAATGGTTAATGATGAAGTCAAACTGGGTCATGTTGTCATTGTACTCCAAGTGTGGAAGCTGATCTTCCCTTGCATTTGAACTGTGAGCTTTAAACTGAAAATAAATAACGTGTGCATGTAAACAAAATTATCACCATCTATGAACACAAAACAAAGAGTAACGTATGTTTGAAATACAATTACATAAGCTGTTTAAAAATATATTAGCATCATGGTAATAAAAAAAATTTTTTTTTTTTTTGGACATCTAAATTAAGTAAAATAGAGTGAAGATAACCAAAAAAACAAGTGTATAAAACAGAATATTTAGGTGTCATTTTTTCTTTTGTTAAAAAAATGCATGCAATATTGTAAAATACAACAGGCAACTGTTATATGGTAGTGGAAGCACAACTTATGTGTTTACAAACATCTTATATGGCCTTTAAATATATATTTGCTCAGACATCTGAGAAAGATCAAGAAATGAACAAACCATTGGCATTCCATTGTTTTTCTGACTACTTAGCTTAAATCTATCTATTAAAAGTGTATTTCCACAAATTTCTTTTTCATCTATTGTTATAAGTCCATTAAAAACATTGAAAGTATGAGCAAAATATGTTGCAACGATATTGATGCTATTTAAAAACACATTGTTTAAATCTCAAAAAAGCCAAAGCAGCAATTTTATGTATGGCATTTATAATTATTTTGGATAACATTCTGCATTCAGAAATTCCAATGACTAAAAACAAATTTTTTTTGTTTTTTTTATTATAAACTATTGCATTCTGTAGAGTTTATTTCACTATAAACTCAGTGTATCACATCATAAGACAGCAAAATGAATGGGCTGGCTTTTGAAAAACATTTACAATCTTCTAAGAGGTCGTGATACGCTTATAGTTATGCTGTCATTGCTAAAAACACAAAAAACACCCACACCTTTAAATAAGTTTTAAGATTTACATTTAAATACATAATACTAGACCCACTTCATATTTAACTTTAAAAATTAAGAAACAAAGTCTTTTCATCTTTGTAATAAAATTAAGAAAGGAAATATAACCTTAATTTCTACACTGGAGTACAATAGATGTATGGGAAGTAATCAGATCAATAAAATAATATTTGGCATGAACAAATAATAGTGCTCAATACAGGACACAGCATCAAAAGATTTTTAGCAGTTTTTTGTTTCTATTTCAGATCCCACTGCATTCTTATGACTGACTTTTATAATTAAATAATTTTTTTTTCTCTGAACCAAAAAATGAAAAAAAGATTAGTTATAATTGTTAAATCTTTCATAAAATACAAAATGTTTAATAATTTAAAGTTTTAAAATAAAAATTTTGAAAACATTAAGGTGACCACCAAAGCTATAAAACACACATTAAAAAACTATCTGGAAACAAATATATTAAAATTATGAATATAAATTAAAATGAAAAGGGGCAAGTAAAATTTTTCAAAACATCCTTTTCCATTGCCACAACAGGCATGGCTCATCATCACTGCAGCCAGACTACAACATGTATGATAATCCATGAGCTACAGACTCAGTGCCATAACTAGAGATAACCTAACCAGCTGCTGACCTGTTTGAACTCTGGTGTCTTGTAATCACAAGTTATTCAGGTGAACTGTTCCCATGGATAGTCAATGATGATTAAATTCCATTTGCCAATTTTCTCACGTGCTCGTCATAGTCAACATAACTAGATATTTCATTTTAAATATGTTCAAGTATATTAAACTAAAGAAAGAATTCTTAAACTTTCTGCAATAAACAAAACAGAATTTTTAAATTTATACATCCCTTTGCTTTGTTTTCTGATTACAAAAAGAATGTGTATTCAGCACATTTTTATTCTATTCTTTGGTTATAGCCAATTCTGGTTACATTATCCTGTCAAGAAATTTGAATAGAATAACTTACATCAAATAATAGAGAACCATTCTCGGATACTTGAAACACAGCCATGTTCTTTCCACTCAAATTTTTCTTCCAAACAGAGTCCCATTCCAAGTCACTAAGTGTATAATTATTCCATTGTGTTTCATTTCCTGGATAACTGTTGATGTCAGCTGAATCATCTGTATCTTTGTATTCCTTAAGCTGAAACATTCCAAAAAAAAAAAAAAAAAAATTATTTCACTTACAGATTTCAAAAAAAAAAATAGAGCATTATCTTTATTTCTAACCTCCATACCATAAATAATTAAACTTTAATTTGTCAGAATGGTTTGACATAAAACAGACCAAAACAAGAGTTGTTTTATATGAATAATTTCTGAAAAGTTGGAAAGAACTAATTTCGTTATGATGATAGACATACAAACATGCTAACTAGCTGACAGCTAAACCATATTTCCACTGTGACTGATGCTGTGATGAATTACCTAATTGAAAACTTCTGCATCACTATGTAAGGCCATAAAAATAACTGTCAGCTCAGAGGCTACAAGGTACTCAATATAATGTTGTTGGGACCAGAGAGCTGTGACCACATTGTGTGAAGCAAGATGCAGAGTTCCAAGATAATATTCTATTTCATCATAACTTTGGCAAAGGTATCCCTGATCCTCTACGGTTAGACAGGTGAATACAGAAAAGGCATTTTCAATGTAGTTACCTAATAGTGGTGACAAAAAAAAAATTTTTTTAATGCTTTAAAATTATTTTGCACTGTTAACTAAAAATAAAAATAGAAAATGAAAATATTTATGTTGCTTAAATTCAAAAAAGATACTGATAACAAAGAAGAAAACCCACCAAATTTATTTAAATAGTCTCTCATCATCAAAAATAGATTTGAAATGGTTACTTTTCTGGCACTTTCTCTCACTGGAAATGACTACTATATACCAATTCCAGAGAAAATATAACAACAATATTTTGTCATAACTATAGTAAGGTATAAGTATTCCCTTGATTTACACATCTTTAACATACACAAATTTGAAGTATACATTTTTTATACAAAAACTTCTTACGCATGTTATGGTTTGAAGGTGCACGACTTCCCACCTACCAGCTAAGTTCAACAGCAACTGATAGTTACTGATGAGGGTGGACACTGCCCATCTATCTCTGCAAATGTTTCTTACGGCATTTGAATGACAGATATCTTTAACCTTTTTTTGCATAATTAATATCTATCAACAATATCTAATGTGTAAGACATGACCAAAGTTATTTGTATTTTCATATTCAATAATACCTTTATATGCTTTTGCATCTGGCTACTATGCAAGTGTTGACAGACAGGAATCAGTCTGTCACTGTAAGAAATGTGTATGAATACATGTGATTTATAGAGTGAATGAATAAGTGTATATAAACATGTTTCAGACAGCTGTACATATATTTAATGTTGAAATGAGAGAACAAGTTGTTGGTTGTCACAACAGTTGGTCACTGCAAGATGACACAAAGCTGATCTTTTCAATAATGTCACTTTGTGGATAAGTCTTGTGTAAATTTCTTTTAAATTTTTCTTAATAAACAATTAACTGTTTAGCTTCCAACCTTTACTATTGGTGGTTTCTAGTTGCCTAGTTATTGTGCAAAATTAGAATAAAAGAAAAGAGTTTTTATTGTATGGTGTTGAGACTCTAGCAGCAGCAGGCAGGCTAGGATGTTGTCTCGAGTCTACTCAACCACCACAGTCATGGAGTTGTAGGATAAGGGTTTTCTTCCAGAGAGGACTCAAAAATACTATCTAACAGTATGGAGTAAAACCCTGTTTAATGTATAATAGGTTTTAAATACACGAATTTAATTTTCACGTCATTTTCTAGGAACGCATCCACAAAGTAAATCAAGAGTACTGTATATGCTTTAATCTCATACTGCAGCATGGTCCTACCTTTAATACAATTTTTATATATATATAAATAAAACAAAATTATCATTAAGCAGTCAAGATTACTTAGAAGAACATTAACAATTAAATATGTGATGTTTATTAATAATTTAAAAAACCTTTTATGAAAAGCATTAAAAGCCTTAGAGAAAACAAAAAAGTAAAAATATTACATTTGAGTGGCACAATTTTTGTTACAACTAAATTTCTTCAATAAATGTAAAAGAAATTTTTAAAAATCACCAATGAAAATTACCATCTCCAAAAGAAAAGGTATAGAGATCTTAATAAAATCTAGTGTTATCGAAATTCAGAATGTTTTAAGCTAATAATCTACACTGAAAGGGATCTAGTGACAATTATCAATGTGGCCAGATAAGGAGCAGAATATTTTACCAAGTTCAGTTTAGTTTAAAATAAGAGATGTAAGTCTGTACCATTCTTTCAGGAATGAATTTATATAAGTATTTGAAAAGCATATTTTCACTTAAGAAGAAATGATAGTATTATGACAGATAAGGTTAGTAAATGGAAAGTTTAGAAAAAGCTATGACTAGAGCATCTGATGATAGCAAAAGTGAGAATCTTCAATTTAATTTTTTTTTTAAAATTTAAATGATAATTGTTGAATAAATTCAAATAAAGTTTTAAAATCAAGACTTCGGGCTAATATCTGACCAAGGAAATATAAAGACTTGATAGAACACTAAAGAACTTAGTCTGTAATGATGTACATACTATTTTCAACTCTCTATAAAACCATTCTTTTTCATTATATTATTCTGGCATTAATCCACAACTGGAATAATTCACCTTACAGCAGACAGCTAACAAATAAAATTCCCAAAGTTCTATTTTTAAATAATTATTAAACCTCAAAAATATATTGTAGGACTACAGAGATGACTGAGAGACAGCAAAAACCAATGTCAATTTACTTGTTTCCAAGATGACTGCAATTAATAAATAACTTACAATTAAAATTAAGCAAAGGTTTACTTACATTAAAAGTAATTCATAGCAAACAAAGAAAAATTTTAATTACAATATTTAAAGAGTAGCACATTAGTTGACTGGACTGCTACAGTCAAAGGCCTGAGTTTGAATCTTGTAGTGATGGGCTTAGTTTACCATACTCCCCTGGCATAGTTTCTTCTTGCAGTTCTTCACCAGCCAGTTACATGGGTTTCCTTCCACATCTAAAAATGTTTAGTAAGAACTTTCAGTCATGGCCTAGCACATTGAAAAGTCAATAGACTTAGTATGTCTATAATCCTTAATCTCACCACCAAGGCGAGAAAAGCATGACAAAAAATACCAACCTAAAAGATTTTGATAGTATTAAAGACTCCTGTAGACACACCTAACTTTAAATTCTCACAAACCATGACATTCACTAACAACATGCTTATATTTCATTAACCAATCTAACTAAAACAAAGTTATTTTCTAGGATTCATTTAACAGCTTTACCATAAAAAGTCATACATCTGTATAATCAAATTTCTCTGCACAATGTAAGTGAAAGGGTATTGCAGATTATGGCAGTATAAAATATCTTTATTATAACAGCCAATGTTAGGAAAACTGAAATAGTAGGGAAAGTTTTTATAATTACAAAACTTTGTTTAACTTGAATAGTTGAATAAAATGCAAACTCAAGAGTCTTTCATGTTCTCACTTCAGAGTCATCCTAAACAACAAAAGACTATGTCAAAGCCTACACAAATGCCATACAGCACACAATTTTACAACTACCATGATCTTTCACAATACGGACATCCACATTGCAGAATTTGCCATAGCAGAAATTATAAATGACAACTACAAAATTCAAAATAAGGATTGAAAACTTGCATCTCAAAATGAGACATTTTCTGGAGAAAAATAAAACTACAGCATACTGAATGGTTAGTCAGCACACGCTTCATACTGCACAAGGCCATTTGCTGGTGCATTTTTCATACTTGCTCCTTCAGTTTGATTTTGTCATGTGCTTCGCTTGCACCATTCTGGTTATACTTTCAAATCTTACTCTTCTTCAAGTCTGTGCAGTGCTTCACTCACTGCTACAGTCCCATGGAGAAGATATGCAATGAGGATCTGCTCATATTGAATCAAGGACGAGCTGCAGGAGAGGAAGGAAGTGTAAAAGCTCCACCCACTCTACCATTTCAGTTGACTACAAAGCCCAAGCTTTTTCACTGACTGAGAAAAGTTTACAACTTTTGGCTGATGATGATCCAAACCTTTATTGTAGCCTTAAAGTTTCAAGAAGTTAATGATAAGACCAACTGCTACAGCAAGATGTACAAAGAAATGTACCACACAAAGCAGGCATCTTTGGATCCATTTTTTGCCTCCAAACTGTTGCCAACAAAGCCTAAAGGAGATGTTTCAAGGCAGATGATTGTACTACACCTCCATCACCCTCCCAGTATCCCCCATTCCACTACATCACATTCGCCACTACCTCACACCAAACATCATTTCTGTTAAGTGAAGTTCATGACTTATTTTGAGAACCAGTACAGCATATTAATGCATTATTAATATTTTACCATAAAATATTCCATTATGTGCTTTAAAAAAGGTTTGTTTCATAAATGTGATTTTATTGTATTGAGGTAAATTTTTTTTTTTCATTAGAAATGCATATCCAATAAAATAATGTGTCTCTATGGGAAAAGTGAGTTCATGTTACAGGATTTTTTAATGTAGCCAACTTTTCAAAATTGCATCCTTCCATATCACTGGGGATGGTAGTATGATGCACACAAGGTGTTTTTTTTTTTTCGTAATCTTTTTGACAGGAGAGTTGTAGTGTCATTCATCCATGTTGAAAAGAAAAATTACATTTTCTTGAAAACAATGATACAGGTAAGTCACAAAATAAATTTTTAGTTTTAAAATAAATTAATTCTGCCAACATAGTTCCTTCATCTTTTTTTCACAAAGTTCAAGAGATAAAATTAACTTGTACACTAAGAAAGAATGTAAATTTGATAGCTCTAAATAGTATATTAACTAAATATGTTAAATATTTTTAAAAATATTCATTGCTACTTCATTTATAAATGTCTAATTATGTATTATTATTATTATTAGTGAGGAAGCAGCATATGCAATGTAGCAAAAAATTAACCATGAAATCATGGTTAGAAGAAAATTACCTTTAAAAATATTAAAGCATATGAATACATGATGCTGCTCTTTGGTTTTACTGCAACAAATGGGGGTATGTGTTCCCAAGAGATGCTAATCACAGCTGTTGGTGCTGTTTGCACTACCAAAACTGAAGGAATCCCAGTGAAACTTATGACATAATGCAATGTATCAAGGTGGCCATCTGCTTTGATGTAAACTAAGTTGTAAGTACTGTTGTTGGGATCATAACATTCAGGGATGCTGCAGTTATAGTTGTAATAAGTTGTTAGCTGAAAAAGGAAAAAAAAAACAACAAATTAAATATTGACATTCAGTAGCAGTTGACACATACACATTAATCTACTTTTGAAACTGTCTAAAGTTTTAAAACTTTCTTTAAACTGCATAAATATGAAATTGACGAAGTCTAAAAAGGTATGTAGCTACCCAAACAACAAAGAGAGTCAGTGGGAAAAAAAAAACGACAAAACATTCTTATATCGTTATATACTCAAAGTAAATACAGAATCCGGGTTTAAAAATAAAATAGAACATTGGGAGAAGTCGCTCTTTAAAATAATTCCTGCTGAAAATATCTCTTTTTTTTTTAAAATATATTTGAGAAACGTGTAGTCGTCGTAAGTGGTGGAGTAACTGACCAGCAGGGTACTAGAGCAATCTTAATTTTATTCTAAACGAAACACTGTTGATAATTATTAGCACTGGAGCTATTGTTGTAGGAAGGAATCCGTGTCGGAAAGCTGCCCCAAGTTTTATCATCCAACCTATGAAGTTGTGTTGTTCCTGGCGAGCGAATGAATGTCGCAAACTTTGCTCTCTCTCTCTCTCAGAAACAAAGGCTCTCTCCACCAACACGAACCATAGGTGTAAATTCCATTTCAGGAATAATAACGGGTGCTGATGTATGAACCGTGTGACAGCACGACGTTAAATAACTTCCTTTTTTTTTTTTTCTGTCTTCTGACAGATCACAACGAGTGCGAGCTGGTAAATTATAAACTAGAACTGAGGGCGTAGCTAACTACCTACCAGTGGTATGTTGTATACAGTAGGTGAATTACAACTGAAAACTGTCTTAATGCTGGTCAGTCAGTCAGTCGGACGAATTCAACCTTTTACAAAGACGAAATTAAATAAAACGAACTCGGGTCTTTTCCGTAAAAATATATAAATATATATATATATAAAAAGAAAGTATTTTTAAACACACACACACTTTTCTGTACGCAACCGCATTACTGAAAAAAGGTAAGAGGACAACAAGAAGCCGACAAGCTGCCAGGACGGCCATCTTGGATTCTCCTCCACCCCCCCAGTAGATCACCTGACAGTCACGAGCTTCGTGGAGGTCAGCTGGTTTCACTCTTCCGTTAATTCGAAAAATACACGCAGGCGTATTTCTGAAAAAAAAAAAATAGTATTTACTTACAAAAATCCTCGCCTAGTAGTCCGTACTTATATATATATATGTGTGTGTGTGTGTGTGTAAAATCTTCGAAAACGCTTTATACTGTTTTATTGCGGATTACAACGTCCAGGACAAAAGCAGAATCGGGAGGATGATCTGAATTACTTCCCCTGAACGATAAAAAACTTACAAAAAAAAAAAAAATCTTCTGGTTTAAATGGAATCAGGTGAAAACATAAAGAAAAAGAAACAAAAATCTCAACAGAGGGATAGGCTCTAATATCGGGAGTAAAATAATAGTTTGATCCAGCTAATGGAAAAATTAGACAGTAACAAAACAAAATATATATAAATGGATTTCCTTGGTATCGTTACAACTTAATTAGCATCATAGTTTCAATCGCCCATCCAGATTATTGCTACCGTAACAAATCGTATTTTTTTCCCCTCAGGTATTTAAAAGTAATTTTCACTTCTGAGTTCTTTCTTCTTTTTTTTTTTTTTTCCTAAAAGAGTAAACCTGAGAGTAACTGAAGCCGAAACTCCGTTTTCTTCTGAGATTTTTGGTAAACGTTGTTTATTGTTTGTTTGTTGTTGTTGTCTTTTTTTAGCTTTTGTATCTGTAGACAACGGAAAGAAGACAGGCGATTCAATAATTTACCCGCTCATCTTTGCACACTTTTTCATATTTAATTTTCATTGGAACGCACTGTTGACAACGGAGTTTGGTTAGAATGATTACAATAGATTGTAAGTACCGAAAAGAGATATTTATCCGAGGATAGAAAAAAAAAAAAAAACGTAATTTACGAATTGTCTTTCGTGTTATCGTATCTGTATTAAGTTTTACAGAAGTCGATGGGAGATAACTCCGGCTAATAATTTCTTGTTAACTCCCCATTTGGTATATACTATATAGTTTTCAGAAATGGTCACGCTATAATCACAACAGGAAGGGCGATAAATCACAAAAAAAAAAAAAGATTTAAGTTTTCTAATTTAAATTCTGTTATTTTTTTTATAACTATAGTAAGATATTCTCCAAAATTTTTCATTTTTAAAATAAGTTGACTTAAACGGTAATTTTAACTTAAATATTTTTTATTGTGATTTTATTCACACTGAATCCTCTCGACAATTACCCACGCGGTAATAAAACGATTGTGTGTGTGTCTAATATATATATATATACTAATTTAAAATAAATTATAACAATATAAGTAATAGGAATACTTAAAAATCAGCAACCATGAAACAGTCAGCGCCTTGCTTTTAAAGTAAAGCTTATAAACTCACTTTTATTCGTTTTTTACTGCATAACATACACAGAAATCCAAATTAACAAAACTTAAAATAAGTACGATTCATAAAACTAAGGCAGGCGATAACTTATTGTTACTGTTAAGAATACATCACACACAACAATGGTGGACTAGCTTTAATCTTAGAATCATCAAAGAAAGTGCGTCTGAGAGCATTTTAAAAAGAAGAGATAAAAAAAAAACACTAACAAGAGTTACGTCCCATGTTATTGTATCTGTAAAAAAAAAAAATTAACTTGCCATAAATCTACGTGAATAGATGTTTTTCATCTTGACATTCGTGATCGAAATGGCATTTTGCAAGTTTAAAACTGTTGTTGATGGCTAGAGCGAAAGACAATGGACCCAGTAAAAGTTTCGCTGTTTCAGTGACAAGTTATTACCAATGTACAGATCAGAGTCCGCAGCCAGCAGTTAGAAACACGTTTTGTCTTTTTTTTAAAAGAAAACAACATATTTTCAGTTTACACACTGCATATAACTCGAAGTCAGTCCATTGTGTGGAAGAGTTTTTCTCGTTGTCGTTAGTTCAACTTTCTGGCTACTTTCAGCTAAATTAAATCAACGGTCTTCTACTGTAATTCTGGTATTGAATTTGTCATATCAGGTTCGTTCTAAAGATGTCAAGCTTGCAGCCTAGCAGATTCCACTATGAGGTAATTAGCATTTAACAAAAAGTTGTATAGTAAGTACATCTTCCGAAATAGGCTTAGATTATATTCCAATGCATGCCGTCTTTTATTCCATGCAGACAAATTTATAAAATAAACTTTCAATCAACAGCTTCGTTACAGACTTTTCTTACGTTTTATATTCCAATAATTTTTTGTCTTTTCCAGATTTTTCCTGCAAGAACATACCTTTTTTCCTTCGACTAGAGTTTCAAGAATTTTCTTTGATTACATATCTTAGTGAACTTATTAATAGCTTAAACGTGAACGTAGATTCTATTTCCGATGTCGTACGGATGCATCCTGTGAGCATTATTGATTACAATAATTCTGTTCCTCCAAGAATTGTTCAGATACAGGAAGCAAATAATGATGAGAACTAATGGGAAGACAATAAAATAGAGCATGGTGTAAATTTTTAAAAAATATTTAAGATTTTACTTTGTTTTTAACTTTTTATAACATTATTATACTGTATTATAAAAACAGCTATTTAAGTTTTTTTTATTTATGACGTCACATAGTTGGATATGATGTCATAAAATTTAATTTATGGGGGAAGATTCCTTACAGACTGATGAACGAATGTTTACATGCTCGTCCATTTTTTTTTTGTTAAGAAATCAAATATTTGAAAATTAAATTTTCTGTTGTTCACGAAATAATTAAAACAAGGATAAAATAAACAACAAACACTATACATTTCGTGTGTATTATACACCCTTTGCCTTTAAAGAGTGTGTAAATGAAATAGATTTGGAATAAATATTAGTATATATTATACATTCTAGAAAATTCAGATACTTCCACATATATAATGGGTGTATCCAGAGATTTTAACTTTGTACGAGGCACTGCCCGGCTGTTGCCCCACTCACCGACACAAACGTCTTTTCTCTGTGGCGATACCCGTAACATAGATAACGGCGTGGTAGTGCATAATATTGCATTTTTTAAATGTTTAATAATCTGACATAAACTTTTGTTTTAATTGTAATATTTAAGAGCTTAAATCAAGTGCAAAGACTTTAAAAACCATCCCATCAACCATGAAAAGTTATAAATGTTCTCGGTTACCCAGCAAAACTAACTCCTTTGCTCGGTATCTATCACACTGTCACAAAATTATCTCGACGATCACTAAAACTCTTCAGTATTTGGTCACCGTCAGCTGAGATATCTTGATGTAAATGCAGAAGTGTTAACCCCCCCCATACCCGATTTTTATTTATAGAATCCTGTAGCCAGGTTCTTATTCTTCGGAATGCATAAAAAGTTTGTTGTTTTTTTTTTCGCTAGCGCAGCAATGCTAACTATAATTGTGGCCAAAAACACAGGATTCATCCGGAACAGACATCCTTTGTATTCCATCTGTTCAGTTCTACTCGAATGTTTCCAGGTTATAGAGATCACTTCTGTATGTTTCACACACAGAAGTAACCATGCTCCTAGTTTTCTTTTAACATGCATCTTATGCGGCAACATGGGATGACATTTAATCAGCTGTACTGTGATCTCAGACCTACACAGTCCAAGAAAGGTATGAGGATATTTATCTTTTAGCATTCTTATGGATTGGAAGCACTAATATTCTTACTCTAAGTTTGCCTTTTACATATTTTTAGCGTGCGTTCTTTAATAAATGAGCAGTTTTCTAGACGTTTTCCCTCATCATATAGTGCAGAAAATCTCAATACCTAAATCACAACATTTATTTCTTCACATGCTTCGGGCGAATCTTTCAGCCTCGTTGTCAAAACCGGCCGTTTTCTTCAAAGTTCCGATTATATCACAGTGTTTTTCTTTGGAGCATCAGAGTGATCCTCGCTCTCCATCATTTATTCTCTGGTACGGGTAAGGCTGTACATTGACCTTCTTCCTCGCCTTTCCAGTCACTTGGGGAGTTCAGAAATTCTTTCGTTTTTTTTTTTTTTTTTCTCGCTTAATACTCACCAGAGCACTCGGAAGGGAACTTCGGTGCTGCTTTTATCCACCAGCTGGTGTCAGACTAGTTTGAAACCTGTCGCGTTGAATGGGAACGAACGGTTGCCGTGTTCAGACCACGCGCTTTGCATGTCGGGTGCAAATTACTCCAGAAAATGCACAGATTCTGGCTCGCAGTCCAATAAATCGCCTGCTATTACTGCTTCCTCTATCATATTCCCGACCTCTTGTGCATTCCTTTTAGACACCTCAATCAGCGGCCAGTCTTTGCAACAACAACAACAAAAAAAAAAAACAAAGAACTCTGCGAGTGCTTTCCCGGTTTTCTCGGAGACTTCCGCAAACTCAGCCCTTTTATCGCAGTTTCCTTTCCGACGCAAGAGTCAAACAAGCAAAGCATCACAGAAGACTCCCACAACCGTTGCCCTGGTTTCGGGTTTTTCCCGGGAGGGGGGAGAACTAAAACTCTGCGATTACTTGCTACTGAAATTTCGAGATTGACAGATGTCCAGCAAGAGGTAACGTGTTAGAGCCGTTTCAAAGCCTGATATGTCACTAGCCGTAATGACTGCTGCTGCTGCTGCTGCTGCGTGGTTAACGATTTCCTCGTGGAACGATGTCGCTTCGTTTCTGGGAGCTGCTCCGGCGTCAGCGCGTCTAAAGGGCACCGGATTCTTCACCGAAAGCAAAAATAAAACATAAGTAATGTCGGTGTAGAACGGTTTCAGATATTTTTCTTTTACAGAAAATGTACCAAGCTGGGGTTTCACTTATCAATTTTAAAAAAAAGGGGGGTTCTCCTACTCGGCGCTCCCTTTTCCGCTGGGGACCGTCAGACATTCATAACTACGTCGCGTTCGTCGACTAACGAAAGCCATTAATTAGGTGGACTGTAATGACCCTAGACGCCACTCACCAGCAGCTTCATCGAGGAGCAAGGAACAGCAGATGGCGTTGCAAAAATGTTACCCCCTTTCCCATCCAGAACAGCTTCAGTAACAGTGTGGCAAAGAAAACCCTCTCGGACATCTCAGGAACGGCGCGATCACGGTAGATTCGTCGGAATTATCTTGTCTTTTCCTACGCTTATATCCCCATGTAAAGGGTCTGTCCACCTTAAAGCTTAAATGCCAGCTACTTTTCGTAGTTCGCCTACGCTGAAGCTACTTCTAAAAGCTATGAAGAGACGATTTAAATTGACAAATTTCAGTAAAATCTCAACTACGAAGAAAATACTTAATTTGGAAGAAAAAAAGAATACGCGAAAATCTTACAGTACATAGGATCAACGGAAATACGATGGACTGCCGTGCACTGGAATGCCAACGAGAAAGGAAAGACCCTATTGTTTTGAGAGACTATTGTACTTTTGCTAAAACTGATCTTTACGATGGAAGTAGCTTACAGCCCCATTTAAACTTAACTAAAATAACCTGCCAGCGACACGAACAGCAATAGATGAGTTCTTCGCTGATCAATACATTAACACGTGGATCTTTTACTTGATCTGAAAACCTAATCCTACTGTTGCTGATCGAAAAAGAAAACGAATATCAGTATGATCAAAGAAAGAGCAACTGTCCATGATTTAAAACTAAGTATCGACTTTTTTCTATTAAAGGCGAAGGGTGTAAAATGATTATACATCTTTAGAAATATCGGTTCTCAAAATCCTATTCATCATCAGAAGACACGTTTTATCAGTTAGTATTTATATATTTGTAAAAAGTAAACATACTAAGTACTTTGAATAAGGCATCCACTATACAGAGTGTTCAAAGCGATAATATGAAATTATTCCATTGATAGAAATTTTATCCGTATTGACTGATATAAAGATTCCAAACCACATTAAAGCGGTACCTACGTAACAATTGTTATCTTCCATATTTATTAAAATGCAAATACTACGTAAAGGTGTTTTTCCGGCTTTTTGGCAGCTATTAAAAATGAAATGCCGATTAATTTTCGTCCAATGTTTCTTATAGCACGAAAACAATACGTTAATCGCATCTAACAGCTGCCAGTATGTCGATAAATTATAATAGGCGGTAGTAACAGTAATAAAATTCCGCTGTCATTATTGGAAGAAGTAAATGAAGTTCTGAAATCGTCCATAGATTTCGCGAATAGATAGTCAAGAAAACGCACTGTTTTAAAAAACTGTATAAAGCGCCCTTTAATAATAGAATCCCTTTATTAAGTATTTACTGCCCCTCCCTTCAGTCTCGTCACTCGGCAGACTGTTCCTTTTGGCAAATATTATACGATTACTTCATACCTCTACACATGATCTGGAGTACTTTGTCTAATTTGTACTTACGACTTTCTTCATTAACAAGAAAGAATAACCTATTTAAATCAACGTTTTCCTTATCAGAAAAAAAATATATATACTTTTATGATATACGCAGGTAAACGTCGATATGACACGATGGGCAATTGAAGCCTTTTCTGAATCTGTCTTCGTAGATAACATCGTGCATATTTCAGATTATCTCAGCAAACCTTTTATAAACATTTTCTGAAATTTCTATATCCATTCTGTAATTATGATTCCTCGCTTGAACCGTAAATTCCGAACAGTTGATAGTGCAATCTATCTTCTGGACCGGAATTGAGTTTATAGCTTTTATTTTATAGTCATTCTCTTAATTTTTCCTTTTTTAATTCGAAAACTACACAAATCGTGCATTCACTAAAATATTTGAACGTAAAACAGGAAACAAAATTTTCCAGTGGCATCACATTTGGCAAGTTAGGTCGGACTGCATTTCACATTTGTAGGCATTGGACTGGAAAACAAGTTACAGGTGGTCCCAGTAAATTGTACACATCTTGAAAATACTGTGTTCTGGAATAATGCATTAGTATTGCAGACACACACTGTACCAATAAATCTTTATCTTCTATGTTTATATTTACTGTCATTTTTCCACTGTATCAACCGAATATAAACTAAATATATCTGTATATCCAAAAGCCAAAATCGAGACCCATCAAGGGAAATTTTTCAACCCTGGAACGCAGCTTCAGGCAGCGGTGAATTCGGGGTCAAAACAAGAGAGATAAATGGATAGGTACTGTGACGTGTTGTTTGTACAGTGTAGAGATGCCCCGGTGGGCGCAAAGATTTTCAATGATTACAGTGCGCGGTCTTAAGGCGAAAAGCAGAGCGTTGCATACTTCTAGTTATGTTATCAGCTGGCAGATGTCAGTGGTGGCGGATTTAGACCCTGCTCTACCACACCTAGAAGAAAGGAAAGCTCTTGGATTTTCTACCTATTAATTATAAATTCAGAATCTTTGCAACCTACAGGAGCCGGCGCGCTTATCTACTTCCTTTAATATAAACAGAACAAAAGTTGTGGTATAAGTTGCTATTACTCATTGCGACGTAATATACAAAGATAGTTAAACCCTGAACACAAATATATATGTCATCAAAAATGTAGGATACCGGCGAGGTGTTGTCGACTCGAGGGTTTAAATTCTAACGCCGGCAACACGTGGAAGATGCGCAGTAACAGCATACGAAAAAACCCTGTAAAAGGTCACAGGGTGTTTAAAATTATGAATTTCCGAAATATTGCCATTAGACAGGTCTCAAAATGCTCGTGCGTCGTGCTCGACATCTACTGCGCAATAAAACCCATAATGGAGTCTGCAAATAAATGTCACGCCACCAGACACCTTGCAATGGGCCAGTTGCAAAATGGGTTCTAGGCAGGTCAGCATTGGTGAAAACTGCGATGCTGCACAGTCAGTCATTAGCCGACGAGTGCACGTTATGCCTACCAAATCAGTGGCGCAATGTGACAGGCCTGGAAAAGGTCGCCGTCCTCGTTGTACAGTTGCTTATGATCAACAAATGATCATAGGAATGGTCCTACAAGACAAGATAATCACTGCTACCCAGATCCAACGACGCTTACTGACAGTCAGTCCAGACAAGTAATCAGAAACCATCTCCGCCAAGCAATTGCGTGCTAGAAAGTCCATATGCCATCCACTACTAACTATACGCCAATAATTTTGTGAACTTTTTGACTCCGTAGCTGCCAGAAGAAATTGTTGTGATTCTTCCATTATTATGTATAGTTACCATGGCTTTATCTGCCAAAGACCTATCAGTAACTGCGGCTGAGTTTCTCTACAAGTAGAATCAGATAGATGTTTTCTAATAATCATACATTTTTTTTGAACACTTACCTGATCTACATCTACGGCAAGTTTACATTTAAGTAAACAACTTTCAAGGTGTCTACTTAGGACTTTTACAATATTAAAAATTCCTCTAATGAGAAGAAAAACTAATATTGGCAAAAGTAGGCCAATATTGAATAGGGGAAAAGCTTCGGAACAGTAAATTTTATATATAGCGTTTGCCGAAATATACACATCTTCAACTTTCTGAAATTAAAAACCTTCTAAACAAAATTCGTCTATAGATGTCAAAAGGCGAAACCCATATTAACGAACTTATTTTTTTAAATCTTCCTCAATACTTAAATGAATACCCTACCTCAGTAAATAATGTTATCTATCCGATAAGCTGGCAGTGTATGAGGACAAAATATTTTCCTTTTAAAATTAACTGATTGAAAAATAAAACAAAAACTTAGCAATGTTTTTGTCCATTTCATTTAGCATATCACTGGTTTGTTGTATTAAGCTAGAGAATTTATTGACTAAAATAATGCAATCAGTATTAGAAGGATGTTTTTTATGTCACTGTGTTCTCTCAATGGAAGCGTAAATTCTAAACATTATCTATATGTTTAATCTTGTTTCCGTTCCATTTTATTTTTCTCATTTTATATGCCACAAATAACATTTATTCCATACTTATGAAAGAATTTCTTAATATGTATTTCTGTAATCATTCTTACTCTTTGTGTTTACAATCTATTAATATCAGAAAAGGAAAAACAAACAAAATAAAGTCGGAACTATTTTCTGTTGTCAACTACACATCTGAAGTAAAACTAGGTATTAGTTTGCTCGTATGACGACAACAAAATGTCACACATTAGTAAGTATTATTTTTGCTTCTTTTGCCGTCCGAAGTTTCCAGTACAAGTTTGTTTTTTTTTTAATAATTTTGTTCAGTTTACTATTTATTTAAAAAGCTTTATAGTCGAATTATATTATGGGCAGATAAAGTTTCTGGGTTGGAGCAGGAAGACTTATAAAAGCCGTTTATTATTTTTTGTTGCTGTAGTGATTCATGTCAAAAGCATTCAAGTCTACTTCATGCATATTCAACCAACCGGAAACGCGATGACATATTCCATTTAAATTACTTTTTTTTTTTTTAGCACATTCAATATTTTAAAAAATGCAATACAACCTTCATTTCTTTCCGCTAAACATTGAGACTTAGTATGAAAATAAAGAATTTTCTCAGCTATAACTTGCATACTAATTTTCAAATCCAAAGGCAGCTGAAGGTCACCTGTGAAATAATAAAATCTTTAGATAAAAGTCTTTTGTATAATGTTTTAGCTGCATTTTATTTTCTTTTGAAAAATTAAAAGAAAATTTAAGTTCCCGAACTGTTGTGAGTTTTCTTTCCTTAACTGATCGTATACTATCTAGGGATCTTTTGCACCACCCTATTCTTCAAATCTGTATTGCCCAAAACAGATTCAATCGTAGAGGATGTGACACACACAGTACCTTCGTTATTAATTGTTAGGGAAATCCAAAAATTTCCCTAAAAATCCCTTCGTTTTGGGAGAACTGGAAACTGACCAATCAGGTAAAGTGGAACGTTCCAGACTTCGGCCTGGACTGTTCCACTACACACTGAAACTCTCATCCTGATTGGTTCATTTCGTTTTCTGACCTTGCGATTGTTCTGCAAGAGAATCCCAAGGTCACGAGGTTTACGATATAAAACCGCTGCGTTTTCTCCTTGGGACGCCTTGCGTTGGAGCACAATAGACCATCCGCACACCGGAGTCTTCATCTCTACCGGTACAAAAATTGACAAAAATTGTTGACGTCGGTCACGAGTATCTCAACAGGCAGTATTGTATATTAGGCTGTTGTAGTACAAAAGTACGTGTCCACAACATTAATATAGCCCTTTGCAACAAAAAAGCTTCATCGCTTCAAACCTGCCCATTTTGCATTATAGATGTGGAGTAAATATACAGCCAGCTCAACCCAAATGCTAACTAGCTCTTCGAGACTTGAATATGGCGGCAAGTGAATAAATTCCTTGGTTCACTAAGTTTTGATGTTTCTCTGTATTTAATCTTTTCGGTCGGTCCGAGTAAAATCTTCTGTATCTCAAGGAAATGCTTTTTTTATACTCGTACGTGGTGCATACGTCCCATTTACACATTAACCAACCAGAATAGTTCAACAGCAATTATAATAAGCGGTGTACAGCTTGCTAATGTGAACAAAGATTCCAAGTTATGTTTTAACTAATGTTCGATTTGTACTTACAGAATGAATTAACTGAGCAATTAATTCATACTTTGGGATATTTCGACTTTTTGTGACTAAAATAGCAGACGCTACATCTTGTATTAGTCCAGAAAGATCATTAAAACGTTTCTCCAATAGCTGGTAAAAAGAACCAAAAAGATCGTTTTTAAGTTGTACCTACACACAGCTTACTGCTTCACAATGAACGCCGTCTACATTATCATGCAAGGTGAGCTTTCGGTTGGCTGTCAGTCGTAATTAGAAAATTGTTTTGTCCATTGTTTAAAAAAAAATGATGTAATTAATTTATTTTTGCTACTCTTTCCAGTGGTGCTGTACCAATTCTTGGTTTCTTTTCAGGATAAAGGGTAACGACGGCGTCTCTTTTAAGCAAAAGAAAAGTGGAATGTTAAGGCTAAAACTGTAACGTATAATTTAAAATACACATGCAGTCACAAAAGCCTAAACAACATTAACAACAAGAAAATAAACAGCAGATGTCCATCATTTTCTGTTATTTCGCTTATATCAACGATTTTTTTTTTTACAGATAATTTTCTGACAAATAAAACATTTTATTAGACTACTTTTCTTTAGGAGCAAATAATAACCATTCATCGCTTTGTTAAAATAACTGCTTATTATTTAGCAGAAATACCTCTGCCCTTTTTGTTACTGTTGATGGTGGTGTTGGTTTTTCTAGTTGTTCTAACAATTCACCTACCATCGGTCATGTAATGCCTATTTTAACGCTAGAAAATCTTTTATTTTTTCTTACTTTTGCGGTATCTTTTCTTTTTTTTAACCGAAAAAAAGAGTTATTTTTTCAACGCATCATTAATCAGCAAGTATTTTTATTTTCGTTTTTTGGGAGGTATTTTATACATTATATCATAATTCTTTTCTTTAAAAAGTGTTTATTGACATTAGGAACCTTTTTTTTTCTTTCTGTTTTGCATTTGGTTTCCTAATAAGAAAATGAAGTAAAATTCTCAACATTATCATTCGGAAATGCACTTTCCATCATGTCTATCCAGTATGAAAACCTTAAATCTAGAAAGTCTTGCTGGAAATCCATAAAATAGGAATGCGAGATCAACTATTTACTACTCGGCTTTTAGATTATCATTTTATATTATTAAATTGTTACAAAACGTTTGTCAGTTTTCTTACCACAACGAGACTTCTTCATATCGTTGCTGAACGTGAAGTTTATTACTGAAAGTCAAGTTCCGTTACAATCAATACACTTCCGCCAACGAGTTACAAGCTCATTTATACCATTTTGAAAAAAAAATCTGGATTTATGGACTCGATAAACTGTGGGAGGGCAGTTTTAATTTCTGCATGGTTGGAGAAGGTTTTCATAAGGAGGAAGCTATCGAGGTGTTTGAAATGGTGGTGGTCTGTGGGAGAAAGGACTAGTGAATAGGCTGGGTGAGGGAGAACTTCGTACCCCAACGTGTTCAGTTTCTGAAGAGTCACGTCTGCAATACGAGGACGAGCACTGTCGTGGAGCAGAATTGGCCCTCTTCGATTCACCAATGCCGGCTGTCGTTGGGAGAGTTTCTGATGAACAACGTTTAAGTCACGACAGTACCTTTCAGCTGTGATGGTCTCGCCTCGTTGCAAGAAGTTATAGTGGATGACACCAGTTGCAGTCCACCAGACAGTGACGATGATCTTCTTTGGATGGAGGCTGAGTTTTGGAATGCGGTTAGGCGCCTTGTCTCTGTCGATCCATAGTGCTGATCGTTTGCAATTGTCGTAAAGGATCCATTTTTCATCACACGTAATGATTCGGTCAAGAAATTGGTTGTTTCTGTTTCTTGCGACAATCGAAGAGCAGATCTCCCATCAACAATGTTGTTGTTGTTCATTCAACTCGTGAGTCTCCCACTTATCAAGCTTTCTCACCTAGCCGATTGCGTCAAGATGCTGGGAAGCAGTTGCAGTGCTTACATCCAGCTCTCGAGTAATTTCTCGCACTGTTTTCTTGGATCGGCTTCAGCTGAAACTTTCAGATGGTCGTCATCACAGTTGGAAGGACGTCCGCTACGTTCCTTACCTTCGAGGCTCACATCTCCTGATCGAAACTTTGTAAACCACCGTTGTGCTGTGCACTCATTTACTGTCCTCGCCCCATCTTTGCTTAATGTTACGAGTTGCTTCGCTCGCTTTGTGGCCCAGTTTGAACTTGTGAAGCAAAATGGCACGAAAACGTTTCTATCCAAGCTTCACTCAGAACCTTGAAACAAATATCCATTTAATGATTTTTAAAACGGTAGGTTTGCGAAATTTATGCCAAAGCACACGCTACAAAACGATATACAACTTATCTATATACACCTTCCCAAGCATGAACAAAAAACTGAACCCCAAATTAACGTAATATACAAATGACGGCCCATCTCTCACAACAATGACACGAAAAGAAAAAGAAAAACATTCAACACAATAGATAACCATGACGCATACAAATCTGTTTGACGTCTTCCCTATAGGATCATCATGAGTCACCGATACACGTTTTAAAAAATCTCAAAAATGTATATTTACTAACGTTTCTCCGAATTTAATAATGTCGATAAAATTGAAAACAAGTGCTTTATTACGAGTAAATTAATTCCGTGTATTTACAGATTTCTATGTTGCGTGAAAGTGCAGTAACTTCCAGTTTACACGCTGGCGACTGTCTTAAATAATATTAGTAATACATAATTGTTATGAATCCGAATACATTTCAATAATGCTATTTAAAAGACCTTCCGACATCAGCTGCGATAAAGCAGAATATGCTTAGAATTAGTCATTTCAAAAGAAAGGATTTTTGTTGTTGTTTGTGCTTCGGAAATGTGTCTGCTTGCGGATAAACCTGTTTAAGTCAAGAAATAATGAAAGGGCGAAGACTTTACTGTCTGATAGTGAAATAGGCGCCATTTTCATATCAATCCTGTTTCTCCGTAAATTTCTGGCTTCCGTAAACCATGAATTTTCTCTTCATTATACTTTAAGTAATAACGTACAAAAATAATTTAAATGAAATAGTAATTAATGAAGTAAATATCTGCAGACTTTGAGATAAGCTAGGGTTTACATCTAACTCTTACAATAAATAGTTCCTTTAGAATTATCTTCTGATCAGAGAAATCTTATGAAACATAGCTATTGGTAAGCCATCCACGTCGTCATTCTATTTAAAACATAAATAATTTTAGTTGGAGAATCGTTATTTGATGGCTAAGTTAATGTTTAATAGACACCCAGACTAACTCCATTTTTTTAAAAAAATAGGTTAGAAGCAACACTGCTATGGTATGTTGCTTACTGGTCCACTTCTTTGGACTCTTAAGATTTCCGTTAAGGACCTAATATGTCAGAGAATCTTACCGGAGAAATTCTGAAAAAACGACCTCAAAGGTGTGTACCATATTACACCTGTCGGTAAGAAAGCGATAATAAAGTCTCTAGTCAAAGAAAATTTGTAGATATGGAAGTTCTTTATCATTATGTCTAGAGGGGTAGGGGAAAGACTTGGTTATGGGATTTTTTACTATTTGCCGCAGTATCAAGAAAAATTAAGCATAAATGGTTGGTAGGCAGATCAAGGAGTACAAGACACTGAATGTTGAAGAGAATAAATGTCAAACTTTAGAGGTTTGGGCAGAAGTAACGTTCCCCCTGTTCAAGTTCTGATATTAAATAAAACACAAAAGCTGTGCGATTGTTATATTCGTCAGCACTCAATGGGCTGGTTGAGCCCTTCCATACCTTAGAACATCTGCATCAATCAACCTTATCTAAACCAATATTTAGTTTGGAAAATTTGAGAAATATTTATGTTGACACCCACACACCCTCGCTCCCACGTCAGAATGAGTTTTACCTGGGGGGGGGGGTAATATCTTTAGAATACAGTAACAAACTTTCTATAAAACTTCTTTGATCAGTGGCAGACAAAAGCTGTGATTAAAAGAAAGATCTTTTCTTCATGCTTGAGCATGTTCAAGACGCGCGTTCCTGCGGTGAGGGGACCGGGGTCAGTCAGTACGATATATCGAAGAGTCACGTTCAGATGCGCTGAATTATTATCCACCTTTACCATCCGAAAAAAAAATTTTCTAGCGGGATCCTTTTCATCCCTTTCACGCTGGTTGCTATCTGGAGCACTCGCCGTCTTTCAAAGATGAGAAGGAGGAAAGAAAGAGAAAAAACCCCGACATAGTTCTGTACGTGATTTCATAATTTTTTGTGATCGTGGCCGACGAAGAGAAGGTGAGGTGAGAGACGGTCGTCGCTTCTCATAACGGAGGCGTGACGAAACCTAACTCCCCGCTGGCGCCTCCGGCAGGGCTTGGCCCGCTCAACAAAGGCTCTACCCACTCTTTTCACTCGTCTCGATTTAGAAAAATAAAAGTAAAACCACTTGGAAAAAAGCGAATTTTGTAAATTACATTTTCAACTTTTGTGGGCTTATCTGAAAAGGTCTGGGAGAGCTTGAGAATAGCGTCGACTAGATTTACATCTACCTCTTTCTGTTTATGTTATTAAACATTTCCCCCTTTTTTATTGTTATTAACTGCGTGTGATAGAGCACTCTTTAGGCAACCCGGATCATTTTATTCCAACTCTAAACTCTTAAAATAACAAAGTCAGGTGGGCAACAAACCGGCGTAGATAGTTGAGACAGCGCGGTACTTGTCTTCGGATGATTAGCTGAAGTTGTGCGCAGAAAGAAGACTGAAAAGGGGGGGCATATCAGACTAGCGAACCTGCCCTGATCTGTCTGATAATCAGGAGAGACGCCTGGAAACCTCTATTGTAGATCATCTCTTACCTAAAGACATTTTGTGTTTTGAAAAGGAAAGAAAAACGAATTAAAAACAGAGTTATCACTTGGATTTGATTAACGACGGTTGGAAAAGATTACTTCTGTGTATAATTTCCTGTTTGAGATTAAACCAACTAACTCCGCGCATAACTACATTTGGGCGTGTAAAAGTCCTTTTCTCGGAACCTACGGCGTAAAGACTGCAGATATCACTCCATTGTTGTCTTTCTCTTTTGGGTCAGCGAGTTAGAGCGTCTTTAGAAACCGGAACCAGGAAAAAATACAGATAACTTAGCAGCAGGAACTTCCACTCATTCCAAAAGTTGAGCAGACCCCTCTTCAAATAAGTGCCCTCAATTTCGTAGCTGGCGCGGAAAAGAGAATATATTAGAACTGCAAGAATTTACAGAATTTTTGAAGAAAGAAAAAAAGTGTTAACAAAATCAGACCGGAAATATAATGTATCTAGTTAGGGAAGTTATCTCTTTTGCAGATTGAAGTCGCACAGAAAATTATTCCTACCAATTTTATGTAGGTATTATGTATATCTCCCGGTGAAAAAGAGTAGGATATTTATTTAAGAACTTTGAAATTTGGTAAGAGTTTTCTTTTTCCGTCTGTCTCCATCTAGATAAGTAACCTAAGTCGCATCGTCATCATCCCTGTCTGTGAACCACCAGAATTACGAGGTCATTCGCCTGGTAGAATGTTCCTTAAAGCGGTTTCATACACAGGTGAGCTACTAATTGATTCTTTAGTTAGTCAGAGACCGGGAGGCGTCAATTAGCAGATCACAGGTCAGTATCGGATTGAAGTCGTCTGGGTTAGTATTGTTCACTATCTTTCTGCTAAAACCAAGAAATGTTCTCAGTTAAGTTTCACGTATTTTGAATAAATTCTGTTTTGTTTTGTTTTTTTAATTGTTTTGCTGTCTGGTCGGATGATTCGCCGTTTTAATTTCCACGGTTTCAAGGGTAAAGGCTCATCTGATGTCGGTTCATTTTAGCACCATATGCTCAATAAACACAGATTATCAAGCTGCCTACATTCCGAGATGCAGTTTTTCCGGGTATTAACCAGACCGTTTTCCTAGATAACTGTATTCCAATAAGGCGGACCGCATATGCCGTCTTGATCTGCCACCGTTCCACCTAATTTAGAATAACAAAGCATACATGTAAAATGAGTGTGTTTGTGTGACTTTTGATCTACTGGTGAGAAGTATAAGACAAACTCCGCATATAAAATAACTAATATGAAGAACAATTCTGTTCTTTAGAGATAGTTTGTAATTTTTGAAGATTTGGATTCATTCGGTTTTAATGATCTTTTAGCATCTTGCTCGCATCTTTAAATCAGTCTCCATATAATTTACTTAAATCCTATCTTTATCTATATAAAAATGTTTGATAATTATCAGCATTTAATTGTATTATATATTTTTTAACATTTTCAGTTTGTAGTTTTTCTTTAAAGCTGCATTGTTCGCAAATCAGTGTATTTTGACCTTTCTTTTATTTGTAATGATATTTCTCTTAATTTCCTTGGTAGCATGTATTATAGGAATTACGGCACAGCTTTAGTGAATACATTCATTCGTTTACTTGTAATGATTTCGAATAAAAATGTCACGTGAGCTCTTAAACCATTAAAACAAGATTTTCTTCTTTTTTTAAAAAAAACAAAACCGTTTCTGCTTGTATAGTTTGATCTTGTTTTCCTTCTTGAAGCACGTTTCAAGAAGGTAATTTAATCTGAAAAAAATGGTTTATAATCTTTAAAAATTACCTATCCGGGTATTATTTTATTTTACCTGTAAAGACATAGTCGTCTATAAATGTTTATCCACTAAAAATTATCGATAGGTGATTCGTAGATATTTTGACGAGAAAAGTTTTGTGATTACGATTCTTTAACAGGAATGATGCTATCTTTTATAAGCAGCAGGTTTTTTTGTAAATGGAAAAATCAAGAACACGCAGCAAAAGATTTTTTTTTCAAATAACACACCTCCAAATGTAAGCTAAAATGACAACAAACAACTACCCTCCGCTTAGAAAACTGAAATTTTTTCAAATTCCATTGAAGCATAACGTGCACAGGGCTGTCAGTTAAGACTGTCGTAGTTATTATTGCATCTTTAAACCCATTTCACCTGCCCTTTTTAGCCAACATAAAGTTATTCTTAAATATAAATTTCCGTTCATCACAAGATCTGAAAAGTAACATAGACGAAAATGTAATAATAATAATAATAATAATAATAATAATAATAATAATAATAATAATAATAATAATAATAATAATAATAATAATAATAATAATAAATCTGATATTTCCATGTGTCTCACAAATTTCTAAGAATTTTCTTGCTTAGCGAACCGTGAATGGTAAACAGGTACATTTTTCATTTGACATCTGTAGACAAAATAGATTTTACACAATGTTTACTGACGCATTAAAGAGTATGCAATGTCAGTAAATTGTGAAAGGAACAATGCTTAATACTGGGAAATGTCACTAGTAAAGTATCATTTATCAAAGCTTTTTCATGGTAGCAGTTTTGCCAGTGCGTATTACCCTAGATTTACGTATGAAATCTGGCCGCCATCTTAATCAGTAGTATATTAACATGGCGCTTAACGGAAACTTATCTTTATTTCAGTGACTCGCACAAAGAGTGAAAAAAAGAGAAATAACTTTACTTAATATTTACATGATATTTAAAATAAATGACGGTGAGTGAATGCCATGAAAAAAATCGTCCTTTTGCACCTCGAGCATTCACTAATGAACTGATACGATGATTTACGTTCAGTGTTGAATATGATGATGGACGGTAATGGCGGCGACAGTAGATTTTTACAGACTTCTTTTTTTATTTTATAGAAAGTGATACTATCGTATACACGCACACACATATACCGAGTTTGCATGATGCTTATAAAATGAAAATATGCAATGAAGAACTGTCGCAGACTATGTGCTTTCTAGATTTACACGTTTTTAATTTTATTCACTGCACAGTCTGAGTATATATACTGCGGGTGCTAGAAGCCTTAGCATTATTTGGTTGGTTTAAAAATGAGCTAAAATGTATATTATTACCTTGATGGAAATAAATAGTGTAAATTTATGCAATGAGAGATAATCGTTTACAAAGCAGCAGAAATAACATACGAGATGTTTCGAACCATAATTGGTTGGATATATTATTTCATAGAAATTCTATATGGCTTTATTAACCTTGTATGCATGTGAATCTTGTGCAATGTCTTTATTTCAATTGTTAGATGTAATTACCTTAAGTTTTATAGCGTATTTAATGTTACATTTTATGACGATTTGTTTGAATTCTCTAACCTTTCACACATTGCTGCGACAGAACCGGCTCCGAGACCGTAAACTGGATTTCTTGGATACTGCTTTCTTTTTGCTGTTTTGATGCCGTCAGGGATGACAGCACCTTCAACAGAGACACGATCACCAAGGCTAATGACCCTTTCTGTGCTGCCACATGGAGCGAGTTCCTCGTGTCCCTTGCTGTAAGAAAGTACTCACCGATCTGTACTTGGCGGGTCTGTTTCACCACCAAACTAGAGGTAGAAATCCGCGGAACTGCTTAAAGCGCGTAACGGTTTGAGAACGTCCTTCATGGAACTAAAGACGACTGAAGTAGATGGTTACAATATTTAAAAAAAAAATACAAGCAGAAGATATGAAAGAAAACCTTGGTGTAAAAAGTGAAAGAAAAAAACCGGAAACCATGTGGATGTCGAAAGAGTCCCGATAACATGTCCTCAGACGCGCGGAGGAATACTTCAGAGGGATCATCCCTGTCTATTCCAGCCATAAATCAAAATAATATAACCCAGAAGTTGACTGCTAAATTCACGGATAGATATAATCACACTGTACTCATAAGAAATAGGGTAATCCTTGGCAAGCTGAATGGAAATACAGAGAGGAAAAATGACTTCAGACAATTCGTCAATGCTCACTGCAATGATCATTTATCAAAACATACTTTAACTGCTAAGGTAAACATCTGGGGGAAATTTTAGAGTATCGAGATAGAGCTTCCAGAAAAAATCCAAAAGACTAAAAATTATAGACAAGATGCTATTTCCAAACTTCTGGAGTATGTTGGAGACCTTGTGCGCATCCCACGGTCACAAATGGCGAGTGAGAGACTAGTTTTCACACTTCGAAGTTTGAAAACCTACAGGCTGTGCTTAATGGGACAAGACTGGCTGAATAGACTTACGTTGCTTCATGTGCAAGTGATTGATTTGTTTTACTGCTGTGGATGTGTTAAATACTGACCAAATACGCAGCACAGTTCTATCACAAAGCATAACAGTAGACATTTAGAGACACATACAATAAATATATGTAAAATTTATAATTATAGTATTTATTTAATTAACAGTTTTGTTCACTACACATTTCCTCATTCGTAAAATGTTTATTTCAGTCATTCTTTCTTTCTTTTGATTTTGGAACACTGTCAGTCTAGAAGACTGGATCCATCTATGACTTTATATAAAGGGTTTCTTTATCATGTAGTAAGGTTGAGTATTTTAATCGCCTGTTTGATTTCTAGTTGTTAACAATTCCACAATGGAATTTACGAGAACAAACCAAAGTTTACATTTTAGTTTTTGCAGACTTTTAAAAAGAAAAATGCTCTATCTTATTCGTTACTTCCCATGTCACTGTTTAGTATCGTATTGCGAATAATTTTAAAATTTAAATAAATAGATAATTAGAAGAAGAAAAAAAACCAATCTAGGTATTATATGTTTCGCGCACTGGTTGGTGGTTTTCATTATGCTGTTTTTACTTTGTTGCTGCTCGAACCTCGAACCCTGACCTTTCGCCTGTTAGCCGTCTTAGCAGGCGAAGAAAAGAATTATCATCGCCGTTAACTTTTGCAGGTAGGTTCACTTTTTCTTATAGTTGGGGGAAAAAAACCACAATTTAAAAAAAAAGACAATTAAAAGAGAAATCTCGATTTATTTTAATCGAACCAGGCACCGTCGCTTTATCTTTGAGTTCGTGGGGATGAACTCTTGCGGGTCGGGATTCAAATCAGCCAGCTGAGCGGGATCTCTGTAGATCCCGACTGGCAGCCTTCACCAACACTACCCTGAGCGAAAGGTAAGAGTCAGTGGAGCCCCTCATCCATCTGCTGGTGCAGCGAACTAAAAAATCTAGCCAAAAAAATTAATAGCAATAATAATAGTAATAATAATGATAATAATAATCTGGACGACGACAAGTGAAATCGAGGCCAAAAGACTCGTCCCCGGCCATTTGATCGCTCGAGAGAGAGAGAGAGAGAGAAACCGACGGCTGGTCCGCAGTAACTTTATCCATGCTCCCCCTTCAATATTTCTTTTTTTTTAACTTTCATTTAATGTATTTAATTTTGATGCTCAGTGAATGAAGATCGCAGTTTGAAAAGTAAAATAAAATTAAGTAAATAAACGATTTATTTTTACTGGACAAAAATTAAATTATTGACATAACAGAGTTTACTTCTGCATAGAGGATCGCTTGGTGACATAAAACAAACCTACCTATGCTTTCCGAGACTCAAAGAATTGCAGAAAAAAAGAATTAAAATATTAATCATTTTTAAAGTATTTAAAACACCTGATGTGTTGTGTGATTTACAGAGTAAAACAAAAAAACCGAACTGTTACTTCTTTAATTTATCAAATATTAACAAACGTCCATTCTCTTTTTGTTGTATTTAAATCCTTAGTTATGATTAACATTTATATCTAACAGGAAAGTCACGGCTACCGAAATACGTAATAATATAATTTTTGCATTCAATAAGGAGAAAAAATTAATTAGTTAATTAAATAATATATAGATAAAGATTATTGTAAATGAAGATATCGAGAGAGAGAGAGAGAGAGAGAGAGAGAGAGAGAGAGAGAGAGAGAGAGACCATGTGAGTTTCTCTACCCGCAGCTCTTTCGACGTATGGTTTGTTGAGCTGTTTACCGGCAGAGGAACACCAAGATGACTAATCAGGGAAACAAAGTAAGGAATAACACACTGCATTCATCTGCGTGTTCTACTAACTTAACCTGTTTTCAAATGTTCGGACTGCAATGAAACCATTCGCCCGGTTGTTTTGAATAATATCTGCGTTAGCTATTAACTCGTCGCTCTTTAAGAGCTGAAATAAAGTTGTAATATATATATATATAACGGTGGTTTATTTACCTGCACCCTGCACTCCATCCCCCCTCTAGGTAAAGTGATCACGTGCTGCAGAAAGTAAAAAACCGTCGCACTAAAAGATGCAGCAAAACAATGAATGTGTCAGATCAAACCTTCCATCTTCGGGTATAGACAGCAAGGTTGATAAACATGAACGGCAAATTTTTATAATATAAAACATAAATCTTAAACTAGATTAATGAATATCTTTCCTAAACCGGATGAAATTAACTTGAAGCTTATGCCTTGGTGCACAGTTTATCTCTTTTAGCTTTGGTACCATTCATAAATGGTTTCTTAACTGCCGCAGGCCCATTCAAACCACTGTCCTAATATATTTTCTCACCTGTCCTTATAGCATTATAGCAAGATTTTTAAGACCTTTACTGATTACCTTCTATCGCGTAAACAACATAATTTTAGATATTCATCATCACTTTGAGACAGTTTAGAGTCTCTGCTGTCTTTAATAATGGAAACTATTGCAGATTCAGATAATTCCTAATCTTTATGCGGCACAGCGAAAATTTTGAGTTTAATTGAAATTTGTCTTAAAAATATTTTTTTTTAGCAATGACATCCATCTGTCGACGTTTACGATCAGCGATTTAATTTAAGGGAGAAATGTCTGCATCCAAAAATTTTTGCTAAGAAATTTCAATTATTTACAGTTTCAATGTAATATGGTCGTGCAGTGATTCCTTATTTTCCACTTAAACCCCAGTTACCGTTTTATGCATCATCACATGATTGTGCACATAAGGGACTTGCACGCATTTAAGGTTGTTAATTCCTTATTATTTATTTGTTTCATCTTATCCACCTGTTATTTCTAGATCTATTTGCAATACTATATATTTCAATAATAAACGACCAAAATGAAATTGAAATATGCAATTAAAATAAATGAAAAAAATATTTTTAAGTTTTTAAAAGATACAAAACAACAATAACACTGGATATTCAAAATGGCGCCTATCTACAGCCTCAGGTATAAAGGCGCGATTGCTTTAACTTTAGGCAAAACTTTAATACTCAGTTTGACCTACCAATGTTATGTTTTTTTTTGTTTTTTTCTTCTAATTTTCCAATTATTTGCTTAGCGGATACTCACAGATAGTTTTCGTTTCAGTATTTTACTGTTTTCTTCGTTAAAAAGATAACATTATACTGCCTGATATACCTGCTTGGAATCTCACAGAAAAAAACAGCTCATCTCGGTAAAACAACGAACCTGAATGAGTAGATGAACTGGTTAGATAAATATTTTAAAAGCAAAAATAAATAAACAGACAGCAATGACGAATTTTATGTAATGCCACAACAACCACCCTTCTCCAACAAATCTTAGTTGTTGCTGCAATGTCGAAGTTATTTATCACAAAAACTAATGGAAGTATTTCGATCTGAATTTGCATTGTGTCGCAATAGATTTTCTTCTTTTTCACGTGCAATGTGCTACTATTCCCAAAGCACGAAGATATCAAACATCTATTTTTCTTATAAATATGCATAACACTGGACGACAACCAATTTACTACTGAGATAAAAGTATGTGTCTTAGACTAATTCGAATATGCTGTTTTCAAATCTGCAATCTGAATTAACCCAATACGTAAGGATTTTTAGTTACAGAAATAAATGAAAATCTAATGTTATATATTTTGTGTTCTTTTTAGTACTGTGTACACACAGCAGGCTACATGGGAGAACCACGTGGTTTGCCTGCTTACATATACACACATGTGCTTATGGAATAGCCGAG
Organism: Nautilus pompilius; assembly: GCA_018389105.1. NCBI lineage: Eukaryota > Metazoa > Mollusca > Cephalopoda > Nautilida > Nautilidae > Nautilus > Nautilus pompilius. The sequence goes on along the minus strand of JACATO010000343.1, from coordinate 624,578 downwards.
ACGATGCAAATCACTATAAGATCAAAGAATGGTCATCAAGAACAGACCATATTACTCCAGGAAAATTCAGTGTGCAACATGTGTCACTGATGTGTCCCCAAAGAATATTTCTTCCATCATTGCATATAAGGCTGGGCCTAATGAAGAGCTTTGTAAAGGCGATGAGTGTTGAAGGTGCAGGATTTCTTTATCTGAAAGAAAAATTTGGAGCGATTTTAACTGATGCCAAGTTGGAGGCTGGAATAAATATTTCTCAGACCACATTCGGAATTTATTTTTGGATTCAAAGGCTTAACCCATTGCTGGCTGCATGGGAGGTTTTCAAACTGGTAGCCCACAATTACCTTCGGAACCACAAAGCAGACAGCTATGCAGAGTTGGTTCGTTCACACTTGGATTTCTTCCCAGCCAACCTTGGTGCTGTGAGTGATGAGCATGGTTAGAGGTTCCACCAACACACAAAGGCAATGGAGACCCGCTATCAGGGAAGATTCAACTCCGACATGATGGGGGACTATTGTTGGTTTCTTCAAAGACAAACCACTGCTATTCGCAAGCATAAAATCAAATACTTAAAACATTTCTAAACAGTTAATGTATACTGTTTACAATGAGTTTATATTGTTCAGTGTGTTTGAGCTTATGGATAATATTTACTGTACAATATACGATGTGTTTATATCGTGAAATGAATCTATTTTTTTGCAATTTTGCGATGTACTTGATTTATTAATAAACGATGACTGACAATGATATTTTTCATTACATGCTGGGTCAATTCTAACTTCAGATTTGGAATCGCCTGCTAGATTTGATAAAGGACACTTGCATATACCTCAGGAGCAGACTAAAAGTTATTTTTTTGTTGTCCAGTGAATTTATTATGAACACTTTCATTGATTACCAAAGCTAGAATAGAATAGAAAAAATGATCACCTAGGAAAGTCAACATTAGTGGATGGATCTTGCCTGGCCATATATCACTAAGTTCAATGAACAAAGTATGGCAACAGTGATCTTGGGCAACAACTAAATTTAAAATGTGAAAGAGCCTACCTAAATAGCTCAAACCCAGTGTTGCGTTCAGAAGAATGTGGGTAATCCTATTAACCACCAAGTTTAAATATTTAGAAAACTAATACTTAAATGGGAAGATATTCAGATAAAAAAGTTCTTTAAAAATACATGAAAAAGACTTGGTAAACAACGGTTCGTGAATTCAAGACAGGCTCCAACCATTCGTATTAAAAAAACAAAAAAGAAACAAACCAAAACAAATATCTACTCCCAATTAACATAGCACACCAAAAACCAACATTTTCCAAGACTAAATCCTAATGATAGAGATTTTAAATGATCTGTGAAACCTTGGTTCTTCAGTTAGTTCTAATAAACAGGTTGATGAAAAATACCTATTTAGAAATATCCGGTTTCTTGCTTCCCTACGCTGCTTCGTTTCATTGCACACTTTTCTGTTTTATGGACATCTGATGCAAACAATCTTTTGTTGTCTGTCAGCAGCAGTGCGTCATTAAAATCATTACTGAACCTTTTCAAATATACATTGCATTGTTAGTTGATCAGATAATAAGCATGTAAGTTTGACAGCTTACAACTATTAGATGCCATAAAAATACGTGAAATGACCTCTTTCTCATACTGACATACTATTCGGGTACTTCTTGTGTGTTTGTACTTCTACTGACATCATAGTGGCATAAAGATTAAAGGAATTTTTTTTAAACAGCACGATATTATTGTAAAAATACAATAGAAAGAAATACAACTCAGAAAAGTAAAAAAAAAAAAAAAGCCTAGCAAATGAGCTTCCAAAACCAATTTTAAAAGAACTAGTTTAATGTTTGTCTTTATTGTGTGTATTACTTCTCTCTACTGATTCGGAAGTCGGTTCACATTGTTGCAATAAAGCATACATTGATGATGCGATTTCTGACCGACTCATGCTAATAAATTTTTCCCATCTTGTTTTGCTGAAAAATATCTTGCATACATCCAACAAGAACGTACAGACATTTCGTGTTCACAACGTCGATTTCATCGATGAAAAGGAAAAGTTTTTTAGAGACCGTCACTTTCCTCTGTGAGTCGTTTCCGTTATCAAGGCTTGACCCATTTCATAAAATATTTTCTTAATTTCAGGATTAGGTAACTTCTTTAGTGGTATATCCTCTGACAGAAAAGCTTTTAGGCGATTCTTCGACACCAATAAGGCTTGTTTGGGGTTCTGCTGAGTCTTCCAATCGGCTTCGCTGCTTGGCTACCTCGCGATGGCTGATGTAAAATCGCCTCTCGTGTCGTACAATACAATTGCAGTTTTCAGTATAACTCGCTGTTTGGCGTAGACGTAAACTCTTCCAGATATTCGTCGATTATACTTTGAATCTTCTACAAGGACAAAACAGCCACCTTAAGTATCCTTTTGTATTGAAACAAAATGTCTTAATTATAGCACAATACTCATCAAATCGCTTGGTGACAGATCGAAATTCGAACAAAGCAGGAAACCAGACAAACAGAAAGTGGCTGTATTTTGAGACCCGGGTGACAACTTCTAATTAGCCAGTCAGGAGCTAAACTATTTGCGATGCGCAGAAACAATCGTTTTATTTAAACAATGAAAATCTTTTTCCTAAGGTTTTTATCTGGAATAATAGATATTGTATTTTAACGTGATCTATGAGAGTTTAGCCAACTTTTTTTTTACTTAATACTAATGTTTTGACTTTACTGCTGGCCTAACGAGAAAAGTTTAACTTTAATGACATAGAATAAATATTTTTTCCCAGAAGTATAAATATCTTACCGTCAATCATTTTAGTGCACTAAAAAGCACAGATTCTGCATAAAATGAATGTCGTTAATAAAATATGATAATGCATTTGGACAATCGTGTTGTTAAAATAATAACATATTTATCAGAATTTTAAGAAAGCCAGAGAACTTTGCATGTGAGCGTCGTTTTTCAGTTGACATGTGTTCAAAAACGCCTATGGAGTAATGGAGGTTTATATTTTTACGTTTGAAAAGTGTATTATTAATTTCATTATTACCTACACAGAGTTAAAGCAAGTAACTTGATTATACGAGTATACCTTATTATCAATAAAAATACAGGATCAGAAATAAATTTGGAAACACTTACATAAATTAACACTGCAATCAATTTGTACTTGCATGATATATATATATATATAGGTTTTTAAAACAGTATGTTTGCAGCGTAATGAAGCACGAAGTGTTAAATATGAATATTATTAAGAAGACTGTATTGTATTATACAATTTGTATAAACCAACAAAATATAAACCGTGACCAAATATCAGTAAAATATCGAGTATTGTCCATAACGTAAGAAACAATATTTAATTGCAATAAGTATGAACAGATTTGAAATCCATTAGCAAAAGTTTACAAAAAAAATACTTATCATTAATTTTTTTTAAGAGTTTAACAACAAATTGTGTACAAAAACTTTTTCTCCAAGGATTCTGTCATTATGCATGCTCGGCATTGTGTTACTAATAATATATATTCTTCAATAAACGTTAAGAAAGACGTCTAGATAATTTTAAGTCGTTGTATTTTAGCTTCTTTTCAAATAATAGAAGAATATGTGGACCTGGAATCACTTTGAACAATGTTTTAAATTGATTTTTTTAGCCTGCAAATCATCTTATTTAAGATTTTATTTTGAGCTATATAATTAGTAATTTTATAAATAGTCTAACTATCTGTATGAAGTGCAGCACTGTTGGAAATTTTTAAAACTAATTATTTATCTTTTCCAAAAATTTTCCATTATTTTTTCCTATTTATCTACATTAAGACCAAAAGGGCCGTGGATTAGCGTGTTGAGAGAGAGCTTCATACTATCACGTTTTAACTTGACACATTGTATACAACTGGAAAAGCAGTACAGAATCCAGCTATTTTCTTACTCAATGCAACATAAAGAAATCATCATATTTGCATTGGAAGTAAAAGCAAGTTTAACCCAAATTTACCGACGGCCTTAAAGAACCAAAATAATATCTTTATATGTGACATTAAATGTGAAAAGCAGCAAATTTCATAAGAAAGTGAAAGAAAGGTGTTTGTGATATATTATTTACTGAAAGTAGATGGTTAGCTTAGGAATTTCAAATTCCTCATTAGTAGATGAACTAATTAATCAACCTACTTTTAATACAGAGATCAAGAGATAATTATTAACCAAAATTTCACAAATGAAGAGTTGTGCAGTTTAGCTTGAAACAAATAAAAAATAATATTAAGGGTAATTAGCCAGAGACATCGCGCAGGCGTGGAGTCGTGTTTTGAGAAATGGCATTGATGTATTAGAGTTGATAATGGATTTACTATAGTATTTCCAGGTCATAGGCATTTAGAATAAAGCCAATGATTACACTGGTCAACAAAATTAAATGTATTATACTCATTATGAATGCAAACCAACTTTTTTAGACTAATTTTTCATGCTGATTTCAAAATTTCACTCCATTTGTATGCAGCACGCATCAGTTTTTCAGTAGATACATGCAAATATTTACATATTTGTATATATGAAATCATTAACGTAATAAATAAGGACATATTATTTTTAGAAAGTAAATGAGTTTATTGAGTTAAAAATCATCACTATCATTCTACAAAGAGTGAATACACAAAAAATGGGTCAGACAAAACAGACAAAGTTAGAACAACAGAGTTAGAAACATTGTGATTTGGATTTCCTGCGGTGTTCCTGATCTGGTTGATCACGGTAAAGTGTCCAGCAGTAGTCAGCCAGCATACTGTCATTCCAGAAGCCTTGGTACCGTTTCTCCATAGCACTAATGTCCTGGTGAAATCTGTCACCATGTTCATCAGTCACTGCTCCAAGGTTATCTGCGAAGAAATTCAGATGGGAGTCCAAGAAGTGAACTTTCAGTGACATGCGACAACCCATTGCCGAGTAACATTTCAGAAGATCCTCGATGCCATCCTTGTAGTCCATTGCCTTCTTGTTGCCAAAGAAATTCTCACAGATCCAATTGAAAGCATTCCAGGCAGGCAGTTCCAGTTCATCCAGTGTTGTCTTGAAGTTGACATCTTTGAGTACTTCTCTAATTTGGGGTCCGACAAAGATACCCTCTTTCAACTTCGCCTGTGTGATTTTGGGAAACTTTTCTATAATATACTCAAACCCTCTGGCATTTCTCTTCCCTAGTGTCTTTACAAACTGTTTCATCAGTCCAAGCTTTATGTGCAAAGGAGGCAATAGGACACTACATGGATCTACAAGAGGTGTATTCTTGACGCTAGACAGTCCTGGCTGGTGTGATGTTCTTGTCTGCCAGTTTGACTCCGAATAATGTCTGTCAGTTGCCCAACTATCCCATAGACACAAGAAACAACAGTATTTTGTGAAACCTGCCTGCATTCCCATTAACATCAGACCAATTATGACTGGACAATTTGAGATGTTGAAATACCTATTTCATCAGACAAAACTTGATTGGTTAATTTAAGATGATGAAATATTGCATCTGAACTATGCAGCAATGAATAATGTAGTTTATTTTAAAGGTATGTTTCCATGATGTAAATGAAATACATGCATACACCTCATTAATTGGAATTTCTATATAATGCATGAGCTGAAACCAAAAAACTTTCTCATCTTGAAAACTGTACGTGATGTCAAAAAACTAATTGTATATTTGAAATCAGCATTAAAAACTACACTAAGTACACCTTGACATATGCTTGATGAAAAATACTTGTTGACCAGTGTTATCAATTTACAAAGGCTAATCGTTTTTACTAAAACTAGAGGGGTTAAAATAGCAAATTAGCTATGATTCTTGAACGACTATACATCGTCATTTTTTTAAATAGATTTTTTAATAATTAGAATAAATTACTGGCAGTTTTAGTTAATAGTAGCAATATTAATTATCCAACTTAAGAAAAATATTAATGGCTATTTTTATTTTCTGGGAACTTTGCATAAACCCAGGATGACTAACTGCTTCCTTGTGGCTATCTACTAAAGTAAATCGACATATGTCTGTACAACTCCAGCAAGGGCGATGAATGTACAATGTGGTGATCTTTAGATAAAATCCTTATTTAGTACAAAACAAACAAAATCAAATTAATAGGTAGTTAAAAAACACACGAATTTAATTCTAAAATCAACAAACATTCTTCTTGTTTTAGCAAGCGCTTGCGCATTTAACCAACATGTAAATCATAACTATATATTTCGGTTTTGTTCCAGTTATTCGCTATTAAAGCTGTGTTATAGCTTTAAATATGTGGCATGCAGCTGACACTAAAACAGAAACCAAAGCGAATTCTGTATATATATATCAAAAGAGATTTTATGTTTGTCGACGATGCTGGAGGATACCCTTATTTTGCCAATCTCGGAAGTTCTGATTTATGAGGCCAAGGTTACGGTTTACTGAAGTGTAGAAGCATTTGAACGGCATTAATCGTCACGCGACAAAACATGATGCGTTTAACTTAGAATCTCTCCATCCATTGAGATCTATAGTGACCCAAGGACACTGATTTGCTTTCTGTGGATAAGTTGTTTTCTTCTGCTGCTCGCAAAACCAGTTTGGTTTTTGGGTTCCCGGCTGCTATCCCTAAATAATGTAAGTAAATAGTACCGATGTTTATGGTTAAATCACAGATTAAGTTTAAACCAATGGAAATTGTTTTCTTATGATAACAATGTTATTTTTTTATTGTATATCAGAAAATTTGTTCCTGTTTTTGCGTTTTGAAAGTAGACAAACAAATATTTAAGAATTTTTTTAAAACATGAAAGGGTAATAGAGTACAAGTGAAGAAAAATTCAAGAACGCAGGAAAGAAAATACGTTTGGCGGTTTGAGCCACAAAAAAAATAGTTGACAATTTACCAATTTTCTGACTTCAACCAGGTATACTGTTATAAGTATATATTTTTTTTGCGCAGACAAACGGTATGGCGTTTCTGCATCCACAACAAAAAAATGCACAACATGAAGATAAAAATGAGAACGTTTACCTTTTCCAGGGCTTGCAAAAACGTATTACCTACAGCCTTAGTAAAAATAATTAAAATCTAATATAAAAAAATGTTCACTAGATAAAAAATGCTATTTTTTTATTTAATGGCCTTGTCTTCTGTTTCTCTGTCATCAATTAAAGATGGAATATTTACCAGAAACAAAGTGTGCATTCAGATGATTTTTTTTTTCAGTTTTCAATGACTACATCTCCGTATTTCCTCAATATACTATAGGTTACATTCAGTTAGACTGATGATATTTATTTAGTTACTAAAAAAAGGAGACCTTGCATTAGTCTCCGTCAGCATTCTGGAAACATTTATGGGAAAATTGTTCGAATACATTAGGTTACATTTACACTTTTCAGCAAAAGAAAACAAGTTTCAGTTCCACTTGGCTTGTTCATGCACAAGTATTTCAGCCAGTTAATAAAGAAGTTATAAAAATAAGCTTGTCAGATTCTAAGCGCCATCACGTAAAAAATTAACTACAGAAATTTTTTTTAAATATATATTATTATCGTGTTTTCTTTTGATTGTATTTTTTCTTATATATAAAATAATAAATCTGGAAAATAATAAGCGCCATTAAATTCACTTAATAATCGAATAAAATTATTAAAAGGAAAAAATTTTTTTAAATCGTTTTCATGTATGGTAGTTACACTCTTTAACTCATTAAAAATGCGCTGGTTCAAATGACTTCAGGGTTAGCAAATGTTACACGTTGGACTAGAAATCGGTTTCTTTCCAAAGATTGAATTTCGCATGCCTATGCCAGTTAAAATACACCATAAAATCGAGGAGACTGCAGCATAGCTTTAGAACGCTTTAATGAAGTATATAAATAGCAAATCACTGCCTAAATGAAGCTGAAGTTTCTAGTCGAATTATTCGTCATCAACTGGACGACAGCCCACACTGTGATCATCTATCTCTGATCAAAATGCAGGAAAGCCATTGCTGTTGCCGATCGTCGTTGATCAGAACAGCGAAAACAAAACAGTCAAAAGGATGACAACAACCAATGAGAAATGGGTTTCTTTCTAACCATATTTCCTTACAGTACCAGTTAGTGCAGTTAAGATCGATTATTACGGTAAATTATCAGTGTCTGGGTTAGCTAGGCTACTATTGCTTCAGTTTAGTGGAATTTGTTGGCAGGCATTTAAGGAAGAAACGGATAGTGTTCAGTTCGCATGTCTTTGATAGTTTCTTTTCATTTTTCTGTTTGTCAAGTGAAAAATGTACAACGGCCGTCTTATCCCAAAACAGCCAGCAACAAATAATAATTTGGCGTTTTTAATGGTTATATTTAAAAAAAAAAATTATGGTCAGTATACTTTTCCTCAGATAATAACGTATTTGGAACTGATAAAACATAGAGACCTAGGTTTGGGCGTATAAAATATTTCGATGTTTTTAATGCAATTTAACACTCCAAAGTAGCATTATTTGTTGGATTGTTTTTTTTTTCCTGTACTTCTAACAAAACCAATTCGATTTTCAAAATCAATATACTAAATAATACGATATTTCTTTACAGGTGAGAAAATTTCCGGCCTCGCCAATCCGGTTAAACACAAAACATTTAAATATCGGTTTTTGGCTTACAATGACGGAAACTCGTTTGAGACCAGTAATATCGGGTGGCGCAGCATTGTGTTAAAGAATCCCGTTGTCTATCAGATTCCGGGTGGGTAATGGCAGATCATCCGCCGATGTTGAGGAAAAGACAAAAAGTCTCTTTGATCGCTTCTTTTGTTCTTTCTGGCGGCGTTTTACGTGTTTGAGGAATTCTTTTCTTCAGGTCACATTTTTAGACCGGAGCTTTGTTTGACAGCGTGGGGTTTGTTTTTTTTTTAATCTGCCCATAACCCCCTGAACCCTTCCTGCTTTGGTGTAGAAAACTGTCCAAATGTCGAAACGTTACTACAGCTTTTAAAAAGAACAGTTTTTTTTTTTGGAACTGCTTATTGTTTACTGTTATTATTATCAGTGAGCAAAACGTGAAGATGTCTGCCTGCTCTCCCCAACATTATCACCCCTACTGCCAACCACCAAAGACACAAAATCGCTTCCTCTAAAGATATCCAAAACTTTACCATAAGACCACCCTTCACGGTTAACAACCAAACTCCACCAATCCTCAAAACATCCAAACAGCCAACGACCATGTTTCTTCCTAGAAAAATAAGATTAGGTGTTAATCTAGCTACATAAATAAACATAACCAATAACACCCCAACGTAAGCCAAAAAAGCACATAACCATACAAAGATCTTACCACCATTCCCTAAAATACTCTAAAAACAACCTTCGTTAACACAACTATGATCCCCCCTCTTAATGACCGAAATACCAGTAAACCCTCAAAACAAACCCTAAAAACCCCTGCTCACCCATTAAATTACACAAATTATATGAACAATATACAGGGTGTCCGTAAAGTTACTATACAGTCTTACAAGTTACTGGTCGTTGTTTCAATGCCGGTACGATGACATTTCTCAGTTTGTCCAGGTACCTTTCTCCTGTAACAGTTCCGTCGAAGAACTGTGGACCCACAATTCCATCAGACGATATTCCTGCCCAGACAGTTATTCCAGGCTGGTTCAATTGGGACGTGATCGTAAACTGGTAAGACTGTATAGTAACTTTACGGACACCCTGTATAAAGGACACAATAGAATTAAAGCCGTCTTCACCTCACAAGAAATAGTTGGAGCCACAGCATACAAAGCCCATAACAGAGAGTACATAGCATTAGAAGCCTAGCACCCACCCCAAAATTTGGCTCCTCGTGTTCTCCCGTAGAAATATCTCCCCCTTAACTCCTTTGAGGTCCCCTTATTAAACACGGCTATCCTCGCCTCCAGGATCATGTGGCCTGAGCTCATCATACCCTCATAGAAGGTACACTAAAGAAGGCAGGTAAGGAACTTCTTTTCACCTTCCTTTTAGATCTGTACTCAATTTTCCTTCAAATAGGGGAGACAACACAAGTGAGAGAAGCGTAGTGCCGCAGTAATCCGTTGGAGAACATTTTATAGGTCGCAAAAGGCAGTGAAAACCTTACTAAATCTTTGTTATTTTTAAATGTGGGAGAAAATCGAAGTGGCGGGATCCAGAAGATCAGCTGGTGAGAATAAACCATGCCCAATCGAGCTGAGCGCAAGCAGAGATCGAACTGGCGGTCCCCAGCATAACCAGTAGAGCATTATCAGTTGCTATTTAATAAATAATTCTTTTCCGAATTTTATAAATCCACTAAATTGATGATATTATAGAAAACTACTTTTTAAAAGAAGATTGCCGTTTTAAAATATTTCGTCGTTAAAGGCGTGGAATTCAGTATTAAAAGTGTACGAAAAACTGCAACTTAATTGCTACAAGACAGCTTTAAACAATGATACTGCAACATTGGGGATATTCTGTACTGTTTTTGGTTGAAAACTTGAAAAAGGAAAGTAGAAAAAGCATCACTATCAACACCTACAGATTAAGTGCAATGATATATATATATATATATATAGAGAGAGAGAGAGAGAGAGAGAGAGCCAAATAATTGTAATAAACAAAATATATAATAAAAACTAAGTATCAAAAATGAAGCTAAATTATAGTATAAGAAAGGACACATTTTATGTTTTGAGGTATTTTTAAAATGTTAGTATTTTTAATATAATTATTTGCGTACGCTCATTGCTAATTATATTTCCTAATGTCGTAATAAAGAAAGAATTGTATATTCCTAGTTGATTCAAGTTAACGAAATAAAATGCCAAATAAAAGACAATAATCTTTTCAATGAATACATTTGTAAAAAATATATCTGTACAGCGCAGAAATACTTTGTTTTTTTCCTTTAATGTAGCCCAATGTACAGAAAAAACTCAGATAGACGGAGAGGTTGGACTGATGCTGTGAACATTTGACACCAAGTGACTGGATTCATATTCTCTTTACTAATGAGTTAATCCTTAGCCTTTAATGTGACTCACGGCGCGTACTCATCTGGTGGGAACGCAGAACACAGCCATATCCAAACATCATAAAAGGGGATCACTTATGTGATAGAGGTGTGATAGACTGTAAAGGGATTTTGTTGTTTGAGCTTACAGATATGCATCGGCAGTATCAAGGAGGTAGCCTGATTACAATGAAGTATAGAGATGGGATTCTAGATCCGTTTGTTAAACCATATGTAGCAGCAATTAGGTATATCTTCCTTTTAATAAACATTAACGCTTGTTGCATAAGGTACTTTTTGAACGACCGATATCTTCAAAACCAAACTATAGCTCTATCATATGTCTAGCACGCTAGACTTGAGATGCTTTAGAAAGACGCGTTGTCTCCCCGCCCAACCTTCTCTAAAATCACCCCAAGAACTGCTAATTTTTATGATAAAAGAAAAAAATAACTTTATCGTTCACTGCACTCGCTGGTGGGTTCTAAGCAGCTTGAAAAGCCGGCTGTGAATCATGTATTGCCTTCAGGCTTATAAATACCATCGTCTACTGAATATGTCAACTTCATTTTTGTTTGCACTCTTTGTTAGGGTTTTTTTTTCTTGTTTTTGATTTAGTCCTGTTTTTATTGGCAATTCGCATAGTTCTTTGATGATAATTGTGTTTCATGAAAAAGAGTTTGTGTTGATCATTTGATGAATAAAAGTTTTAACTTTTGGAACAGTCTTTGTTGCTTAACGTTTAGAAACCAGTTACATTGATTTGCAACTGGTGTGAAGTAAAATGTGACAATTAAAGAAAGCATATTGACATTTGTAATCGGAAACACTGAGGAAGAGCATAAATAAATGATCATAGAAAATTCTTTTCTGTCAACACATCGGCCATATTAAAAATATTAAAGAGCTATGCAGGACCCAGATACTACGAAAGTGATATCACTCAAAGACTAGAATGAAAAGTATTGTAATATCTGCAGTATTATTTGCTGGCCATTGATAATATAATTTGAAGATTCTTTGTAATAGTGAAGAAAAATCCATTAATAATAATAATAATAATAACAATATGTGATATTAATTCTACATTATTTGTACTGGTCATAAACTGTCATTTGTGGATACATTGGTTACCTAGGTATCCTTTTTTAAATAATCTATATAAACTTAATGTTTTTTAAAATTTTATTATTAATATTATTAATAACTATTTTGTATAATACACAAAATAAACGTTTGGTCTTAAATATTTCATTCATGATGGACAAAAGCAAATAAGGTAGGATTCATACTCTTCCAAATATGCCAAGCAATAGTGTCGATTAGGTTGGTGATACATATATTTACTGCTGACAGTCTTAATAAAAAAAAACGTGTTATACTGTGTGAGTCGACCGGCAACGCAGGAGATGGTATGAATTCTCGTACCATCACGTAGGCATCGAGACACTCGATTACAGGCTGACAAATATAATTTACTGACGTCACTTGTCGTCGTAAACCTGTTGCAGGATATTCCTGTAAGGCTTTCAGAAACTTCCGGTTTGTCAGCGGCGTTGGCTAGCAACGTTCTTCAAACAGGTCAGACATCGCTCAAAGGGCGAAACGAGATGGTTGGAGAAGGACATTAATGTTGGCGATCTGCAGAAACTTCCAGGACCATTGGCTTTGTTAAGTTAGAACGCTTTTTCTTACGTTTATCAGTGTTAGCTTGTATGTAAGAGACAATAAGGCGCTGTTGGGTCTTATCTATCTGTCTGATCGTCATCACGTTTATGTTTTATGTTTAGAAAATCTTGTAGGTGTAGGGCACTCCTTCTAGCATAAACTTGAAACCTGTCACCATGACAAACAAAAAAAAGGAGATCTCTTTTGTTCATTAAAAGCATGCTGGGATTAAACAATTTACTGCTATCATTTTCCAACCATGGCTTTAAAGTAGGCGTTCAGTGTATGCATGACAACTCTAGAATATTTATTGACCTAATCTTTACAATTATTTGTTCTGTGCCAGCAAAGTAAAGGCCATTTAGCTTTTTTATGCGTTGAGTTTGAACGAACATCTACACGCGCACCTTTGTACTTTTTCTGACTTTCAAAAATTATATTACTAGCTGTTCACCTTTTACTTTTACTTTAAGAATTTTCAAGTGAAACCATTTTTAAAAAAAAACTCTCTTGATGACCATTTTACACTTATTTTATAGAACCATTAGACTCGCAAACTGTTGCGTTATTTACTAAATGGTCGTTTTTGTATCTACGATACTTGTTTATGTTCTCATGATCTGACTTCATAAAAATTCTGTAACAGAGCGCAGTGATGTTTAGTGTTAATAATAATCGTGTATAGCATAAACTTATAAACTCCATTTACAGACGTCCCACTGTAATTTAGTGTAATACTGCATAAAATGTACTTCAGTCGTTATAGTGGTGTCAGTTTCTTACGTAGCTTTTAATTAATTCCTTGGCTTTGTACATAGAGAAAATGAAAAGGATATCCAGAATGTGCTTTCTTTAATTAGAAAGTTCATAAAAATATATATTGATTAATATAATGCCCTCACTAATGTCAGAATATTTTAAATATTTTGGCATGTAAACAAATAAAGGTACTTTATTGATCTGAAACGTTTATAGCCATATTTTAAAGATTTTCTATTGATTTCTGATACAAATTGAGCAGGGATACATCAGTGACTAATATACATTTATATTGACACCCTATCTTATAAAAAGAAATAATTGGAATTTATATTGCATCTCAGTTTTTTAAAAAGGAAAAACAAAGATTTAAGAAGCTTGAGTCTCTGCATTGTTTATTGATAGTTTATCATATAATAATATAATATACGCTTATGGTTATAAATGACTTCTTCTATAAAAATTAGGAGAGAGATATTTCAATTTAAAATTTCGTATGAAAAAGAACTTATCGTGAGACATTTGACATTTGAACATTTTCTAGCAGTCACATTCAAATATACATGGAATCTAAGGTACTAAAATGTCCCATATATAATGCAAGGATTACTTTGTAGGAATTTCCACAATTATAATAAAAACTTTATTAAAAATTGCTCACATTTTCAATATCCAGTGATGACTTTCACTCTAAATATATTCAATATTTTTAAAATTCTGTTCAATTATAATACTTTTAGGCGCACTCTGGTTTCCAAATATCGGTTACCGAAAAAGTATGAATGTCCGAAAGCGACATGCTTTCTAATAGATTCGTACAGGTGCCACTGCTACTTGTGCTCCTCCACTACCTAGTCAGTGTTCCGTCTCTTTTTCTTTATTATTAACTTCCCGAAAAAAGTAACTATGAATGAAATGTATTCAGTTTGAGAGAGAGAGAGAGAGAGCTTAATGTAGATTAAAATAGGACTCGTAATAACTAATTCTCTTATTTTTCCAGTTATAATGAATATATCCAAAGCTTAAAATATCCTTTTAAACACCAAAACACGACAAAAATGTTTAGAATATCATTCAAGAAGTAAGCTCGCCTATCAGCGGTTATTTATTAAAATATATTCTGAGAATCAGGGTGCTGAAGATGTTCAAAGAAAATCGAGATGGATAAGATTACTACGGGGTGTTTTATTATTCGATTTTATCTTCTTTTATGTGATTTTGGGTTTTTTTCCTGTTGTTACTATAACTGTGGCGGGCTATTCTGCTGTTATTGAGTAGGATATAGAGGTGATTTATATTTAAATTAACAATTAGAGATTTGTTAATATTTTAATAAAGCCAATATTATTAATACCTGCAATGTGTAGTCGGAAGATACTTTTCTTCTCTTTCAGACATTTAATGTTTGCTACTTACGTTTAGAAGTCAAATATTCGCATCACTTTTGTTTTTACTATTTCAAGAACAATTTATAGTTTTTAAATTTGTGTTATGCATTCAGTTAGTTTTTTATTTTATCTTTTTTCTTTTGATTAATGATTTAAAAAAAACTATATTTTTCTGCTTACATCAGGTTTTTAAATTTAATTTCTCCAATTTAAAAAAAGTAATGGCTCTTTTACTGGGAAAAGGCCAATAGGTAAAACCTGCTTACTCAACCTTTGCCGCAGCATATCTAAAAGCATCATGATAAAACATTTTAAATTACAACTTAATATAATTCTGCAGCAAAGAACAAAACAAAATTTTCTGCTAACATAAAGGCTGCTTAGGAATGGATGCCGATATATCTTTGTTTACTCGTTCAACCTGAGCACACCGAAGCTCTGGCATTATTTGGTTACACTTCTGTTAAATATTCGAAAGAATCCTTTCTTTTTGTTACATCATAGGTAAAGTATCAAATTTAAATTAGCCGCTATATTTCAAATTTTACATAAATGCTCAAGTCAGCGAGGTCTTGGCTGCGTTTGGTGCCTAGGTTCTGAACCAGCTCGTCTGTGTGGGTATTTTCCGGAGTGTCTTGTTTTCCTTTCAGAAGTTCTATAATGTAGTTCTTTGCCTTTTAAGTCAGCGGTGTCCTGTATTAGTGTTCTTCTCTTCTAAATTTTAGTTATTATTTAGTGATAACAAATAATTTCCAATAGCTAACTGTAATACATACTTTCTTTTATAAAAGGCATGTTTTACATCAGTGTTAAAGTAAAATTAAGCGTTAACATTTTCTGATTTTGCATACAAAATTTTTAAGTTTTCTGTAAAATTTAATGTTTATTTAAAAAATAAATGATTATTTTACTTTAAAATGTTATTTTTTGTACTATCTCAAAAAAACTTTTTTTTCAATTGAAAACTCCCAGTTTTACAATAAGATAGATATTTTTTTACGTCAGTGTATTTAATCACGTTGGCAACCACGGGAAAATATCTACAATTAAGACATGCTGACTAGACTAAACGTACCAGCAGAAATGAAAGGCATGAGCAGAACCACCGTTTAGAGATAGAGAACATTTCATTTGAATGAAATGGTTTAGTTTTATTTTATTATAATTAATTCGAATCAACCAGAAAAAAATTTTCTTCTTCGTTTACTGGTCATTAAGAGCTGTGGGCTGAGTAGTATGCTGGCTTGACTTGCTTTCGGAAGGTCTCGCTTAGGCTTAATCTCTAGCTAGTGGCATATATTTTCTAACCCTTTTGTGACAACTTCTTTCCGTGAGCTTTCTTCAAGGACTCCAGTGCTCTTTCACTTTAATTCTAGCAGGGTTTTCCTCGATAACACCAGTACTGTTCATGAAACGTGAGAGGGTTAAGAAAGTTCTTGTCATGAGAACTTGGATTACCACCAATCATCCAGATAGAAGTAGCATTTCACGTTATCGCTCCTTATAAATTCTGCACCTGAGTTTCCATAGCTGGACATCACGGTAATGCATATTGCTAACAAAAGCGAAACCATGGGTTGCTTTATAAGCTTACTGTGCGGAAAGCAATAATTTTTCAGAAAATGAATTTGTTAAAAACATTTTCCAGCAGTGCGAGTTTTTTTAAGCTACTGACAAACAAAACTTTTTAATAACTTCCCACAGCTATTCTTCCACAGTTGCAAAAAGTATAAAGGGGATAAATTCCTGCAACTGCTTGCTTTCACGCGTTTAAATTATTATTTTGTAATCTATTTATATAAAAACCCTCACATAAGAGACTTATCGCACTTTATATAAAATATAAACTTCTATATTTTCTCCCTTATCTAAATAACTTTTAATTGTTTTCATTGTAGTTACTGATTTAATTAGGCAAACATTTTAGCATAAAATACAAGAAATCAGGTAGTAAATTTTCAACACGTCTTTTGCTTTGAATGGTATCCCGCCTTCAGTGATAAAATAAAAATATATGTGTGAATTGAAACAGACAGTCCAGCTACTTTCATTTTAAGACTTTTTACCTTTCATTTAACGTTGGCACATATATCAAACACCAAAACACTACATTATAAAGCTTTGCAAGCAGCATTAAGCTATGGCAATAGCAGAGAACAAACACAACATTTTAGATTACCTCTGAAATGTAATTACTTCAAAGTGATGGTTACTTTTTTAAAAAGCTAATGGTTAAATTTTCATGTAGCTTCTACCGATACGAATATCGATGGCCGAGAAATAGGTAAAATATATAAAATCAAGGAAATTCTTGCAGCTTGGTTCCTATTTATCTTGTGGGTTTGGTGTTTGGTTATTAGAGTAATTTTTCTGTCTGTCCTGTATCAACCGATTTACAAGACTTTTAGGCGCACTCTGGTTTCCAAATATCGGTTACCGAAAAAGTATGAATGTCCGAAAGCGACATGCTTTCTAATAGATTCGTACAGGTGCCACTGCTACTTGTGCTCCTCCACTACCTAGTCAGTGTTCCGTCTCTTTTTCTTTATTATTAACTTCCCGAAAAAAGTAACTATGAATGAAATGTATTCAGTTTGAGAGAGAGAGAGAGAGAGCTTAATGTAGATTAAAATAGGACTCGTAATAACTAATTCTCTTATTTTTCCAGTTATAATGAATATATCCAAAGCTTAAAATATCCTTTTAAACACCAAAACACGACAAAAATGTTTAGAATATCATTCAAGAAGTAAGCTCGCCTATCAGCGGTTATTTATTAAAATATATTCTGAGAATCAGGGTGCTGAAGATGTTCAAAGAAAATCGAGATGGATAAGATTACTACCGGGGTGTTTTATTATTCGATTTTATCTTCTTTTATGTGATTTTGGGTTTTTTTCCTGTTGTTACTATAACTGTGGCGGGCTATTCTGCTGTTATTGAGTAGGATATAGAGGTGATTGTGCTTTTTACATTGGATTGATAACATTACATTGAAAAAAAAGAAAGCACTACTATTGAACAGACATCAGCAAAGTCTATTATTATAACAAAAGTAACAAATTCGTTTAAAAAAAACTCATACAGTAATATAGAATTTTTAATAATTGATTATTAACAAGTAAATAACAATTCTTTTTTTAAAATTTGTTTATGAAATTTTATTCTCTTGTCATATTCATAATAGGAAAATATAAATAAACAGAAAGAAACAGAATACACGTATTTTATTTATTCTTTTATGATTTGAAATTTTATCTGCAAAACTAAGAGAAGGCATTTGATCATATTTATCCATATTAATATCATTTTTGTTCATCACATGCATCCTTGTATCTCATAGAATACTTCACCTTGCTTCTGAAGTCTATGGAGTTCAATTTCTTTTGTACACGTGTTAAAACAATGTTCAGTTCTCAATGTCTTTCTTTCTATTAGTTCCCGTTACAAAGGTTTTGTCGGTTTTTATCTTATGTTAATTTGGGGTTCAGTTTTTTTTCATGCTTGTTAAGGTGTATGTAGATAAGTTATATATCGTTTTGTAGCGTGTGCTTTGGCATAAATTTCGCAAACCTACCGTTTTAAAAATCATTAAATGGATATTTGTTTCAAGGTTCTGAGTGAAGCTTGGATAGAAACGTTTTCGTGCCATTTTGCTTCACAAGTTCAAACTGGGCCACAAAGCGAGCGAGGCAACTTGTAACATTAAGCGAGGATGGGGCGAGGACAGCAAATGAGCGCACAGTACAACAATGGTTTGCAATGTTTTGATCATGACATGTCAGCCTCGAAGATAAGGAATGTAGCGGACGTCCTTCCAGCTGTGATGACGAGCGTCTGAAAGCCTCAGTTGAAGCCGATTAAAGAAAAACAGTGCGATAAATTGATGGAAAGCCTGACGTGAGCACTGAAAGTGTTTTGCGGCATCTTGACGCCATCGGCGAGATGAAAAAATCTGGACAAGTGGATGCCTCACAAGTTGAATGAACAACAAAAAAAATCATCTGGTGGACTACAACTGATGTCATCTACTATAACTTCTTGCAACGAAGCGAGACCATCACAGCTAAAAGGTACTGTTGTGAATTAAACGTTGTTCATCAGAAACTCTCCAGACGACAACCAGCATTAGTGAATCGAAGAGGTCCAAACCTGCTCCACGACGATGCTTGTCCTCGTGTTGCAGAGGTGACTCTTCAGAAGCTGAACACGTTGGGGTACGTAGTTCTCTCTCACCAAGCTTATTCACCAGTCCTTTCTCCCACAGACCACCACCTTTTCAAACACCTCGACAGCTTCCTCCGTATGAAACCCTTCTCTAAACAGCAGCCATTGAAACTGCCTTCCAACAGTTTATCGACTCCTGATATCTAGATTTTTTCAAAATTGTATAAATGCACTTGTAACTCGTTGGCAGAAGTGTATTGATTGTAATGGAATTTACTTTGATTAATAAACTTCACGTTCAGCATCGATATGAAGTCTCATTGTTGCGGTAAAAAAAACGACAGAACTTTTGTAACAACCTAATATATAAATATATTCCATTCATACATTTCATCGACTTAGAGATAAAACAAATTAAAAAAAAAAAAACATTCGAACTTTATTTACCCATTTTTGACGACCTCAATGTTTTTAAAGTTAATTGTACGTAAAAATCTTTAGTTTTTTTGTACTTTTGCCAAAGCCATTTTGATAACCACTTTTAGGTTACACCAAGTTCAATAGCCAAGTCTATATACTTCCCACCGTATCTTAGATATGATATGATATAAAGCGATCTTTATCAATCACCAAACAGTGTATATTTAAAAAGTGGCTGCATACAATCAATTGATGACCAACTTGCAGCATTGCAGTTAGCATCAGTGTCAATCTTCCTGGAACAATTTTGAAAATGAGCCATTTCAAGTCTTAATTCATATGACTATTGTCTCCTGTCAACTATTGTGGATTTTACTTTACAGCTGACACTGACATCGGCTACACTGTATTTAATTATTATACCTACAAACGAGCTTGCATTTCAAAATTACTTTTTTTTCACTGAATTTCTATAACCGGAATCTTTTGCTGAGATAGGGTGTTTGCCACGTTCGAAAATAGACCTTTGTGTTGACAACACCTTATGGAAGTCTACACTTTTTATCACCCGTAATAATAATAGTGATAAAATTTACTCTAAACTTCTTAACTTTAGATTTTTTACAAGTATCTGGCATATATATTATGGTTTATGTTGCGTACAAATTCGTGAAGTAATGAAAGAAATGGCTTTACATCCTAAAATAATCCATTTGATGTTTTACTTTTCGGTCGAGAAAAAAGATATTCAAATGATCACGGATACCTGGTGGCATGTTGCACTAAAATATATAGTAACAACATAAACCGGCTCATAAAAT
Organism: Nautilus pompilius; assembly: GCA_018389105.1. Lineage (NCBI taxonomy): Eukaryota > Metazoa > Mollusca > Cephalopoda > Nautilida > Nautilidae > Nautilus > Nautilus pompilius. The sequence continues at coordinate 604,314 of JACATO010000343.1, read as the reverse complement.
TGTTGTAATTCGTGTTTAAAAGGAAAAAAACTTTCCAACTTGTTAAATATTACTAGTAGGAATGTTAATACTATTAATGGTAAAGTGAAAAATGTGATCAGCTATCAGTCGTACGTAAAAAAATTAGACCGTCACCTGCAAAGCTCAATAAATCAGCTAAATTTTAAAATAAACACGGCTTTCTCATTAACTTAACCCTCTGATTACCATCTGGGGTTTACTTTTATTTATTACTCATCAAACATCTATTATTCGGCAAACGCTGAGTCATAAGAGATGTGTCACACAGCAAGCCCATTCTAACGACAAATCCGTATCGTTATGATCCCAGTTCTTTTTGCATTATGAGTGCGCTGGCTAAATGTACAGCAAGTTTACCATAAACCCTGACTACCACTTCTAAGACGGAGTGCAGTTCACCGCAATTATTACAAGCGAGTTTCAACTAACGTGGCTATAGACGGTTGAGAAATAATGCGCGGCACGCGGTACCAGAACGCTGCGGATAATGAAGGAAACTTTATCCAACAGAAAAAATACGTAAATTAAAATTTATCTCGTTGTTATTGTTGTTGTTTTTTTGTTCTTTTTGCCTTTTGATATTCCTTCTCCCCATCTTCCGCTGTCAGCCGTTTACAGCGAGAATCGATTATATTCTGTTGCACTTTAACTCTGGTAAATTGTAAGGTGCCCGGCGCCATATTAGTCTTATGACGTGTTATCCTATAGCGAACAGCTTATGCTAGGCTTATTCTTGTCGTTTTACTCGCTTGTGAATATAGTAAAATTTATTGAAGAAACCTGCACAAGAAACACGTATTAATGGCTCTTACATTTAATAAAAGCTTTCAAATCATTAAGGCCAATGAACTGTTGTATTTTAACACTAAAATAACGACTAACATTTTTATTTTAGAGTGTGGGGAGGCCTCACTACTTATTTCTCTGTCTGCTTTCTCTGGTGAAGCTGACAATAATCCTTACACGGATTTCTTTGTGGTTGTCTTACTCTTTCTTTCTTTCAGGTCTCTTATCAATACAACACTGTGCTCACTTTTAAATACTGTTACTTCTACTTTGGCACGCTTGTGAGCAAGCAGCAAGTTTAAACTGATCGTTGTTATTTTAAGCACAATAGACATATTAAAAATAAATTCGTTATCGCTAAATAACTAATTATTTTAGGTTTATTTTTACATCTTTTTTTTTGTTTACAAATTATTCAACATAAGGACTTCACTTCTTAAAGCGACTACTTTGGATTTCGTTTCTAAACCTAATCCCTTTTCCAAAAACTCTACAATCCCACAAAACTTAACGCCTCATCTGTTCTCGATGTGATTTATTTTTATAAAAAATGCTCATGTTTACTACAAAAGCGAATATAAAGCAACGTTTTTTTTTAAAAAAAATCAGTACTCGTTTATATTGAAACGATATTATTATATACAGAGGCTGGACATAAAAGAAAAAGCCTCCTCAGACTCAAAAAGGCCATTCCTTTAACATTATAAACACATTATTGCAAGCTATAAGAGCACAAATGAGCCAAAGAAACGCTTTGTTTTCAGATCACTGTGTCACAAATAAGTGATTTATGGGGAAACGATGACCATTAAAATAAGGCGTATGATTGGGCAATGGGGCGTTAGTATGAGCCAGCGATAAATTTCTGAGGAAATGTCCATTTTGTTGTCAATTGTAAAAAAAAGAATGATTTACAGTTCAAGAGAAACTATAAATAAGACAATCCGTGTGCATTCTGGATACCTTTAATCAAAAAAGGTGAATGGTGTTAGACAGGGGGTTCCATACAGCAAAGACGAAAGCCTTAAACATCGTGCAATGGTTCTGTGCAAACAAACATTTGACAGCTCAAGATTTTCGGCCGTCTACCTTTCCCGTTGATCTTACAAACATCGGTCATGCACACGATATTCAACACAAGAAGAAATATCAGAGCCAGCTGACCTAGACCGATCATCTCTAACCGCTGTTCCACTTTCGGCTGCTTTAGATACAATGTCATATGAGTATCTGTGCATTATGTGGATATCTATGCACGCGCATGGTATCCATTTAATTCATTATATTAAAAAAAATTGATCACGTTCGCATGAGCTACATAATTTATTCAGATGCTTAGATTTGAACATTGCAGTGTTTATTACGTGCAAGCGAATTTCTTTTTTAAATCTTGATGCTCCCCCCTCTCTCTCTCTTATTGTAATATTAGTTAACAGGGTTAGCAGATTTTTTGCTGTAATTTATAATTCTGCAAAATTACTTCCAGGACACAGTACTGTGTGACGGGACGGGCCTTGTTGTGTATTTGGTTGTTGCTGTTGTTGTTGGATGTTGGGTGGTGGGCGTGGCGGAGAGACTAGAGAAAATTATCTCCTCCTATTCGGTTCCAGTCTGAGCTCACTACTGAATTTATACGCTAAACCCCGTTATCCTACATCATAAGGGCCCGGCAGTGCCGATTTCGGGGGCGAAGCCCCTACTAAAACCACTTTTAAATGTGGGAGGAAGCCAGAGTACTTAGAGGAAACCCACAATGCCCGGTGATGGAGAAGAAACTATTTCAGGAAGCTACGCCAAACCGAGCCGACATCGTGTGGGTGGAAGAGGGAGGGCCTGAATCTCGGAAGTCCGCCGCTCCGATTGTGGTTTTACAACCTAGTTTACAGTAGAAGGTGCGGTATACAGTATGCTTCTTTTTTTTTTGGCTCTACCGCTCTACCGAAGGATCGAATGTTAACTTTAGTTTATATTTCCAAACCGACGACGTAAATTGATTAGCTCGGCAGTTATTTCATTTCACGCACGCAGATTATTAATTACAGATTGAATTTCCACTTCCTTGATTGAAAATAGCTGTCACTGAGGCGATACAAATCGGAGATACGTTCAGTTGAAACAGATATGCATGTACTAGCCAGAGTAATATGATCCCCTAAAACAGTACAGTCCGAAATACCCATTATCCATTGCAGCCATACTTTAAAAAGCAAAGCACCGGCCAGCAATGTTACAAATATTTCATGAAATTGTGAACACAAGATATTTACAAACGCCTGACAGACTTTCATATTATGTAGTTACTAGGTAAAAGTAAGCAGATTTTATTTGCATGAGGTGTACTAAGAAATATATCCTTTATTTGTTGATGCATTAAAAACGCGGCCATTTTATGGTAGGACATCCTTTCTCTGGTGGTTCCGGATGTTTGTCTACCAGTATTTACTAGGCGCGTTCAGATGAAACCCGGCCAGAAACAGAATTATCGAATTGTTTCCGCCAGGATTTTGTTTTAATTTTATCGAGTAATTTTTAAGTTATTTTTTTAAACTTTAAAAAAAATATGATCATTATCTGTATTCCACGACGAATCTAAAAACTCGTTTCCATAAGCAAAATACGTTTGAAAAATTAAACAGAATTTACTTATAGTATTAGAGGTTATACATAGACCAGCTTTGACAAACTTTAATGAATACCTTAGATTCTATTCAGTACAAAACTTTTTAAAAAGTTTCTATTGGTCCAAATTTTCTGTTTAAATTCTGTTACCAAACTAAGTAACATTATTTAAATCTTATTTGAAAAGCCTAAATTTTATTTATTTAATTACATATTCTTAATTTTAGAAACATTCTGTTTTAATATTTTGGTTATGATGCCACTTTGATTCTCTGCTTGGTATATTTTTTCCAAAATATATATATTTTTAAGTTGAAAATCAAAGAAATTATGCTAAATGCATCGATTCCTTGTAGATGCTATCTCTCGACTAAACGTTACAATAGACTTTTAAAACTGTTTCTGACTTAACTAATTAAAATAATTTTGTATACCATTTATGATTACGAAAAGTTAGTATGGTTTCCATTCTCATCGGGAAAGGTTTGATTTCTAAGGTTTGGAAAAACTCGAAAGAGATGGTGTAAATGAAATAAATCTATACGATATTTCATTTTCAGATTTGAACTGCATTCGTTTATTTAATTGGTACGAAATCTGCCATCGAAATTAATGAGTGCCTGATTCAGGAATGGAAAGCACTAAAATAGCTTTTACGTTTTATTATTTTAACATAAAACGCATTAAAACACTTGTCGTTTATCCTTTACGAAAATCTAATAGTTCGCCAAGCGTCTGTACTCACGAGGCCTCAAACTAGTCAGCTAAACCAATCTTCTTATTGGTCTTCTAATTAGTACTAAAATCTGGCATTTCAAGCAGATTCAGAAAAAAAGGGGTAGTGTAAATTTCAACTGAAGATAAATAAGTTCACAACCTTTTGCTTGTACATTTTCCATGGTAACCTTGCAAGTTTAGTAAATATTCGAAAACTGTCTGGCGCAATTCTCTCCTTAGCTATTTATATAATTTTTGTCATTCTTTTTACTTTCAAGGTAACAACTGTTCGAACGCAATGTCATAGATTATTTTATACTTTTACCCGTTTTATTATTTAGTCTTTTTTATTAAACTTTTTTTTTTTTTTGCAAATCACAGAATATTACATTTACTCAAAATATACACAGGTAATTACTGTATCACCTTTATATATATACATAAATGATGAGGATTTACTGTATGTGTTACAATGTAAATTAAATGTTTTCATAATAAAGCTAGTTACAAGTATATTGACATTTAATGGACCTCTGTGCCGAACAATTTTAGTGCACTAATTTCCTGCGAGAATGCAGCTATACAGTACTAGATCAGTCAGCATTAACAAATGTCCACTCTGAACGCTTTTGACTACAGATTACGATTTTCTCGAAAAAGGGATAACAGGAATGTTAAATCAGGACTGAAAATTCCTTAACACCCTGTCATAGTCGCTTTAAAGTACACAGGGAAGTCGTTTTGGCCGATGCCCTAATTGTGACCACCTCTGTGCATCATATTTCCAGATCGTTTTACTTCAGAGAACTTACTTATCAGACAAATCTTTATACAACTGTAAAACGGGAACGCCCAGAAACACCTGTCAACACGAAGCGCGTGTAAATAGATTCCTATGTTATAGATATATTTAAAGGTTAAAATATACTGTGTCATACATACCTAAAATATGTTTTAAAATTCAAAAACATGTATTATACAAATTTACCTATTCGCTTGCTTATTATGCTGACCTTCTCCCCCCCCTAAATTTTTTCGATTTCAGGAACAGTAGCAATTCTGCGTCAAAATTTGCGTCATCGTTGCCCGCATGGACCATGGCGCTGAGACTTGTACCGATCTGAATGTGACGTCCACAAATCGAATCGTTCGTTATAGGACCTCTATTTTGCGGCTAAATCATAGACTACACTGCGTTTCCATCTCAGTCGATACGCTCGAAAAAAAAAGCTCGCAAGAGCGAAGTTTGCATATATTTTGCTTAAAGCAGCTACGGTTCTGCTACGGTTCTGACCATTTACAAAAAAACAAAAACAAACAGACTGACAAAAGTATTAAATAAAATCTTCATCTGGCTTCTCCTGCACCCACTGACTTCTGAAATTCGTCAAAAATAATCTGCAGCTTTTCCAGAGGCAGAAAGTTCGTTAAAGAGTGCAGGCTTTGAATGTTAAACTAAACTGATAATTATATATTGATAATGAAAACCTCTATTTATTAATAGCGTCTATTTACGTAAACGTACGGAGTTTGATTTATTTACAAGTCCACTGCAAGCGAACCTATTTGTTTGTTTCACACTGTTGTGCTGTGTACAATTACAGTATCTTCCATTGAGAGTCTGTTGACGATGTCTTACTGTAATTTACTGCAACATTCCGGAATGTTGTAGTTAATGTGTTTACACTATTTTCAACAAGGGTAAAGAAACCGCTAAAAAAAACAACAACAAACGAAAGTAACTTTCCAAATATGAAAATCTGCTAACTTTCTTATTTTATTTCAAATTTTTTTTTCTTAAATCGATTTTGGCTGTTAAATAATCAGCTGTAAATTGTCGATCTATGTCAGTAAAATTAATTATTAAGCTGTTATTCAGTAACGACAAAAATATGAAATCTGAAAACCTGTTGCTTGTACGAATACCGTTCAGAAAATTTATAGCGTGATAGACCGGAGGGAGCCGACCAGTGCCACAGATTAAAATACTGCATTTAACCTGCATTCTCATCCAACCTATTCGCCAGATTTGTCTCTATGAGACTTCTGACTTATGCCCAAGTTGAAGGAATGGTTGCGTGGAAAAAAGGTTTTGCTGATAAAGGGATGACGGTCGAGGGGTTTCGGGACATGCAGAACAAAGGCCTTCCGCAAGACGGTCATGACCAAACACATCGCTGCCAATGAGGAACGCAGTGAAAAATAAACAGATAGATTAAGGTAAGTGATCTTTGTTGTTTTATTTTTTACCTCGTCAAGCTAAAAACTCTCTGAACGCCTGAATCGAACTGCATTTTTTTTTTAAATTTAAAATGTTCGGGCAATATAGGCTACAAAATTTCAAAACCTTCTTTACAATTTGTAAATCCATCTTTTGTGATGGCACGCGGCCGGCTTGATTTCCGAGGCCTACACACCCGCTCACCCGCTTCTTGGATTTATTCCTATTCATGATATCAGATAAAATAATTAATTTGACAAAATATCTTTCTCGATAACTTTAAATTCCTACTGAACGATTTTCCTCCTTGGAGATCGCTATTTAGATATTCCAACACAAAGTTTTTGAGCTGAATTAAACTCCTTTTTCCGACCGCACACAGGAGGGGACCCTTTTTGTTGATTCGGAGATCTGATATGTCATGGCTTAATGTTCACACAGCTCCTTTGTTCTGTGAGGTATACTTGAATGTGACCTTTAGGCCAAGTTTACGCGTTCCGAAAGGAGGCCTGAATAAGCCCCATGATTCGTCTCACCGCCCAGTTTAGTAAGCGGTCTCCACTCAGAGAAATATTCTCGGCCATATATCTGACCTACATCTTATTGGCTGAAAGATCAGCGGACTTAGAGGCAACAAACACGAATACTTTCCGTGGGGAAACTCCGCCACGACAGACATTCCGCTGAGCAATTTTCATCCCAATCACAGATTTACATCGCTAGTTACGACAAGAAAACAAGTGAGTGCTCATTCCCTTTTTTTAAAAAAAATCTCTTTTAACCCTTCTATTAGGTTGCGATTTTTGTTTTGGAGGGGGTCATAATGTTTGTGTACAGCATCGGTATTGGAAAAACCAACTCGTCAAAGTTGTTTATTTCTCATTGTGTTTAAGAACTTAAACTGGTAAAAGTTACAAAATATCGTGGAATTAATTCTGAAAACTTGCAGATTTTAAGCTCGGCGAGTGCCAGAGTCTGAGATCCGAAACATAACTGGGTGATTGACAGGCAGTGCGTGTCTTGTGGGTGGTAACGCGCACAAGTGCATCCGATGGGCGTTTGATCTGTCAGCATCATTTTAACATTAGTCTGAGAGAACTTCATTAAATGTCACCGAACAAAGCGTTCATTTTTTTCTTTGTTTCTTAATAATTATCCAAAAAAATTCATAAAGTAATATTTATGTAGTATTTATATAGTATCAGATGTGAATCATAATAAACGCCAGGAAAACATCGTGATAAAATAAGGTTTTACATCTGCCATCCAATCATCATAGATGCTGGTTCAAAAACTGTCTGGTCTGCATCTTTTTTCTTAACCCGTCAATTTTTTAAAAATAAAAAAATCAGTCTCAAATAATATCTTTGTGTATTTTAGTCTTTTAGTGTTTTTTTTAACAAAATAAAAGAAAAACTTGATAGCTGTTAACTTTGTTGTTTTTTAATAAAAATATTTTGATAAACAACTATTCGCACTCTTTAATCAATTTACTACAATTAGCGCTCGGAGATTACATAATTTAAAAAAAAATTTTTTTTTCTTTGCTTTAGTGCACAGAATTTCTGTTCTCAAAGTTTAGAATATCCAAATATATAAAGACAAATGTAAATAATGTTTGAAATAAGATGCACCCTATATCGGGAAAGTATAAGCTTTGCTAAAATATAAAATGTAACTAATTTGAACTATATATAGTTGAATTTGTTTTGCTGAGCTGAACCTTTTGAAATGCGTCGTTCAAGAAAGAAATCTGTGCACTATAAAACAGCGTTTTAAGGCAGATTCCCGTTTACTTCCTGCAGGTTCGTGGTCCTCACGCTCCGTCTCACAAAAGCTAAGAAAGATTAAGGCTAATAATTCTCGAACACAAAAGCATCGTGGCGTCTAGACCGGGTCAGAGGACACCGAGTTTACTGCGCGACCTCGCTACAAATTGTAAAATTGTTAAAAGGAAAGAAGAAGAAAAAAAACAATGAAAAAATAAATAAATAAATAAGCATATTACACATAAAATGATCTTGCGATATCCGCAAATATAAGAGAAATAAAAAAAATATTTTTAAAAATCATTTTTTTTTTATAAAAAAAGCCCTATACAATTAATTTGTTGTTGAGAATGCTTTTAGAGTGGTTGAGAAAGTAAAAAAAAATTAAATGTAACATTCAGATTCTCAAACATTCCTTTTCCAATTTACTAATCTTTAAATCTGTACTACTGAGCACAAGTTGAGCCACAGGTACTATGTCACAGCACCTTCCTTGTATACCACTTTATAATGGCAAACTGTGTATTGTTTCAACCTCACGTGTTTTTCATTACAACTATATTTGACTGAATACACGGCCAGTTCAATGCAGTACAAGTGCTTTTTATTATAGCCAGCAACCGCACTTCAAGTGGTATAAATAAGGTGAAAAATGACGTGGTGTGCGGAGAATTAGACGTTATAACAAATTAAAACGGATACGATCACCGTTAGACATCAAGTAAAATATTTAGGAAATAGAACAAGTCAAAAACAAATATAAATGATCCATATTCAGATGTTTTTAAATATTAGGTTGTTACAAAAGTTTTGTCGGTTCTTATATTATGTTAATTTGAGGTTCAGGTTTTTCATGCTTGTGAAGGTGTGCGTAGGTAGGTTATATATTGTTTTGTAGCGTGTGCTCTGGCATATATTATGCAAAACATACCTTTTTAAAAATCATAAAATGGGTTCTGACTGAAGCATGGATAGAAATGTTTTTCGTGCCATTTTAGTTCACGAGTTCAAACTGGGTCACAGAGCGAGCGAGGCAACTCGTGACATTAAGCAAGCACGGGGAGAGGACACGGCAAATGAGCGCAAGCTGTGATGACGACCGTCTGAAAGCCTCATTTGAAGCCGATCCGAGAAAAAACGGCGCGAAAAATTGATGGAGAGTTTGATGTAAGTACCGCAACTGTTTCCCAGCATCCTGACGCAATCAGCGAGGTGAAAAGGCTTGACAAGTGGGTGCCTCACGAGTTTAATGAACAACAACAAAATCATCTGGTGGACTACAACTGATCTCATCCACTATAACTTCTTGCAAAGACGAGACCATCACAGCTGAAAAAGTACTATAGTGAGTTAAATTTTGTTTATCTCGAAACTCTCAACGACAGCCGGCACTGTTGAATCGCAGAGGCCCAATCCTGCTCCACGACAATGCTCGTCCTCGTGTTGCAGAGGTGACTCTTCAGAAACTGAACACGTTGGGGTACGTAGGTCTGGTGAATAGGCTTGGTGAGAGAGAACTTTCTCCCACAGACCACCACCTTTTCAAACACCTCGACAGTTTCCTCCGTATGAAACCCTTCTCCAAACAGCAGCCATTGAAACTGCCTTCCAACAGTTTATCGACTCCTGATATCTAGATTTTTTCAAAATGGTATAAATGCGCTTGTAACTCGTTGGCAGAAGTGTATCGATTGTAATGGAAGTTACTTTAGGTGATAAACTTATCGTTCAGCAACGATATGAAGTCGTTTTTTTAACTGCATAAATAACGATGAAACGTTTGTAGCAACCTAGTAATATGAAAATTTGGTAGCAATTCAAAGAAATTAGTGGGAAAATTGAATGATGCCTTTATTTCACTAAAGAATCAATTTTTTAAATTTCTTGTTTTAAGTATTTGTTTGTTAAAATTATTTTATAAATTAAATTATTTCCATTTTTTTTTCAGACTGAAACAATTAAATTTACTTCAGATATAAAACTGGAACGAAAAGTACAAACTAATCATTAAAAAAATTTTAGTTTGGTTTTGTTTCTCTACATTAATATAAATATCTTGCTAATATGCGTAAATGGGCTCTTGTATTACTGTTGGATTTCTTGTATTCTAAATAATTAGTTAATTAACGAAACTGCATATGAAACCTTAGTTTGTCAAATTTGTTTTGTTCTGTGTTCGTCTTTCTAATTTTGTAAATGAAATATGATTATAGACTAAATTGAGGAAGTATGCAGACGATGACAAGTTTATATGCAGGTTAAGTGGCAAATAACTTTTTAATAGTTCAAATACACTGTTGTGGCTTATTTTAATCAAAATCATCTTTATATTTTGGAAAATAGACTTAGGAAAATAATGAGGATACACAAAAGGTCGGGGTAACTGTCATGCCACTCAAATCATATGTAGGAATAAATAAACCTTAAATTTATTAAATCTAACTGTTAACACTAACATGATGGAAGCCTTTTTATTTCTTTATTAAAAGCTTGATTTAGAGTTCATCTTCAACACTGCGGTCCAGGCTCTATTCACAAATGAAACAGACTGCGAAGGGTGCATTATTTTACCAAAATTAATTGGCAATAAAAGTTTTACTTAGTCTGGGCGATTATCAAAAATTAAACTTCGCAGTTTTTTTTTTTTTTTTTTGTAATATTACGTCGGTTGTATTTCAAACATTAAAATGTGAAAAGTTAAATAGCTGGTAGTTAAGTTTTACATTTTTTTATTATTAGTTAATCCAATAGCTAGAAATAATAATAATAAAGTAATATTTTGAATTTGAGCATAACTGGGACGACATTTTGTTTACTTGTAAAGCAGCTCTCGCACACTTGACTGCATTGCAATACAGATATCTTTAAACCCTTGTTTTATTTATCTTATCGTTGTTGCTGTTGTATAGTGCTGCGTAGGTATTTCATTAAACAAACCTTTCCTCAATTATTACTCCTTATATTTTAACAAAAACTGATCGCCATCCGGGAAAGGTCTTGATACACTTAAAATCTATTTGCAAACAAAAAAAAAATGCAAAACAATTTTTATCAAAGAAACATGCAAATGAGTTCTACTAAAACAAATTATCATTGATCATTGGTATAAAGATGAGAAAATGGCTTGTTTTTTATTTCAGTTTTAGCCTTTTTTTGTTTTTTGTTGAGTTGACAAAGCTACAAAGGGGTATCGGCAGATTCTCAAAGAGGGAGTTATTGCTGGGATAGATACCAGAAAGTCAAACACGTGGCCGAATGTGAACAGAAATGAGTTTTTGGTTATGCGGGCAATTTAAGGTGATAGAGGTATTGACCGAAAACTAGTTTAAGGTTGATCACTGGTCACAGTCACAGCAGATGATCACTGTGTCACTTTTAGAATTTAACACACCCGACTCAGTTGGCTATTGATCTGCCTGCAGCCACAGCAAAGTTGGTACCAGTCTTAACCATAAACAGGAAGCTGCATTAAAGAGGGCTTATGCGGAAAAACTCATAAACAACCGGTAGAACTGGTGCCATAAACATGCCGTTTTCGGCACCATATGACAAACAACATTCTTTTTTTTTTTTACTGATGAGTCAAGATTTATCCCTCTGTGACTTCACATCCCGTACTCTTGTGAAAATGTGTAACACAAACATTATGAAGAGGGATCATCACGGTGACGGCGGCGATGGTGGTTGTCTGATGGTCTTGGTAGGAATTTTATTAATGGGCGTACCAACTTGACAGCGTTTCAGGAAGGTATCCAGACAGCAATTAGATGTGGAGTGGGGATTCTGGATTTCCATAGTAGAGCATAAGTAGGTGCGACTGAAAATTTTAATGGACGTTAACTCCGGTCCACTCAGAGGACGTGTAGTCGGCCAATAACTTCAAGACCAAACCATCAGAGCCGCTGTGAGTCATGCGTTACCGTCATAATAGAACTAAGTCCCAATATTCACCACTTCTGATGTATTTCTGTTTAAATCTTTCATGGTAGAATTTTTTTTTTGTTTTCTGATTTCGTTCTGCTTGTTTCTCTTTACGTTTCCAAGAAATTGTTCAAAATGTACATATTTATTTGATTAAAGTTGCTAGGTGAAGAAAGGTTGGCGTTAATCATTTACGAATATGACTTTAACCATTTTGGAAATATTTCGTTTTACTTGTTCACCGCTCAACTTTTGGAAAGCACTAAATTTTTCATAAAATAAAGTAAAACCGAATAAGTCAACTTCGTCATAATATATTGCAAATGACTGGGCATAAACGAATCACCAGAGGACCATTAAAGACCCCGAAGTCCAACTTCACGAGTAAACTACATATTTACTTTTTTTCTAGATGTGATGTTAAGCAGATACTGCAGCACAAAAAAAGAGAAAAAATATAATTTAATTATTTAACTTTTTTTTCAGTGCTGTTTTAATGCCTGTTGCTAGTTTGACGGTTTAGGAATATCCCAACTTTAAAAAGAAAGAAAATTTGTTTGCTGCACTTTTTAATAATACGCAGAAGCACGGACCGTGAAGGTTTTTTTTGTGATCGGAAGACTCAGTCTACGGTGCCTTACACATCCCTTATAGTCTGCCTGATGATCGCTACCATCTCTCAGTTAATTAATTCACAAACTTCCGACATGAATTAGTGGTGTTTTTTTTTTTTTCCTTTGTCTGTTTTATTGTTAGATAACACCGAAATTAACGTTATTCTGACGAGTTTTCCACAACTCGCGTCGACAGCTTCCGTGTTTCTCGCCATTTACTGAAAAGCAGCTAAGATGATTTAATTTGTTCGATACCAGTCGAAAGCGGAAAATAGGCGGAAAAATCTTTTTTTTTTAAAAAAAAGAAATTTCTGAAACCACTAGCTTAAGGTAAAGAAATGAAGTCTTTACTTTTACTATTCTTTAATAGTTCCAAATGTGGAAAGCAAGGTAAGCCACATTTTAATTATCCACAGAGTTCCCGCCTGTGCGCATGGCGCTGGCTTCTTTCGGAAAGACGTGGAACCCAGACAGAAGGTTATAGGCGATCAGAAACAGAAAAGACGTTAAAGGCTGTTTGGCCTGTCACCGTGATCCGAATTGTGTCCCTGAGATCGCGGTCGAATCTGCTTTGAGCTGAACCGAAACGGAGAATACAACGCCAAACGAACGAAACGAGAGGTCACCAAGATTAGATACGTTTGTTAGAAGGGAAGATGCGTTTCCCGATTCGCCGTGGAAACGTCTATCAAAATCACAATATAGGGCCGTCCTCTTAGTAGAGGAATTATGGACACATGGGACCCAAAGGTCACGACCAGCAGGGGCTCAAAAGGCAACAAGGTCACACAGATCGAACTTCGAAACTAAGCATTCGGCGTGACTCAAAATGTTACAGGTTGCACTTTATTGCCCTCGCGTCAGTTGCGTCCTGCGAGTAAATGCGAGACTTTGCCGAGCCGAACGCTGCCGTCGACACGAACGAGAATAAATAGTTTTAGAAGCGCCTGACTAAAACGATTTGCAGCATCTTGAGTTCAACCGTTTTATCCTCTTCGCAAGAATGGTGCATAAAACCCATTCTCTTAGAACATAGAAGAGTTCAAGATTGTTTGTAGCAATGGGAACTGAAAATATGATGGATGGATCTTTTACTTAAATTTCTGTGAAAAAGCATGCATTATTATTATGTTTTTATGGTTCAGCTGAGTAATAGATATTTTTTTCCGGTCTGATGATGCGGAAAAACATCTCCTTCGATCTAGTTGAGACGTGTCTGACCTGCTGCCCTCTTTATTGAAACCGGGTTTGCGATGGAGTTAACGTTTCAGCAAATTTTTGTTATTTGAAGACGTAAATATGAAATCTTTGTGTTAAACTGTAGTTAATTTGCACTGATCTTGTATCATTTAGAAAGAAATTAATACTGCACATAAAAACGGCAAAATACTCCTTTTTCAGACACAACTGCTTCGTTTCATTAAAAAAAACAACGAACTTACATTGAAAATTTGGTACTGTGAGTTAATTGGGTAATTCGTGGATCCAAAGTTGGACAGCGGATGTATTCTTCTGCCATCACCATTCGTTTTCCGTAAATTTTGTGCTTCATATGATGTTTCATTTAAAAAAAAAATTTTTTTTTTTTAAAGTTTAAACCAACGTCTTCAACATTCGGCCGCTATCGTCGGTCTTACTGCGATCTTTACATTCGAGGTCGCTCTGACGAGGCCGCAAAGCGTTTTTTATCATTCGGCACGAGCGACCGGAAATTGACGACGACTTCCAGCATGGGAAATATATCTACTGGAACTTTTCAGTTCTAGATATGAGAGAAAACTGCAGACTTTGGAAGAAACCAATACAAGCTGGCTGGTGATAAAGAACGAGGAAGAAAAAAATATATATACAGCGAGGTATGTACGCCAAAAAGGGAACCCGATTCTGACTGGTAACCGAACTCTGGTCGTCAGTCTTATAAAAAGGGATGTGGTATTGTTGTTTGTTTGTTTTTTTTGTTTTTGTTTTTTCCTGCGGAATTCACAATAGTGGCCACCAGTTTTCTTTAGTTGCTGCAGCATATGCCTAAGTCGGCGCTCTGTGTAATGGCTTTCCAATAAACATAGATGTGTTGAGCGGGATGTTTGAGGATGTGAGATGCCGATTAATGGCTTTTGTTTCGTCTGGTTCAACATGCATAATGGGTGGAATAATTTGTCCTCTCTCTCTCTCTTGTACTAATTAACTGATTGTCATAAAGTTCCACTGTGATCATTATATGATGTTTAGTGATTTAATCTACGAAAAGAGTTGTTAGAAAGTGGCATGTAACTATTTCGCTCCCAATTGTTTTAAAGTTACTAACTCTACCGTAATAATTAGCTATGCGAAAGTAAAGTAAACCCGGATGGTTGCTTTGACAATTGAAGGGTGTGGTATTGTAGTTGCCAACGAGATTGAAATATCTCAAGCAACGAGGTTTTGAAACTTGTCAGAGAAAGACCTTTAGGGTTAGGAAATTTTTAGTCGAGGCAGGAAACGGAATCATGCAGAGAGAGTAGAGGAAGTGAGTGCCGGGGAGCGAGAGAATTAGCAAGTAATGTGAATGCTGCTGCGTCTGTCCCAAGATAAATTTGTCAAAGCGTTTGAAAAGAGCAATCGAAACCCATCAATACATGTTGCCAACAAGAAAGCAAAAAATAACTTGAGTTTTAAATGAATTCATTACCTGAAGTGAACCTTTAGGTTACGGTGGCAAATCTAAATTTTTGTTTTTCAAAGACGGAACGAAGGCGAATTATTTTTTTAATGGTTTAAAGAGAAATTCTTGGCGCCCAGAATAAAAACTTGGAAATGAAAAGTCTTTGTATTAAAATGTAATTATGGCACGAGAGTTGATGATTCAATGATGTCTTGTCCCTCGCGCACAATCACTGATAATGCGAGACCACGGTTAAAGCTTTCCAGCGCTGCCTCAATAAACTTCATAGGAGTAATATTTTAAATTGTACAACTGGGTAAATAACTTGACAATTTTATAAACAAGGTCACGCAATTTCCTTCTAGTTATGCAAATATAGTTTCGAGCAATCTCAAGTTAGTGCGGAGGTGTTTGAATCGCCAGCTTTGTCGATGTAAGTTTTCCTCGGCAGCTTGATATTTCTCTGTTCTGCTATATATTTTTTTTAAGTCTTGCACTGAACTTTTCCTTTTACGCTGTAAGTGGGAGTAACTACATTATACACTCACAACAACGAATAGTAACTGCACTACCATATAGTATTTGCTAATTTGACTGTTTCTGCACTGAGTCCTACCTCCTGTACTGTAAGGCCTCCATCTTAACTTATCACCAAAGAACTTTTATCAAAAGAAAGGTCAACGTAGAAAGAGACGCATTGTCGAGTAGCAAAACGTAGGAGAATTTTTATGTACGTACATTTAAAAAATGTAAGTTTTTTACATGAATAGGAAAAATGTCTTTAAGGTAGTTGTGAATGATATCTTCCTGCTTTAATTCCAATCAGTATAATTTCTGTCTCCAAAAATTCTTATATACAAAGGATCATCTGAATCCTTCAGACTATTTCTTTATTTTAATTCAGACTATTTTGTGTGTGGAAACGTATTTTTGGGAGGCTGTGTGGAATTGAAGAGTACAGAGCTTTTGCATATTGCTTTTTCTTTATTTTAAAGTTACATGATAGAACACATTTATTTCTTCCAAATGTTGTGATACGGAAAAATGGTAAAAATAACAAAATATTTATTTCTTACCAGATGCTCTTGCAACTTGTTTTGGTAAAGCAGTGCTGTACTGACCCCGACTCATACTCTGCTATACTTCATCATCAGATTCTTTCCGAAATTTTCACTTGTTCAAATGAAAAACCCCATAAACATTTTCTGCAATTTTTCCTTTCACATTTTTGCACTATTTATATTGCGTTTTTTTTTTTCATGAATTTTTAAGAGAGAAATAAGATTTTCGAATAGTCTAACATCCCAACAAAAAATTTTTTTAAAATTTATTTATCCATTTTTTTTACATACTGGGAAAAACGAATTATAATTAAAGGAAATGGTCCCGTGTATTATACTAACAGATAGGCTGGTTTTCACTTCATTTCCACAGTTAATTCCACTGGTTAAAAATAAAAAGTACTTATAAATATCTCATTGCAAACATCTGCGTTCGATAATTCTTAATTAAATTATTGATTTGTCTTGTTCACAAACAATAAAATCAGAATTATATCTCTATCATTATATATTTTAAAAACTAAAGCACTGAATTCATATTATATGTTATATAAAGTCGATAATAGCATTTGTATAGTAGAGAAGAACTTTTATTTGAAACATTTGTCTAATGCATCTACTAAAGCTGCTATCTAACTTTCTGCGTACTTTATAATTTACCAACAACGGGTACCATCCATAAACTCAATGTCGATGCAGCGAATAAAGATTTAATTTTATGCGTTTTGAAAATTCTTTAAGCAGGATATAAATAAATATTACAAATTACTACAGCTATCTTCTGGAGTTTTATTGACAATGGTGTAGTTCTGTTTATCACAATCTATAATGCCTAAACTCGTCTTGTTAAAGGGTTTTTTCTTTTGCTTTTGTCTGTAAAAGTAAAAAAAAAAAAAACTAATCCAATTAGAAATAAATAGGAAAAACAACAACAAACAAGAACAATTTTAGGTGGAATCTCATCTAATTAAACAAAATGCTGCATTTTGATGGTAAATATTTTTTTTTCCCTTCCGGAAACACGTGAGTGTTGTTTTACCACTTTTGGACTTTAGTGCATTAACATTTCCGGTGACTATCCCGTTACATGCGATTCCCCCACCCCAGAAACCGATTTTATGAAGTGTTAGGTTCTCTGGTTATTTCTGCATAAAACGTTTTCAAATGCTAATATACCAAATCGCGTTAAATTTTTTAAAAAAAGCTGAATTGCTTATAGACAGTCTAGTCAATATTTATTATACACCGGTAGTTATGATGAGGACTCGTCTCAAACCAGGCACACCATCACAATTTGTCACAGTGAAGAGCAAAAGATTTGTCTAGTGATTTATTGTAGGATAAACACACTACTTTTCTCCGCCTGTGTTTTACCTGAAAATAATGCATTCAGATTACGCATTCAGGAAACGCTGTTTGCCGAGCATTCATTATCTCCGTTTTATCTAGTTGAATAAGTACGAATAGGTGTCAAATTATAAGCTTTTCTTCATAAAGACCATTTACCAGATACAATAGCAAGTTGTTAAACGTTTTTGTTACACTGCTCACGCAATGGGTGAAACGTGTAATTTCCCAGTAGAAACAAAATACCTCGATCTGACAGGTGAAATAACTAGACCTAAACGCACAAGGTTTTATTCTCAAGCAAAATGATCAACAACAAAATGTCTGTCACCATCAGCCTATAATAGATGCTCTTTGTAAGACAAAAAAATATTTAAAAATTAATGACAGTTTAACTGAGATTTTATCTAAACAGTGTAACACAATGCATGCAATATAGTATTTATTGCAAATATATTAATAAATAAATAAAACTGCTATTATCTTCAGCTTGTACAGTAACACGTTCTGCTGTAATGTTTCAGTAATAAATAATTTATAATTTCATACATGTACGTTTAAAAGACCGAACTGTGGATATTGATGGTTGTCGTTAAACGCCGTTGAGTACACAATGTTAGTGCAATTCATCTGACCCTAAGACATTGTGCACATCTTATCTGACGACCTGAAATAATGTGATCATATTTTTCTCAAGGCGCACGTAAATATACTAAACTACAAATGTGTCAGCAGCAAGTATGCATTAAGCAGGACACAGATAATCCACGTATTTTTTTATCAGCTTTTGTTACCCTTACCTTCCGCAGCACTGACTGCTGTACATTTTCTAAACATTTATACTTTGTAGAGAATGTGGTGATGCTCTGTAGTGAATGTTAAATTCTTTTTATTTCAGGCTCAGCAATGGCGATATATTTTTTCTTCTGTTCTTTACAAACAAGATTTTCAAGTTGCCTTGTACTTCGTCTACCCTTTCATAATCATGTCTTCTGCTTGTACGTTTCCCTTTAATTCTAAAAAAAATTAAAAGATAAAGATAAAAATACAAGTCTGTATAAAAAAGCGGCGTTGATAGTTAAAGGTGAATCAAGCAATACAGTAATTAGATTTTTCATTTCTAATTCTTATCTGGTGCTATCTTTTTGTGTAGCGTTTTATGACGGGTTTACCTCCAATAAGCCACAATAAGCAACTGATACTGCTGCATCAGTAACGAATGTCATCACTTAGAGATGCACGCGAACGCTGTGTTAGGTGTAGGAAAGTGTAAATCCGCCTTAGGTGGAAAATTTCTTTTCGTCTAGACCATCAGCTTTAAGATCTAATTAATTCCACTACTCTCTCAGCTCAGCCTATTTACACACCTTTCCAAATCTCGGGTGTTCCAAGCTTAATTCAAGTGGCAGTTTAATTTTAAAATAAATTCATCTAACTGCTATTTCCCTGCAACAAACACTTCTTTTATATTTGTAATTTACCTATTATCCAGGAGACAAGATAAAGAGAGAGAGAGAAACAGGTTGAAGTCATTACATCTAGGTCAATTAGTTTAGAAAGTTGTACTTATGGCGCTATGCCAAACTTAGAACATTAACTGATTGTGAGCAAATGCTTGTTTCATATATTTATCATTTTTTAAAGTTTCTGGCTTCATCATCATCAGCATTAAGTTTCTAACATTTTTTCCACTTATAAAGCACAAAAATAAACAAAACTAATCGTTATTTGCATGCGGGGAGAAACACTGCTGTAGTGTGAATGAAACTACAGTTAAGAACGCCTTTTGCAATGTATCAGCAAGGATAAAAATATTGATTACTTGAAAAATCGTTCCTCATCTACAAATGGCATCTGTGTGTGTGTGTGTGTGTGTGAATGCAATTTGGTAAACGAAATCCGGGATAAACTTTAAAAAATTAACTTTATTCAAGCATTTACTACTGCGTCAAACTTTAAAATTCTTTTGATAGATGGGTCATAATATCTGTAATTATGGTTTTTCTGACTTCACCAACAATAATGATAATAAAATCAAATAGATAGAAAATATTTAAATTTTTTTTAAGTTTCTACCTCTCAGGATAAAACGAACTGTTAAATATAAAATCACATTATTTAAACGAAAATTTTGAATTCATTGATAAATTTCAAAATAAATCTTATAATTCGTTGCCTCTACTCTGATTTTTTTTTTTCCTGAGCGTAGACGAAGCTGTATTTTAGATTTGTTGCTTTGTCGCCACTGCATTCCTAACGACTATGATGGTAACAGATTTTAAACGGAATTGACCTTAGAGATGTTCGAAAAACGGAATGACAATTATAAACATACGTTTTCACGATTTAGACAAGCGAATGAAACTAAAAAAATTGTAAATATGCGAGAATTGAGAAGTAAAAAAAACAAAAACAAAATGGTATGTGCGAAAGCATACGATCATTTGTATTTTTAGATTATAGATAAAAACCTACATTAACTCATTTTCAATGGAATACAGTGCACATTATTCAGGTTTGTATTTTTAAAAGACTTAAAACGATCAAATATAATAAACAATTGGTTTAGTTAGACCATACACTGTATTTCAATGAAGGCTTTTTTAAAAATATACTAATGAATTTTGGTAAAATGAAAATGTCTTTGGCAAACAACTCGGAATACATACTTTACGAAAAGGCTTACTTACTGTCAAAGTATTAATTCGAATTGATCAGTTCTGTAAATACCGTGAACAAAGCGTGCTAGGACGTGTCAGGCACTAGCACCCTGTCAGCATTGCCATTTATAATCAGTCAAACCAACTTGTAGGAGGTACCTCATCCGCTCCTTTTTATCTTGTTTGTTTTATATCAAAAGGAAGGAAAAAGACTGGATAACAACAAAATAGGTTGGCATGTGCTCAAATCTATGTCAAACGTAAAAGAATTCAGGGTTTTTATTGTGAAAAAATATAAGACGAAAATCATTCTAAAGATACACAAAGAGGAGTCTCTGAAATTTCGTATCCCGTGTGAAAAATAATCACAGCTAAAGTTTCAAAATAGAATGAAATATGTCATTTGATAATGGACCGTTTTTTCATTTTTTATCTAGCATCAAATAAATAATGATATGCCTCTCTCTCTCTCTCTCATATACGCACGCGCGCACGCGCACACACACACAGAGGTATCCCAGAAAGGATTTATGCATTTTTTCTGTAGTCTGGTAAACAAAGACATTACTAGATAGAATCTTTGTTTAATACATCAGACACCTCTAATATAGTACACTACAATAGGTGTTCAAAATTTCTGCCGTCGGCATCCAGGCTGACATTGAAGCGTCTGACAAACAGAGCGACATACATCGGAAAGTGTTTTCATAGATATAGCTGTTGACACATAAAAAACAGTATGTTGAAGTTCGTAGATGGTATCTGCTGGTTTTGTGATGTACGCCTTTATTTCCGACACTTTATTTTTAAAAATCTTGTGGTCTGAGATCTGGATAGCGTGGCAGGTACTGAACTGGATCGCATCATCTCATCTACTTCCCAGTAAAGTGCTCGTCTAAAAATGCTCGTATATCTTGATTTAGCAAACTGGGGTGGCACCATCTTACTAATGAAACACTTTCCATTGCCATGATGGTTTCACTGCTTATGAGGAGAATTGGTTACCGATGACCTGTCACTGCGTCACTGAAGAAGACTGGCCCGATAAGATCACGGAGAGATACGCCTATCTACGCTCTTCGACCCTCTGAGGTTCACCTCTATGTCGACGAGACATGTCTCCTACAACTACTCTGGCCTTGAGTTTGTCTCTCAATCGTACGATTGTAAGACTGACCGGCTGGTGATGGCGATTTACGCTCGTGTGTCCATGCAACACGCCCTAATCTGGCAACTTTCTCAAAATGATAGCGCCAATCTATTGTCTGCTTGCATTCATCAAAGGGCAATCTCGTCCTCGTTCTCAAAAACATCTGCTGCCATAGGGTATAATTTTGCTGTTGGATTATTCTGTCATTTCTGAGCTTCCAAATGAAACATGTACTTAACGTTGAAAAACAAAATGCCTTTGTATGGTAGCATAAAAGGTTGTTTACCTTCTTTCGATACACCCTGTATCTATTTGCGCGTGTGCGCTGACTATATATTTAATAAAACAAACATCACATAGCAGCTTCAAAATTAATACGCACATATGCACGTTGCTTAGTAGGACTGTGATGTGCTATAAATATATTGGAGCCAGCGCCAGCTCATCTTCACTACAGTAGCACCTGGATTGTTAAATGTTCTTTTAGATCCTAATTATGATGTAAGTGAAAAAGCCCCCGTATTTTTTTCCTCGATGTGGAAAGGCAGAAAAGAAAATGACTGCGTTAAAAATTAATAAAGGACAAATTAAAACGCTATTCTGTGCAGTCTAGGCTTTGTACTCCTCGTTTTATTACCTTCATGTGCTGAAAACCTCTAAATTGACCAGTCATTTCACAGCACCTGGCTTTCAAGTCTAATGATGCCCGGCTAACAGTGTAAATTCAAGTCTTTTCTTTATTGACTGTATACGTTAAAGGCTTTTCGCAGCGACAGATATTCTAACTGACTCTTCAGATTCTCTAGTTCTCTTGGTGTTGGGACAGACGTGCCAGTATAATCCCGTACTATTCCGCTAATCTACTTGCCGTAAGAATAGGACATTTTTTCCTCACTTTCCAAAGCAAACTGCCTTTCTTTTGATTGTGTAAGCTTCTGCTTCTTGTCTCCAGCAGATCTGACCAAAAACCGAACCGTTCTCCATTTTGGTCTGTTATCCATATCTTACCCTGACTGCGGAGGATGGCTGAATCTGTAGCTCACTAGCCTGCCGTTTAGCTGAGGGCTCGACTTCGCTCCCCCTATAAAACTAGGGCTTGGTTTTGAGAACCTCTGGTTTCTTTTCGTTCTTCTGCATTATTTCTTCGGCACAGAGATACGATCAGCAAACTACGAACTCGAAGACGCCCCATCCCTCCCTGCTTGAGATATTACAGTGACTTTCTGCTGACTCCACGCAGCGGTTGTTTCAGTGATTGTCCCCATTTTCCCTACTTACAGATAACGATCGCTTTTATTAGAAATCCAGCGATAACTACTAATTTCCAATATAAATACGCGCAATATCATTTTCTCTGTGTTTTGTAAAGATCGGAGATGAAAAACGAGAAAACAACTATTTAAAAACGCCTACGTCAACACTACTGATTCAAAACAAAAAGAAATCATGCAAAATGCTATAGTTCTTTGTGAATACAAACCAACGAACTGTGCAGTTGGATAGCAGAACGTTCCAAAAATCTGCAATGCCTTTTTGTAGTACATACAGTGCCGGGCAAAAGAGTTGGGACACTTGCTGTGAAATTGATATTTGAACTCTTGTTTTTTACATTTGCATACAGATAACCATCCTATTGTCCATAAGTTGTATAAAACCTGCCTTTACAATGTGTGAAAACAACGAATGTCATGTGTATCTATTGTCTGGAAAAAATATTTGAATTAGTATAGTCAAATTTGTACCTCGACAAAAGAGTTGGGACAGGGAACAAAATCTGTGCATACATTTATTCGCCTCGATATATTCATTTTTAAAGGATTAAATGAATAGAATCACATCGTCTAAGACCATTTAAGATCATTTTTGCACCATGCCTGGCAAGACAACGTCGTCTGAAGTCAGAGACTTGATAGTTGAGCACCACCAAGAAAATCCGTCCTGTCGGGAGATAACCGATCGAGTCAATTGCCCGGAAAACACCGTAAACCGCATTCTGAGGCAGTACAAGGAGACCGGAAACACGAAATCAAAAATGCGAATCGGAATACCGCGAAAATGTGACAACAGAATGGATCGACTCATTTGTCGCAAATCCAGGGCCAATCGTTTCCTGACATCGACGGCCATTCGAGCCTCCCTGAGTGGAGTGAATGTCTCCAGTCGCACTATTCAACGTCGTATATGCGAAGGTAATCTCTTTGGACGAATCGCCCAGAAAGAGCCATTGATCAGCAACAAGAACAGGCGCATCCGCATAGCGTTGGTTAAAGCGCACAAAAACTGGACCAAAGTTCAATGGGCTAGAGTTCTCTTTTCCGACGAAACGATGATCATGCGCATTCGCAGTGCTGGCCGAGTATATGTTCGACGTTACCATGGCGAAAAATACAATATAAAGTGTACCTGACCAACGGTACAGGCGGGAGGAGGATCATAGGTTGGTCTTGGGATGTATGAGCGCGGCGGGACAAGGCCCTCTCAAGTTGATCAGGGGCAGAGCGACCGCCCAGACCTACTGAAATTTACTGAGGAATGTCGTGGTCGACTACATCGGCGAGAACATGCCAGTCACCGCCATCTTCCAGCACGACATGCCCCGATCCACACCGCCAGAGTCGTTACTTTCCTCACCAACAAACTAGGAATGGATGTCCTGCGCTGGCCGCCCCAAAGTCCGGATCTCAACCCAATCGAAAATGCCTGGAAGCAGCTGAATGCCAAGGTGGCCAAACACAAGAATCTCAACCAAGACCAATTCTGGCAGGCCGTCGAGAAAAGCTGGGAGGAAATGGCCAATTCCGGCTGCCTTCGTTTGGTCGAATCCATGCCCTGTCGTTGTCAAGTGTTGATCGAAAATCACGGATACGCCACCCACTACTAGTCAATTAATAATTTCCATGCATTTGTTCGATTGTAATTTGAAAAGTTGAAAAATATTTATGGTTTTGCTCACTGTCCCAACTCTTCTGTCGCGGTACAAATCTGACATTGCCGATTCAAATATTTTTTCCAGAGAATATGTAAACATATATTATGTGTTGCTTTTATATATTGTAAAGGCATCTTTTTTCTGCATATAATAAACAATGTGATTGGTACTTAGATGCGTTTTTTAAAACGAGGGAGCTCAAATATCAATTTCACAGCAAGTGTCCCAACTTTTTTGTCCGCCACTGTATATGCGCGATTTACAACGTGTGACTCAATGCTTACTTACTGCCAAGAATATATTAAAACAATAAATTGGTTTGTGACCAAATGGAAAACAAATCCGCCATTTAAACGACCTATTTATTAGATATGGGATGGACACGATCCGCTCGTTGCCCTTTAATTATACTCGGTTGGGGGAAAGATTGGAACACAAAAAATGTCTAGGTTCTCTGAATGACTCATGTACGTACGCATTATTGCGCTTTCTGGTAATCTCTCACATATTTTTCTTTCATTTCATTGATGGTCGTAATGACTGTGGTATAATCACAGAATGCAGTATTTCAATGATATCTGCTGTTTATAACAAAACATTAACAGTTAAGACTTTGTCATATCAGCTTCAGGTGAAAAAGTAAACTCTTTTTTAAAACAAAGCAGTTCACACCGAATAGTAAAAACAAGCCAATCTTTAACGTTAAGTACATAAACCAGTTTGGCTTATAGAATATTATCGACAGATTTGACACAGCCAACATAAATCTCAGTTGCTCCGAAGGTAAAGATGACTCAATTATCTGGTAACAATGAGTAGTTCGCACGTTGATGTTGTGTATGCGATTTATTGTTTAGGCATGTAGTTTCAGTCGTCTACATCAGTTGTTGTTTTACCCAGCTTTCTCTTGGAGTTAAAAATTTTCAAAGTGTGTTATGAAATATTTTCCACACATAATTAAATTATAAATATACATGCAGGATTATATTGAACTATTGCGATAAAAATAGATGAGCATTAAATTTTAAAGTGATTAAAATTTAAGGAATCTAGCGTTTGATATAGCGAAACCTAACGTCATCAAGATATTATTGACAGAAAAACTTTAGTTGATTCAAAATGTAAATTAAGTGCAAAGAAACATAGATTTTACGTTGAAAATATGTAATTCGAATTTAAATTTGGCATATATTACAGCTGATGCTGCATATGAAATTAATTTGCGTTCTAAACAACTGAAATTAATTATATACTAAGAGTAATGTAATGTAAACTTCATTAAAGCTCACATTTAATAGAATTTACTTGAGTAAAGGATATTTTACATATACTGTGCATTTTAACAGAAATTTCCGACTAAATGTTAGCTTTATAAAATATTCATTATTAAATATCTTTGGCATATTTTAAAACATAAAATGCTTCAAAAACGTTAATATTTAAAGAAAATTACGCCTGAAATTCACACACACACACACCACACACACACACAGGTGCATCTAAAAAAATTAGAATATCGTGGAAGAGTTCAATATTTTTTGTTAGTTATTTCAGAAAGTGAAAATTTTACATATTCTAGACTCATTACATGTAAACTAAAATGTTTCAAGCATTTTTAATTTTTTTAATTCTGATAATTACGGGCTACAGCTCACAAAAAATAGAAAAAACTATCTCAAAATATTAGAATATTCCATTTCGAGTTTGAGTAAATCACTATTTATGCAGTATAAATACCATGAATCTCTCAGTCTGGTTCAGTACACACAACCACAATCATGGGGAAGAGTGCTGACTTGACAGTTGTCCAGAAGACACTCATTGGCACCCTCCACAAGGAGGGTAAGCCACAGAGGTCAATGCTGAAAGGGCTGGCTGTTCGCAGAGTGCTGTATCAAAGCATATTCATGGAAAGTTGACTGGAAGGGAAAAGTGTGGTAGGAAAAGGTGCACAAGCAAGAGAGATGACCGCAGCCTTGAGAGGATTGTCAAGCAAAGCCGATTGCATTTCATTTGGAAATCAAATACCCACATTCTGGAGGAAGAGTGGAGAGGCACATAATCCAAGTTGCTTGAAGTCCAGTGTGAAGTTTCCACAATCAGTGATGATTTGGAGTGCCATGTCATCTACTGGTGTTGGTCCACTGTGTTTTATCAAGTCCAAAGTCAACGCAGCCGTCTACCAGGAGATTTTAGAGCACTTCATGCTTTCGTCTGCTGACAAGCTTTATGGAGATGTTGATTTCCTTTTCCCTCAGAACTTGGCATCTGCCCACAGTGCCAAAACTACTAGTAATTGGTTTGCTGACCATGGTATTACTGTGCTTGATTGGCCAGCCAACTCGCACGACCTGAACACCATGGAGAATCTATGGGGTATTGTCAAGAGGAAGGTGAAAGACACCAGACCCAACAATACAGACAAGCTGAAGGCCGCTATCAAAGCAACCTGGGCTTCCACAACACCTCAGCAGTTCCATAGGCTGATCGCCTCCATGTTACGCCGCATTGATGCAGTGATTCGTGCAAAAGGAGCCCCGACCAAGTATTGAGTGCATAAATGAACATACTTTTCAGAAGTTCGCCATTTCTATATTATAAATCTTTTTTTTTTATTGATCTTATGAAATATTATAATATTTTGAGATAGTGGATTTTTTATTTTCATGAGCTGTAAGCAGTAATTATCAAAATTAAAACAAAAAAGGCTCGAAATATTTCACTTCATGTGCAATGAATCCAGAATATATGAAAGTTTCACTGTTTGAATTAAATTACGGAAAAAAATGAACTCTTCCACAATATTCTAATTTTTTTAGATGCACCTGTTTATGAAAGAAAGAAAGAGAGAGAGAGAGAGGTAATTGTAAACTTTGTTTCAATAGCTGAATTTATGCAGCAAGAACAAATGATATTAAAAATATATAGCAGTGATGCTCGATTAGAGTATAAGACAAATGCAATGAAAATAACAATATCAGTGTAAAACAAGCTTAGTGAAAAATAAAAGATGGAACAAAAGTAGATGAGATTTCAAAATTTTTAAATGTTAAGGTAAGTTTTTAGAATATCTTTGTACCAGTGTCTAAGATATAAACAAGAAATTTAATTCACCAAGTTGTAAATAGCGCTGCACACCAAACAAGGTTTCTTTACTATTTCAAAACCCGAAATCTGATAGATACATTCATTGATGCTGTGTTGACGTTTTCGCATTAAAAAAGTTAGATTTTTCTGTATGAAAGCTAAATCAGTCATCGAAATGTTTGAGGGTTAACTGAACCGATTAGATGACGTCTTGTTGATAAGCAAAAACGCTATTTTGTTCTGAAGTAATCTTTAAGCTACAATAATCTGTGCAGTTTATTGCATTTAAAATCTTGCTCATCTGAAATATACATATGTGCTACTACGGTTTACTAAAGCAGAAAAGTTTAACCGTAAGATATAAGCAAATTTAATAGTTCTTTATAGTAAACTAGTGATTTATTGTTAAACATTTGTTCAGGAAAAAATTCATACTTTAAATTCAATTTTAATTGTTTCGGAAGGATATAACTTATTAGATAGAAATTTAATCTTGCCGACACAAAAAAAGAAATCTTTTCATGTTGGTTATAGAATTTTAATTTCTTCATTTGGAATTGCAAATAATTGTCAGCGTAAACACCAATGGCGGAACAGTAGTTTTTTTTAGTTTGCCTCCCATCACTGACCACTCACAAAAATTGATGCTCTAGCGGCAATAGCTTACGTAATTTTGACGAGTAGTTCACTCGAACGTATAAAGCTTGTGACTCAACAGCAAATTTGACAGCACCGATGCAAATGGCTTTGTTATAAATATATTGTATAGTCCTGCCAAAAATTCGAAGCATGAATATATAAAATATGAAAAATAATGCACCTAAGCAAAAGAATACATTTCAATAATCAAATTTTGGAAGCAGATGGTTTTCGTTGCAAAGATAAATTTATATTTCCTGCTTTGTAAAACTCAGAAGCTGAATGCCTTGATTCCTCTTCCATATTTCTCACACGAAATTTGTAGCATGTCACCATTCTCTTGTAGAATATGGGAATCAAATCTCACCACGTTTTTGCAAACACGGATGTGTGTTTTCAGAATTTCAAAGCATTCCGCAACTGGTGTGCCCACCAATACTCGAGGGTCTTGTCAGATGTGTCTTTCGACCAGGACTTCTCGAAGCTTCTATTCCTTTTGGACGCGATGTCGACAAAAGAATCTTCACGCTGGGTGGTGGGTGGCGAGTAATGGTCGCTTTGCTCAAAGAGTGCTTTTCGCGGCGATGAACTTAGCGATAATATTAGCTACAGATCCACCGAAAATGTCACGATTTTTTGGCAATTTGTGGCGGTGCTGGGCCTATAACACAACCTCGGATAAGCGGGATTTTCCTGTTTATGGCCTTTTGGTGAAAATGCTTGTTGATTATCTGCCTACTTAAATGTCCAATTTATATACATAATCACGTCTGAAATATGTAAGTTTCATTCAGGTGCATTGATTTATGAAGGTTTCCAAAATGATGTAAGAGGGCATTCATTGTATGTTATAAAATTATTTGCTTGTTCAGTAAGTATTTTCAAATAAAGAAAAATAAATAGAATCACATCATTATTTTATAATTTATGAGAAATTACCAAAAGATCGTCGAGGAACGCTTGAAAAACGTTGAGAGATTAAAAAAAAACCTTTTCTTTGGAGTCAAATATTCGAGCCATCACCCTGTGGCTATTTTATGGACCCTTCTTTATAGATGGAGCAACAGCAAGGGATTTAAGATAGCACGTGAGTTTACATTGGCATAATTTTTCTTGCGGCAAAGGATTTAAGATGACGCGTAAGTTTACCTTGACATTTTTCCTTGCTCATTATTCCTTTTTTTGCATGAAATTCATGAGACAACGAGTTACATATAATCAGTGCATGTGTTAGGAGCGTGTACCATGATCATTTCAGTACTCTGTCCTCACTAATGCTCAAAGGCTAACAGAACTTAATTACCTCTAATTTTTCTCTCTATCCGCTACACGATGCTGCAGCTACTCGTCTTATTATTGAAAACAAAAAAAGTTTCTAATTACTGTATTTCCCTTTTTTTTTTACTTCTCTGATTATTATTATTATTATTATACGTAAATTTGTGTTTTTCTGTTTACCTATATATATTCTGCATGTTTGCCAACTATGTCGTATGCAAACATCTTTTACAACATTATTGGTAAGCGATTTAATGAAAAGAAAGGGGAAAGTCAAGAAATAATTTGCTTTGACAAGCAGAATCTTAAAATGAAAATTATTCTTATCAGCCGCAAAATACATGCGCGTGCCCGTGTCTGCACATCTGATTTTTTGGTATTTTATACTTGAGATAAAAGGTGTCGGCTCTAAAGAGACAAAGTCCGCTTTTCTTCAGCACCAATGAATATTACCAAAGTGATTTTAATCTAGAACTAAGGATCGCTTAAAACCATAATGTCTACCTACGTTGATTGTTTGACGTTTGTTTGGTTTTCTTCTTTCTAAGAAAGCCTTTTCTGAACTTTTCATTATATATATATTTTTTTTATTATTTAAAAAATTGGCATACCTCCACTTTATTTTCACTTGTACCACAGACATTTACCCGTAAATATGCTGTCCTTTTTCATGAACCTTTGTACACTTTTAAGTTACTTATCTTTTTTTTTTTAACTTTTTCTTTACTAAATGCGCTCGACCGCATAAAAAAGCATCCGAAAATAGTAAACCTTTAGAGTACGTTTTTGGTTTCTGACTCGGCATAAAATCTACATATAACTAATAATAAAGATATACGACGACGACGATAATGAAAGTATATAATCCAATTTCTGTTACTTTTAAAATAAAATAATACATTTCGATATATAGGGAATCGCGGATAAGCTGTTGAACTACTGTGTGTATTGAAAGAGTTAAGCAAAACAAGAAACGCAAATAAAATCAGATGTCATACAATGAATGATATGAATATAAAAATAAAAACAAAGAGTAAAGAAAATTTTAGTTTAACTTTTGTAGACGAGGTCTTTTCCATAGATTGTCACATAGATGGACTCGTTTACTCACTGTCGCTTTGTGTTTTTGCTTTTCCTCTTTCGTTAATATTTTTACTTTTACTTAAATCATGGCTTACAGATGTGAAACAATTTTGGGTTGTATTTTTTTTATTATTATTTTTTTTTTTTTGCTAGATTTATAATACCGTACATCCACGTGTACAAAGATTTAATATATCTAAAGGTTTGGTAAACGAAAGTTTCCTGAGGAACTCGCCCGCGCTGCATAACCTGCAACCAAATAACTGAATCTCTCGGCTGAATTTCTTCGTCGAAAGATAGAAATCGTGAGTATCCCGTTTTATTTATGAAGACTAACGGAATTTTTTTTTTATTTTGAACCTTATTATTTTTTTTTTTACTAAATTTTGACGTTTTCTTTTAAACATCCACATTTTCTTTAAAGCTAGTTTATTATCACCGAAAATCAGGAAATAAACATATTTCCCAGGTAATTTACCATTATCCCTTATTCGCCATAATTACTCAGGATACATTTTCCATTTATTTCAGTTAAAATTTCACATTTTCCGAAAAGATCACGTGGTTCTTTGTCAACAGCTTTTTTTAAAAATAGCATGATGAAGCTTCCCCCCCCACAGATGCAGAAGTCAGCTGGCATTGTTTTAATAAAGAATGCACGACTCGGCCCACGTTATTAATTTCCTCAGTTTCGTTTTGCCACAAAACGTCTGTCGATGTGCGGCCGAATTTTGCTTCTGACACAACCTGAACGCACGGACTTCAAGGCCTTAAACGTTTGTCCATTCGTATAGTTGCTGTCTTTCGCGTTGTTTGGTAGCACAGCGAGGTTCTGACCGTCCTCTTTGAAGTGAGCAAGTTGCCAGCCAAATTCTGGATTCCGAAACATTTTCTTAAGCTTTTAATATTAAGATCCCACCACTCTCGAAGATATTCGCAACTTCGTGAAATTTCGGTGGATGATCCACGCAAACAAAAGGCAGCACTGAGACAACTTTGCCTTATTGCAAGGACAAATGTTGGTGGCGTTCCAATTTCCTGAAACCTGGCTCGATGACGCTTGTTCTTTTCCAAAGGCAGCGTTGGCGCGCACCAAAAAAGATTGTCGACAATTTCGTACTGCGCTTTTTATCCGTAGTGTACAGTCGTGCAGCAGGTGAGCGATGAAAGTAACGTGAAATAAACACGAATACAGATGCTTAAGCACTCTTTCAGCGGCTACCAGTTGACGTGTTGCAGCCCGTTATCAACAAGCAGCAGTCTTTTGTCAGTGCTCAGAAATTCCATTAGATCATCAACAGCATAGATGATGGTTTGATTGTTTATCAAATCGTATATCTGTTTCCAGTTTGTCAGATAGGTTTTCCAATGTTCTTGCATGCATCCAACAAGAACGAGCAAATATTTAAAGCCCACAACGTCGTTTTCGTCGATGACAAGAAACAGAACTTTTCTAGAAACCAGTCTTGATTTTTTTTCGTCTCCCGTTGCAGGTTGATGTTTCCGGTGGAAAAATTAAACCTATGTCATGAAATAGTTTCCTAATTTAATGATTATGTAACTTATTATCTGCCGACATAATATCTGTTACGAGATCTTTCGCAAAATCAGGAGTCGATTGACTTTCTCAAAGAGTTTTGATGTTTGGCTACTTTGCAATAAATGTTGACGTATAATCAATTTCTCTGTCGTACTATGCAATTGCATAGTTTGTACTATAACTAGCTGCCTAGCTTAGATGTAAACACTTCCTGATATTAGACGATCACAGCTAATCTTAACGTTTAATTAAAAATGACTGTTTCTGTAAAAATTTATCTCTTTACCTACTCGCCTCAATTTCTTTATTACTTTAATATTTAGTAATAATTATTTTAAACATTTTAATCGATTTTTTACTGAAATCGAATATTTTAATAATATTTTCTGATTTCAAAAAAATATATTTTAAAATAAAAAGCTTGAATGCTGTTCAATCTAGTTGTCTTAAAATAAAATGTATTAACTGGCAATAGTTTTGATTTTAAAGTTGGTTTCGAATATACGCTTCTTGTTGATGACTTTTATCATTTTAAAGTATCCGATTAACAGGGATGACATATATATTCTAACCAATTACTGTATATTGGTATATTGTAAATAATAGTAAAAACAAAATTTTTTAATATGATATTTCTAACATAATGTACTGTAAAAACACCATTTTTATTTGCAGAATATTATATAAAAATAGATTAAGAATAACTCGATGTATCTGTAACTTAAGCCAAATAAAAGATATATCATTTTTCTGAATAAATACTATATTAAATCATTTAAATTATTATGCCATAAAAACACAGAAATCTAATTGAGTTAGCATTCGCTGCATACGGTTGCATCATGCACTAAAAATTGTTTTAAAAACCTTAAGTAACTCTTTAATTGTTATCACAGAGGTTGTTTAAAGATACCATAGTAGATTTGTATCTTTTTCTCACACAAATTTTTAAAATTTCTTTAGTGGTGTTATAGTCAGAATCTTGTGGTGTCTACAACATTCACTTTAATTTTGATTAGTTCAAACAGTGATTCGTCATCACATCAGCTTTGTTATCTTATCTATCCTATGGGTCTCTATGGTAATGCCGTCATTTTTATTAGAAGCGCACGCACTAACTTTCTTTGAAGAAATACATTCTTTTTCATTTAAACAACATTTTGTAATATCCGAGACCGCTGCTTTTGAGATGGAAGTACTAGAAAATATTCTCTCATTACCTGCCTTTTCTTTGAACTGAAACATTTGCTTTCTGAACATTCCCTTACGAGATTGCCTTTTTTTTCTTCCTGTGTCACGATGTATATGAAATACTCTGCGTGCTTCAAGAGTACGCTAAAATCTATTGTAAATATTTTAAATATCTTTGGCATCAATTCGCAGTCTTTGCATCGCGTCTGTTTAAAGAAAGTGGTCCAAATTTTTAAAATATACTTAAGTCTCACTTAGAATTTTAAAATGATTCTTAGAAAAAATAAACTGGTTACATTTATATGCTACGAAAGTTATTAAAACCAAAACAATAACAATACCACGTTATTTAAAAAGAATTTTTTAAAAGTCCACCATGTTAAAAATTTTGAACATATGATCCTTCTAATGCATACTTTTGGTTCTACAATTTACAATCAGAATTTGAAAATTTTTTATCCTTGAAAGTTTCTCTAAAAGATTACCCGATTTTTAAAATTATTTATATAAAAATATTTTAGTTATCAACAAATTTAAATATTTTTTTATTGTATTAGTTTATTGCTGTTGAATGTTTTATCAATCTGCTTGGTTATAATCCTTATTCAAATTTTATAATGAAAATATTATAAACGCAGCTTCAAGGCCAGAAGATCTTAGATCAGTGATATACTGCAATGAAATTTAATATGTTACCGATCGTTGTTGGGCAACGAAGCCAGTTTTCCAGAATCAGTTTCCAGACAGGGATAAATAAGCAAATGTATTAATCTCATGTACACTGTTGAGCTATTTAGTTGAGATATAAATTAGACATAAGTCACGTTTACTGTGATCTTCTTTCCAATTGATTACTGCGACCAGAACAAGGCCCGAAAAAAAGAGATTTTGCAGTGCCTTGTTAAGAAATTATTAACAGTAGTTCTATGTGCGGGGGTGTGTGGGTGGGCGACAGGAGAAAATACTGTGTCACTTTGTGAAAAGTAATCGAGTTACAGACAATGAAATATTAAAAACGCACCCAGATCCGGTTTACACTTTTCAAGAAATTCAGTTGGCGACAAAAAGAGGAGCCTGTTCCCATTTTTTTTTGTTTACAGAATACCTCCCGAATAAGAACCGCACACTTGACTGGTTCTTCAGATTTCTGACCATGTCTAAAAATATCTGCAATGAGCTTAGAGCGATCTCGTCAACATAACTTCACGCTGTAGAACAGGTGAGAACGAAACTTTCCAACACTGAGTGGACATTAATCAAGTGCTGTGACCAGCAAACCCTTTGTGCAGAAAAAAAGTGGCAATGACAAGTTATTGAATTCTGGCGACAGAACAAGTGCAGGCTGTGTAGCCATTTTCGCCGTTATCAATAGTTATTCTTATGAATTAAAGATCTAACTTAAAATAAGCAGTTCATAATTGAATTCTCTGCCTGTGCTTCCAGAGTTTTGAGCCGTAGAGTATGTCTTATAATAAGTTCCAAAAATGCAATAATATACAACAGTACTGTGCAATAGTCTTAGACAATCAATGTTTTTATTCATAAATTCAACTATAGAAAGAAATACAACAAACCATTAAAACATACAATTTAATAAATTAATAGTATATAGTAGACTGGATGGAAATGATGAAATAAAAATTACGTACACTAATAGTTAGTATGTCCCTCTTTTTCTTTATGCCTACTTGAATTTGTCTCAGGAGACTCTTGTAATTTAGGTACAATATCAGCTGGAATGTTATTCTATTCACCTAGAAGCACTGCCCGGAGTTCATACTTGGTTTTCAGATGTTGTTCATATTTTCTTTTGTTCAACTAGTGCCATACATGTTCAATACTATTAAGGCGGGGCTTTGTAGAGACAATTCGAATAAATCTGTTATTCTACTCTCTCTTTTTTCGCTGTAAGTAAATTTCGACAACATTGGCAGCATGTTTTGATTTATCGTCATGGTGAAATATTAATACAACTGAATACTGAAAGAATAGCATGGTGAATGAGAATTTTCTTGTATTTGGCTGCAATCATATTTCCTTCTGTATTCTATTCTTACTATATCTCTAGCACCCATGGTCAAGATACCTCTCTAAACCTGAATAGAAACTACACCACGCTTTTCTATAGGCTGCAAACATTTCTTCTCATGCTCTTTAATTTTTCTACTTATATCTCACTTTCTCTTAGACCCAGAAGTTTCAAAGTTGATTCATTTGACCGAAGGACTTTCTTCTATTGTTCTTGAGTCCAATTTTAGTGTTGGGTGGCATAATTTTAGTCGCTTAGCCATATTCCCTTTGCGTAAAATGGGTTTCTTGACTGTCGTCCGTTCTTTAAGTCTTCTTCATCCCAAAGATCTTTGTATTGTAGAATCTTGAACCCGAACACCTAAGGATTTTGCTAATTTTTTTTTTACTTTATTTCTTTGCTGAATGTTTTTCTGTTCTGAAATAGGTTATCTACACGTACTGCTAATCTTTATAGATATATTTATGGGTCCTTCACATTTTTTTCCTATCAAAAGTGAACCAGTATTTTTACATTCTTGGATAATTCATCTTGAAATTCTGGTTTTACTACTTATTTTGCGTTGGGATTAGTTTGTTTGAAAATATTATTTTAAACCTATTAACCATTGATACCTGTGCCATTTTCAATGTTATCACCCTGAAAGGAAACAAATCAAGCATTAGTTTTTGCATGGTTGCCTGCGCAGTACTGAATACATATGTATTCATATATAATATATGTATTAGGCATTAGATTATACTTTTGCATGAAATCTACACCATCCAAGTTGTGAGAACGAAGCTCTAAGGAATATAATGTTATCAAGTTTATTCTTAATGAAATCGGTGTAAAATAGATTTAGGTATAAATGGTATTTTCTGCACACAAGTCTTGAATCATTTTGGCGTAACACTAGATGTTTAAGATGGAAAAGCTTTCGTATGCTTTTAATTTAAAAAAGAACATTTCAGTATTTCAAGAACTTAAATAAAAAACCGAATCAGTACTTTAAATAGTGAATCAACATCGAAAATAGAAGAAAATGAACAGTAAGACGCGCGACAACCTTAGAATTATACCAGAGCTAACATCTCAACTCTGATAAGTAGAAGATTATAATCCAGAAGCTGAATGATCGTATTTTAAGTTGAATTGTTTGGTAACACTTCTATTAGGAAATAAAAACTTGAACTATCCATTTTATATTTTATATACGTATTTACATTTTACGATTTTTCTCCCTAAATATTATGAAGCATCATATTCCAGATTTTAATAAATATTTGTAGACAGCATCAGGTAAAACTTTAAAATCGTTTTTATCTGTCTATTTAAAAAAAAACACA
Organism: Nautilus pompilius; assembly: GCA_018389105.1. Classification (NCBI taxonomy): domain Eukaryota; kingdom Metazoa; phylum Mollusca; class Cephalopoda; order Nautilida; family Nautilidae; genus Nautilus; species Nautilus pompilius. The sequence goes on along the minus strand of JACATO010000343.1, from coordinate 567,683 downwards.
ATCGCAAAAGAGAAAGGTAGCTCGCCTTGATGAGAATTGATATCTTTATAAATTATATCTTAAAATCTCTTCGTTGATATAACGTCTACAATTTAACCGAGTTAATGATTGTTTTTATCAAAATCTGAAAGGTTGAAAAGAGTTAAAATAAATAAATTTCTTATTTACTTTATCTTTAATGACCAACAAACGAGGCAAAGGATCGTCTTTACGTGGTACTTTTATTAACTTAAATGTGACATATAGTGAATGTCACATAAATAGCACATAATTTGGCCTCTTTGGCCCTTTATGTTAGTCATTAGAGACGAAGCAAAGATCAAATTTCGCCCAACCTTATTTATTCGTTTGATCTTGCATTAATTTCAAAAATGTAGATCAGTCTTCTCTAATTCTAGAACTACGATAAGTAGCTACTATCAAAATGTATGCTATTTACACAATTTGCAATCACAAGAAGGTTTTTTAATCATTCATATCTATCAGGTTGTCTTTCTTTGACAGCAAAGGTCTGCTTACAGAGTAACAGAACAATCTTTCTTGGGACTTTTTCATGCGTAGTGAAATTAAGATTCATTCAGTCACCTCAAAGTAAAAGATATTTATTTCAGATAAGTTATCCTGCTGCAATAATAAAAAGATGATTATCGTACGAAGGTGCACTGTTTTTTCAACCAACACGTGTCGTATGAATTTCTTGGACATGGAATAGCTGATGACACAAATTACAGGCGTAGTTTCGAATGATCAATCTGGAATCTGAAATATGCACTATTGTTTATTTTATAACGCTGTCTTCTTTTTTTGTTGTTGTTCTATTTTAAATGGCTTTTCATTGCTTTCCGGTCTGGGTTAATAGTTAAATAAAAGATATGGTTAGACACACGCACATTATATATACTATGTACATACATGTACATGCAAAGATATAAACTGTGCGTGCGTATATTTAATTATAACCTCTTTCTTTCGTGTATACTTTTCTAAAAACTGTACCACCAGTTGGAATTTTCAATGTTACGTTCGTACCCTCGCTTTGCTAAAATTTCTGATCGAGCCTGCGAAAGTTTTCAGTTTTCAACGAGCCGGTCAAAAAACTAATAACTTTTTATCTATTTTTTTTTTTTTTGCCCTCAGAGAAACTGAAACGTTGTTACGTTTTTCTCGTTTATTTGTATTTTATACGGGCTCCCAAATATTGAAACAAGTGTCATTTATATTAGAAGCGCAGCACCTTTTGTTTGTCTGGACAAAAGCGTTACAGTTACCCCCAAAAAACCGCATGCTGTGCGTTAGGAAATTCCCACCAGCCTTGTTCGGCATTGCTCATGCTCCAGTTAAAATGACTCTATCGGCAATGTTTAGCCTTTGTTCCTTTAACAAACCAAATAACGGGTTTGGACAATAAAACGCGTTGTTAGCAGTCGTCCGTTGATCACCTGGTAGAGGTATTTGGTAAATCCAGTAGAGTCAGAGTGATATTTCAAAGAGCAGCCAGAGACCAACCTTAGTGCGAAGAATTCTTTGACCGCATAACGAAGGAAAGGGTCCCTTGGCAAGGCAACATCAGCCGCCGATTAGGACGTACCATCAACCACAGAAACTGAAATCTCCCGTGCGCGTGCTGACAGCGTGGAAAAACCTAAAAGGAATTAAATCAGTCATGAAATCTGGCCTTAAATTACGAGATGTCATCAAAATACAAGCTTGACCAACAAGCCTAAAAGGGACCGGGCTCCAGACGTGAAATAACACCAATCCTGGACTTACCTATCAACAAGTCTTGTAACTGCAAAGCTCAAATTTACCTTGATTTTCATCAAATTCTTATTTTTTAAATGTTTAGATAAATTTTATTCAAATAATAATATTATTTATTATAAGTATGATTGAATCTTCAGTTAATGCTTGAAAAACTTGAATTAGTTTCTTCACTTCAAAATTTTTACTATTTTTATAATTCTTTAAATTGATACTTGAAATTTTCATCGTCATTAAACTCACTTTCTAAAATTAACTTTGCTTTGTAATGGATCGGGAGAAAATACATTAGTTGAAAATTTTTCTACATTAACACAATGGTGTTTTTTTTAAATTACTACCTAACTTCTTCCATCACCAACACACACACACACACATACCTACTTACCTACCTACCTGCCTAACCAGTCCAGAATCTAATTTTGAAACGTGCATATTATAATTTAAAGAAACAATCTAAATCTAATGCAAAAAGATAGCAATATTTAAAACATTGAAATAAAATTGGTTAGCTTCACTTGCTCACACAGTAAAGTTATTTTCTTTGCTAATTAAATTGAAAAGGCACAAGTCGTCTAGTGCTCGAGATGCGTAACGTCAGTGATCGCTTCAGTAAGATTTATGCATGAGCTATAAACCAGCGATTCTCAATCTTTTTTCCCATCGCGACACATCTGGTGAACTATGCACTCGAGCGTGACACACTACAATCTGCTGAACCAAAAAACTAATGGAGACTGGTGAGTTATAATAAGAAGTTTAAGCCTAAGCGCTGTAAGAGTTATTAAATTAAAATTTTTGAAAAGTTGTAATCTTCGCTCACTAAATCAATGAGAGATCTGTGACTGATGTGCCCCACACAGCTTCTCGATACGGGGATGGACGGTAGGTAAACTCACGCAAATCTCACTGCCAACATCGAGAATTTTTAACCTATTCTTCGACTTTATTGTTTGAAGATTTGAAAACGTGATCCTGCATAAATTTGACGTCGTAAAGGAAAGGAAAACATCCAAAGCTTTAATTGCAATTGCAGGATACTAGTACATTTTTCAGAAGAATCCAAAATGAATCGATAGATGAATCCAAGAATTTCGATTTTTTTTCACGTGGAATTTGAAGATACATTGATTAGCTTTTCTTTCTCCGTAAGAATTCAGATCTGAGATGTTGCTCATATTGCGCTCAGTAGATGCTACGAACGGCGAAATCGCTCATTCTACTCCAGTTGTTGAAAGAGACCAGAAGTAGTTTCCCAAGCCTTCTACTGGTTTGCAACTAGGCCGCGGCATTCACTGCACATGGAAAACTTGAGAGGTCCCCAATTTCTACCGCAGATTTATACATGACTAATGTTTTCGAAAATCTGTTCATTTTATAAGTCGCCTAGATTAGGTTTTCTTTTTCAGTTCTGCATACCAGCGTTTAAGAAATTGAGTTTCGGAATAAACATCTGCGAGATAGGCAAACTCCTCACACTACAGCGTTTCGTTAGATTTTCCTGAATACGAGGTCTGTCGAAGAAGTATCAGACCTTAGGCTGGGAAAAAAATTACGCACTTGGTGGGGTTAAATTGCTAATCACCTTCAAAGTAGGCCCCTTGTGCCTCCACACACTTAGCCCAGCGATCCTTCCACTGTTCGAAGCACGTCTGGAATGCTTCTTCCGGAATGGCTCTCAGCTCCGCCGTCGCGTTCTGCATGATGTCTTCTCGGCTCTCAAAGCGGGAGCCTTTCAGTGGCATCTTCATTTTTGGGAACAACCAGAAGTCAGAAGGAGCCATGTCTGGAGAGTAGGAAGCCTGACGAATGAGCGAAATGCCTTTCTTTGCCAAGAAACCTTGGATCAGCTGCGATGAATGAGCCGGGGCGTTGTCATGATGCAGCTGCCAGTTTTTGCGAGGCCCACAGATCCGGTCTCTTTCGCCAAACTGCATCACGAAGACGTCGGAGGACTTCCTGATAGTACTCCTTTGCAACTGTTTGTCCTTCTGGTGCGTATTCGTGATGCACAACGCCTCGGTAGTCGAAGAAAACAGTCAGCATCACCTTGATTTGTCTCCAGACCTTGGCGACGTTTAGTGCTTCCACTGTGATGACTGAGCTTTGGTTTCCTTCCGGGTCCTTCCCGCACAGCCACGTCTCATCTCCAGTTATCACGATAATCTGGAACTCAGGTTCCCTGTTGGCAGTATTCAGCAGGTCCTGCGCAACCTCAAGACGGAGTTGTTGTTGTTCCTGAGAAAGCAGCTTGGGCACAGCGCACGCCCAAATCCTCCTTTAAAATTGCGTGTGCAGAATGTTTACTGATCCCAACCTCGTCACCAATTTCCTGCACTGTCCAACGATGATCCTCCATTATCAAGGTCCGCACTTTCTCGATAACAACTGCATTGCGGCTTGTTGACGGCCTCCCAGAACACTGGTCACTCTCCACCGATGTTCGGCAATCTTTGAACCTGTCGTACCATTCTTTAATTTGGGTAACACCCATGGCATTGTCACCAAAAGCCTGTTGAATTTTTAGAATTGTTTCCGCTTGGGTATCTCCAAGCTTTTGGCAAAACTTGATGCAAGATCGTTGCTCCTCATGTTCCGTCATCACGGGCGAAATGAAAATGCGACGAGTAAGTAGTACAGCACCTCACACGATGGCTGCCTAACAGCGACTGACGCATCCATCAAGCCCGCCAAAAACACGCATGCGCATTAAGGCATGCGGCTCCACTATGCACACTTTTGCCTCCCTAACATCATTACTCTCCACGGGAAAAAATAAAGTCGGATACTTTTTCTACAGACTTCGTTAACGGGTTTCTAAGTTTCAGGAGACGATTTATTATTTTCCCTTCTGAAAGCCAACTGATTTCTCTCTGCAGTAACAACGTTTTGTGTTCTGCCTACCCCCGGTGTCTTCGCACAGCTTCTTACGTCAATGTGTTTTCATCTAATTGCAAAGCAAACTTTTTTTTTTTACTTGCCTGTAACTTTTAATTAACATTTATTTTCGACATCCGCGAACTGCGACGTCAGACAGGGGGCAGCTTTGAAATTTCTGCTGTTCCAGGAGAGAGAAAAATCATCACTTCAACAAATTCTCTGCACTCTAGTAAAATAAATTCCTCCCCAATAGTGTGTGCTCCCTTTTTTGTGTTATTGATTCTGAAACTTTGAACGAGAAAGTAAATTAAAGCTGGCTGTATCGGGGACCTTTAAGCGATTTTTTATTTTGCCATTCTTGCTGAAAAAGGTTTCTGCGAGGAAAGAAGGGAACGAAAGTAACCTGCCGACTTCTGGTCCATCTCGCTCCTGATTCTTCTTTAAACGTCTCTTCTGCTTACTCGGTGTCATTGGCTTATATGACAAAATGGCGCCATTCACGAGAACACTTCGGGCTGGGATTGTCTTCTTCACATGTCCATGTAATCTCTAAAAGCAAACAGTTCTCTGTGTTTACGATAACGGACTGTTCTCATTCCCCCTTTCTTTCGATAACATCTATACCACCATTAACTCAAACGTCCACTTCAGCATCTGCATTCATATAGTTGCATTACTAACGATCGGTTTTCTACGAGTCTGGCATCTCATGATGAATGAGAGCTCTACAGTCCAAGATGGGAAGTCATCAAAAAATTAAAAGAAAATGGAACAGAACACAATCATCGTTAATTTCACGCGAAAATCGCGACTGCTAAAGATCATATTTCATGCAGGTGCGAATTCAGAGATTTTTCAAACACAAAAAGATTTTTACGAGCTGAATATTTCCGATTACTCACAGACATCTGAAAGTAAAAGTAGAATGTAGAGTTTTTTCAGTTTTTAAGTTAACACCATTTATTATATCACCATTGACGTTTTGTTATCGTAAAGTTGACTGTTTATGTAGATATGATTTGAGATAGCAGATCATGCGATTTTAATTGCATTGTATCGTGCTTTCATTAGAGGATCACCTTTTTCTTCTTGATAAATGCTTGTTTGTTTTTTTTTTAAAAATAAATTTTCCATTACGACAATTAAGTCTTTCTTATTTTTTTCTTTTGGGAGGGAAGTTGTTGAAAACTAATTTTACTTTACTACGAAAAATCTAATTGTGGTTTACATATTAAAACGTGGGTTTAATGTAACCAGATCGATTCCGCATTCGGCCGTCGTAGCTGTTTATAACTGGGGCTTATCCTACTCCTGCAAATGGCTTTCGTTTAATTAGTTGGCCATCCAAGTCTTTCTCTTTCAGTAAGGAGGCTGGAGAGGCTCAACTTTTGCAAGCAATTGCCTTGAAAACAGTTCTCTCTCTCTCTCTCTCTCTCTCTCCTCTCTCTCTCTCTGTACTGACGTCATCTCTCTCCGTAATGGCGTCATCTCTCTCTCTCTCTCTCTCTCTCTCTCTGTACTGACGTCATCTCTCTCCGTAATGGCGTCATCTCTCTCTCTCTCTCTCTGTACTGACGTCATCTCTCTCCGTAATGGCGTCATCTCTCTCTCTGTACTGACGTCATCTCTCTCCGTAATGGCGTCATCTCTCTCTCTGTACTGACGTCATCTCTCTCTCTCTCTCTGTACTGACGTCATCTCTCTCCGTAATGGCGTCATCTCTCTCTCTCTGTACTGACGTCATCTCTCTCCGTAATGGCGTCATCTCTCTCTCTCTCTCTCTCTCTCTCTCTCTCTCTCTCTCTCTCTCTCTCTCTCTCTCTCTCTCTCCTCTCTCTCCGAGTTCTCTATAAGATGAGAGAAAAATATCTTCAGACTACTCAGCCGTCTGGATAAACTAATAGTTTTCATACAATGGTTTACGGTGTTCTGTGTTTTCTGCTCTGAACGAGAATGAAAATATGAATGTCTACCTAGGCAAAATCAGACGTTGTACTTGATAACTGGCGTGAAAGTCTGTACTTACGTGTAGAACTACTTTATACTGTGCGTCGATAGGACATAATTTATCGCTAATTAGCCATCGATCCGGGGGAAATTTAATTCAATCAATGCTACTGAAATGAAAATTCTGCTTTAAAACTAATTTGGTTAGAATGTGTTTTCCATTTTTAAATCCCTATGACTACCCTAAATTACTTGCTGGAGTGAAAAGGTTAAGGACTTTAAGGGTTGATCCCAATTATTCCGCTCTGAGAAGCTCGAAAAGTCGCTTGAACAGATTATGTCTGGTTAGACGACGTTAAACCTATCGACTCAAGCAGTAAATCAACAACTTGGAAAATGGATATTTTCTAACACACAGCAGGCGCAGACTGAAAACATCAATTTAAAGACAAAACGTAGCGGCTTCCGCTTTATAAGAAAGTCAAGTAAATTCCACATGAAATTGGTCTCCTGGTTCTTTATTCTATATGTCATTAAAATAGTGTTACATGTTTTCAACAGCCCATTTTGTTTTCTTTTTTTAAAAATTCACACACGCACGCACGTACACAGGATACGGAAGTCGGGTGGTTTCTATTTGCACCAAACTAATATGAAAAATAACGCTGTTGAAAAATTTTCAAACTATACATGTGTATATAAAATATTATTGGATGTGACTTTGTCTTTTTCTTTGTAAGAAAACATTACGAAGTTAAATATGAGTGAGAAATGTAAAAACCTAGTACCAGGTAATGCCTTAGATATGCCTATTATTCGCAACTCGTGCGGCGCCTCTCTCGCATTCATAAGGTATACACTGCAATACTATGTCCATTGCGGATACACGCTTCTCTGCTCTTTCGTCCAAAAACAATGATGGCGAAATATCTTTCATGGAAAAACAACCCTGATAAAGGAAACAACTGCAATAAAATCGGTTTGTATCTTGGGTGCGTGAAAATGTAGCTCGGTATGGCATTGTAAAGGCCTTTGCCCCTATTGCGCCTTTAATTTACTTAGCTGGGTTCCAACGGTGAAACGGACAATTTTTCGTTGTTTTAATTGTTTTTCTTTTCCCTATGGCCAAGATCAGGTGAGAGGATATCATGTAATGTGTAGTTCAAGCGGCCATTAGTAGCTCAGAGTTTTACAGATATGCTTTAAATAAAATAAACTTTAAAACAGAAATAAAACCGGAAAAAGTAGTATTTTCCTGCAGTAAACATTCATTATTAGTTGCTGAGGTACACACATCTTTTCATCTTGCCCTTTTCGTTTATTTTTTGCCTCCTCTTGTATCTTAACTATTTTGTTTTTAATCATATGCGAGTTATGAACTGGACGTTTTGTGCTTTTTTTATTCATATGCCAATCTTAACGTACACAGTTTTCCACGACTTCTTTATCTACCATCTTATTTGGTAAATATGTTCCAGAATTGAACGGTCGTTTGTTTGTGTTCTTTCTTTTCGCTTTGTTGCTGTCGAATGTTATTAACATGTAGGTCGCTTGGTGCGTTAAGGCAAAAAATGAATTGCAGTTTATAAGCGAACTTATAAAAAATCCTTTACGTCATGTATTTTTTCTATTACCGCTGCTTTTCTTTCTTAGCCGCTATGCCACAGGCACACCTTAAATACCAAGACAGGCGAGGGAAAATAAAACAATAGCTGATAAATAAACTTTGCTTTCACCCAGACAAGAACAATTTAAAATCCTGACCACCTCCCAGGGACCATTATAATTTCTAATTTTGACTAAACCACGAGCGGATGAGTTTCTCACGTCTGGAAACGACGGACGAACTCCATTGCTGGGCGATACGAACTACACGGCTGTGTACCTAACCGGTAAAGATTAGCGGTTTTCCTTTCTACGGGTGTCAAAAGGTCAACAGTGCCTAATCTATTTCGGAAAAAAAAACTAAACAGTCGTTACGCATTAGTCATTGGAAGTCGGCCGTGAACAAACACACCTTTCTTGCTTTTTTGTTGTTTTTTTTTCACAAAAAAAAAGCACACCTGTATTCGTAGTCTTCACACCTGGCTGAAACTCCTACGCTGCCTGTTTGTGTAATGCTTTCCGATTGGTCAGGAGGTCGGTTTCGGATGGCTGGTGTCGGTGACGTAAATGTACTAGCAGGATCAACGTCTGTGTAGGCTGGCAGGGACGAAGATCTTTTGTGGCGAGACAATATCAGTGCCAAGACGAATTATCCCGACGTGATTAGAATCAGTACGTTAATATGCTCGCCTTGCAGTTGTCTAGACATTTTCCTAAATCGAGTGAGCACTAATAATACAGGTGAGAAGCTTTCTTCTTTTTACTATTGGCCTTTAAGTAAATGCGGAAATAAGTTTTCTAAACAAGGAAAATTCGATTTTAACATATTGTCATTATTAGCAGTAGTAGTATTAATAATAATAATAGTTTTGTTGCCGTGTGTTTCTTTTGCCTTGCTAGTTATTTTACCCATCAGAAGCGACAGCGTATTAGAACATCCTGTCTCCATAAACACATACTAACCAAATATAATGGCTATGACAGGTTAAGACAACAACAATAAAGAAAACACCGCGTTTGATTATTTTACGCAGTATTTCAACTGCATTAAAAGCAACAATCTTTTATTAACGGTTAGTATAGCAATTAAATTACGAAACTAAAACAGACAGCTTGCCGAACACGTGCGCCCATTCTAATGAGCGCTCCATATGTGTGATCGCTTTGCCCTCATTTCAGGTGTTTTTCTCGTATTTCGCCGTCTCGCATACCGTCCGGAGCATTAACATAACAGCGCGCATTTGAAGTAGGCGTAGCTTTAAAAGTCACATGGCTTATGTCCTCCGGACATGAAGACAACCAGGTTAAAACACGTTGTCTCTACCTGGCTATCCCGTCGGTCGCCAGGGTGGCTGGAAGAAAATCCCAACCCTTCTCCGTTGTTTCCGTCGCTTCGGTTTTGGACCGCACGATAAAACAGAATCTCATTGAGTCGATGAGATTTTGATGCATTCCTTTTCTGGAAAAAATGTGTGCATAAGAAAGAGTATTTCAGCATATCCATGATTATGTTGCAAGGGCAATTCGGTATGGCCTAGATGGCGCTGCGGGTGGTTGTGAGAAGGTGAATGTTTCAGATGTTACACTACTGGTGTTCTGTGGAGTTACCCTTCCCTGCTGGTTGTAACTACCTGCACACCTACTATACATCTCTTAAGCCTTCGAGTGAACTGACTCAATCAGATGTGATGAGAAATGGTGCTGTTCTTCACTTTCAGCACAATAACTAGACAAATAGATGGATAAAAGTAATTTAACATTTCGGATTTGCGACACCGCGTGTGTGAGGCGGCGAAATATAGTGCCAGTCTAAAAATATTTGCCGCTAGGGTTCCGGTTAATTTGTGTGGTGACAGATACCTTAAGAAGACCAGCAGAAAATGACGTCACTTCAAGACAAGCCTCTGGTAACGGTTTACCGGCTGCGCTAGTGTCTAAAAGAAATCTAAGCATTATTAGGAGTCTTCGACCTACCCTTTTTTTTTTTTTTTTAGATCGTTGGACTCGGCCGTCTGTCTTTAGTGCAAAATAAATGCATTAAATGCCTCTCGTTTTTCTTTTTTCCCCCTTTTTTCAGGGACGTGATATACGTTCACCAGCAAAGTCTTTCTTGTCCGGCACCCGCGTAATAGCATTTAATTATTAATTATTACAAACTGTCGTGTATGCCGGATGCGAGCGTGTAGAATTCTAGTGAGATATCTTTACTAAGGTTCCGGACAATGAAGACTTCAGTGTGTTTTAGAAACTATCGCACGTATTTTTTTGGGAGGGGGCTGTCTGATTTCGCGTTACTATCGTTCGTTTGCTATCGCGGGAGGTGGGCTTCCGTCTCGCCGAGACGCCACCTAACGCATTACAAGTGGAAGTGCGAAGAGCAGCACTAAGCACTGCAACCTCTGGGAAAAGGTTTTCCAAATAGATTACATCAGTTGTTTTTTGTTTTTTTTTAAGTATACAGCGCGAAACTAGAAAATGAGACTGGATTTCGGAAGCGAAATATCGTAAAAGAAGCCTATTGTCTTATGAGGCACATTCTCCCCGCAGCAGGCAGTAACCATGGCGTAAAGGTTGGCCAAACCCACTTACGGAGGCAGATAGAATCCAGACCCCTAACCTAGCAAACTAACTACCGGAACCCCGTGCTGCTCTTTTCCAACGTCACACACGCTCCAGTGCGAAGCTTATCTTATTTTATAGACAATATGTAAGAGTAGCGATTTAAGTTACCAATACTATTTATTTAAGAGGTATTTTGACGTGACGTGGGGATGGATGGGTGGCATTTTTGGAATGCCTGTTTGCGGGTGGCGGACGACTGAAGTCTTATTGCGAAAAGCCATCCCTTGAGAGAAAAGAAAATAGCATTAAAATCACAAGCATCATTTTTATTACTTGGAATGTGAAACCAGATAAAAAGACTGCTACTGTTTCGTAAAGAAAGATAGGTCCTCGTAAGGTCGGGAGTAACAACAGTGCGTGTGAAGTCCTCATGTTCATGCGTCCTTGGCGTGAAGCTCGCACCATCTTAAAATATTTTCTGTCTTGACGGAGGTTCTTTAGGGAAGATCTTCATGGACATCAACAATATCAGCTAATCTTAGTTTGAAAATGCGGCTTTAACAGGACTTTGCTGCCCAACTTTATCAGCAGGTATTTTGCGGTGAAATGAATAAAAAATTTTTTAAATATTTTCTGAAAATCAAATGCTTGGGAATGGTTTGCAGATATATTATAAATAACCTTCAGCAACCAGCTTTGTCAAAGAGGCTGATTCCTCTTTGGTAGATAAATACTTAGTGTTTTTATTTCAGTTCAGTGTACTCCACGAGTACCGTATTCCAGCAAAGAAAAAGATTAAATATTTAGAGGGATTTTAGAAAAGTATACTACTTTGTTTTATTGCCAATTTAGATTAAGACCAATATGTTACGGCTACCGTTGAAATTAATCCTGAATAGGAAAGCTAAATAGAAAATTAGTTTGGTATGCCTAACCTTTAGCTTCCCAAATTTAAAATACGTAGGGTGATTACCCCCCCCCCCAATTTTCTCCCTCCTTTTTCTTGCCTTCTTAATGTTAAAATTTATATTAAGTATTAATCACTCATCTCGGAGAATGTGGTTTTGGGATCGCACATAATTTCAGATGACTGGACATCCTATGCGGATAATGGGTAATGGCTATGTACATTCATTTGTCGTCATAACGGAATATTAAAGGCACTATCAAACCTCTAATCAATTCATGCACGGGTGAGTTTTTATGGCATTGGCGCAATGCTACATACAGCACGGGAGGCGGAAAACCTTTTCAAAATTTTGTTGTTTCTGTAATAGAACATTATCCCGTTTAGAAATTATGATATTTTATCTTTAAGTAAATAGATTATTATTATTCTCTTATTTTCAAATATTTTACTTTTTTGTAATTTGGGACGCTAAAGGCTACGTATGCCACTAATTTCACTTAAGCATCGCAGGGAATGATGCCAATAAATAACAGATAATGATGGGGGTCGTATTTACTACGTGTGAATAATAATATACGACGTTTAATCCAGACTGCTGGCATCATACTCAATATTAGAAGGATTAAGAAAAGCATACCAAAAACAAACGGTTTTACGTTAAATGTTTTTTGTTACTCACAGCTACAAAATGTGTTGTTGTATTTTTTTTAAAGAAAATCTATCTTTTTGCTTCGTGGAAAAGTCTGGGCATGGAATTTAGCAAATCATTAATGGTGACCAGTTTCCAAATTTTCCAGCAAAATTTGCCTGTATTTTTTTTTTTTTTAATTTCTGTTCTACTTCAAAATTACCGCGCTATCTGATCCGTTTGTATAATCCCAGAGCATGTGTTTGGTTGTGGTAAATTCTAATAAAGGTAAACGAACGTCGTTTATCCACTTTGTGTGACATTACCACTACGTCCACGCATCATACACACAGAAATAACGTCATCATCTTTATATAATGCGTTCATTCTTTAGGAATATGTAAATAAAAATGTTACAACGTACCTACGGTAAAGTTGCATTAAGCACCGTAACTACAATCGAAGACGTTGCAGTGTTGCCACATTCAGAGATACAGGGGGGATGCACCACGAAATCTGATTATACCTGCTACCCGTGCATTCTAATAGCCGTTGCAAAAGCTGTTGCGAATAATCCTCTACTCTTCTTTGAAGGCATGAATAATATTTTCTCGATGGCAGTGTCATACACGGTGAGGAAATTAAGTTCATCACAAAAGTTCTTAGTGGAGTTCAGTTTTAGAAAATGAATTGGCTAGAACACCATCTTAGTAATAGAAGAAAATCGCGGTATGCAGTGTGAGTGACCGAACCTTGTCTTGCTGGAATGTCTCCCATAGGCTGGCATGAAAGAATATGGCACTGTAGAACCACATTCCTCTACCTGATACGCGCCAGAATTACTCTGCACATCTGCAAAATTGTTACTGGTAGTTGTGAAACATTCCGCTTTATTTCATAATTTCTTTACCAAATTTGGTCTAAAAATGCAAAACAGGAAGGGGAAAATCTATTTTTTCAACAGTAACTCTGTCAACCGTCTACTTGTGCAGCTGCAAATCGAAAAAGTTGGGTGTCACTGTTGATAAGAGGTTCCGGACTATGTTCTGTCGTCAGGTAGTAAACCGATTTTTTTAATTAGCGTAGCCGTAACTAGAGGTCATAAACCTCTTATGCCATGCGAATGATCAAACCGATCTTTTCTGTCTCCATTTCTTTCGCTTGGCAGTGGTCCCATGATCACGTTACGGTCATTCTGTGGACACGTGGGATGGTGGCCGACTGGAAAGGAAGTTTTCTCAGCTTGTAGCCGCCACAGATCGTTTTATCCGTTTAGCTGAGTACCTGAGTGTTTTTTGTTTTTTTTTATACAGCCAGCTCCAAAGTTTGCCTTCCGTGTTTTACATGTGCAAAAACGTTACTATCACAAGCTAAACATTTGAAAAAAAAAAACTGCGATATTTTGTGCGGGTTGCAGCGTAAACCTTTGTTCATTCACCGAAGTTACCGATGTGCGTGTTGACGTCAGTGATGTGTAAAAACAGCAGTTGGCATATTATTACTTAATGCGACGATCAACATTAAAACTGCATTTGTTGCACAACATTTCAGAAGAGTATTTTATGCCATAACATTAAAATGTTCGTGATATATAGATGCAATTAATTATCAGCTGATTTTGTCAAATGTCCGAAAGTTTTGTCTCGTTTAACTTGTAATTTTCCCAGTTACTCTTTTTCCTTACGGACAGTGTAACTTAACAACTAACCTTTACTAAGCTAAATTCAGTCAAGCGATCGGGGTAGAATGACAAAAATAGCATTTTACTTATGCTAACAACTCTGACGTTAGAGAATAGGTAAGTAAGGTCCGGATAGCGAAAGATCAAGGGTGAACCTTCTGCTAAATCCACTCATACTTCATATGCCCAGAATTTATTTTTGATTATGTGTTTGTGAAAGCGGTTGTTAGTGGAAATACGAGTTTTCGAGTCAACGCTCTCGCTCCACTGAAAAGCGACAAGAGAGAGCATTACAAGCGCTATGTGAATCTTTTCGCTTCCTACTACAGCTTCTCAGTCGGCGTTACAAGTAAGCATCCATTTAGAATTATTATTTTTTTCTGGTTTACACAACGCTTTTGTAGCAGGTATCAGGAAAGGCGCAGTAGCCGGCGGTGTGTAATAAGACTGACAGTATTCAATACCCTCCAACTGTTCGCGTTCTGTTCTACTTCTATAAGCTGCTTCATTTTTACCCATAGTGAGACATCTAGTAAACGACAGCTAAAAAGGTACAGAAGAAAATCAATTTGGGCAAAATGAGTATTTGTTTCTTTGACTGTCATTTTACTTAATAATTTCTGAATTAAACACCACAGCAGACATATTGTGTAAATTAAAGCCCCTTCTTCATTACCTGATCTGTTGTTTTTGTTTTTCATTTTGCTTTATGTCAGATCTATACGTAAGTAGGTCGTGCTCTATTACATACACATTCGTCTGACCTCGGCAGACTTTTCGGTGACTAATTTTTCTTCAGGTGATAATGTGTTTGAAAATATATATCTGAAACTACACAAATTAGTTGAACTCGTCGAAAGCTAAATGTTTGGCAACAAATAAAATGTCAAGTGATTGTGATGTATCACGCGCTTGCCAAATGACAGATTTCCTGGTGTCATCGTTCTCGCAATACAGAAATATGATGCTTCTTTCTCGACCCTCTGTACATGTGACAAAAAAAAAAAATATATATATATATATATATAACCGTAAATACGCTAAGATTTTGCCTAAATGCTTGTGCATGCAGCACCCCAAAATTAAAGTCTCCATAATAATGTTTAGAATTTCAAATAGATTAAACTCGTTTAAAATACGGACTTAATGAAGCAATAGAACAACGTCCGCGCTAACGCCGTTTACTATTTCCGCGAATGAAAACACTCGCTGGGCATCTTTGAACTCAAGCGAAATTTATTTATCACTAATTTGTGTTGAGTTGGATAAATATAGGTAGTTGTACCCGTATTTCAATTCCATTTAAAAAATGTTGTTTTTTTTTTTTTTTAAAAATGTCATAAATAAAACTCATTTACAAAAATAGGTCAACATCACTTTGGAGTGAGTGTTATGGTAATGGGGGGAAATGTCTTACAACCTAAGGACTGATGTTGTACACTTCCAGAGTAAGTCAGGCGTGGAGATGGAGTACCGCAGCTTTTAATATCGCCCCTACACCGGCCGCGGGCAGGACAGTTCAGCCGACACGACGCTCGGCCTTGATGTGTTGAGCTGTCTCGGGGGGATTTTTCCTGTACAGGGGCGGCCAGCAGAGGTAAAGATATTCCGGCTATGACATTCCCCGCAGCATCTCTGGAATGGGTGCTGCGCGCGACCTCGCCAGCGGCATCTTCTCCGCGGCTTTCGAGAAGAAAAGAAAATTCTATAGTCTCTTCTGTGTTATTAAATTACGTTTAGTTTGTGAACCCCCCCCCCAAACCCCGTGGCTTGTTTCATGGATGTCCGCTACGGAGATGCTGCGAACTTTCCACAGACCCACAAGAGCGGGCGCCGGAGAACAGACTCGTTTTAATACTAAAAAAAAAATAAGTTGCCGCTTAGCTTTTCAGGGAGTAATTACATCAAATATTTTTTTTCTGGCTGCAAAAACCATTCTGAGAGAAACGCGAGCTGTCCACGCTCGTGAAGTCTTCGCCGTGAAACGGCTGAAAAACAAAAACTGATTGCGGCGCCAGCGAATTCGCTGAATTTCTTTTATTTAATCTGCTTTTTTTTTTCACCCGCGCACAGTGAACGAACGCACGCACTCCGTGACGACACGCTGTCAGCGAGGATGAGAACCCACAGTACAAGCTAGCGGGACGCAGCCGTCGAGATGACTAAAACCACAAACGACCTCTCCACCTTGGAGGTGCTTGACGAAGAAACACTACTTTCAGCTTTGGAGCAGAGATTTCACAATAGAGTTTACTACGTGAGTTTATGGGATTTTTATTCTAAAATACTCTCTCTCTCTCTGTACCGACATCATCTCTCTCTCTCTGTACCGACAGTATCTCTCTCTGTACCGACATCATCTCTCTCTCTGTACCGACAGTATCTCTCTCTCTGTACCGACAGTATCTCTCTCTCTGTACCGACAGTATCTCTCTCTCTCTGTACCGACAGTATCTCTCTCTCTGTACCGACAGTATCTCTCTCTGTACCGACAGTATCTCTCTCTGTACCGACAGTATCTCTCTCTGTACCGACATCATCTCTCTCTCTGTACCGACAGTATCTCTCTCTGTACCGACATCATCTCTCTCTCTGTACCGACAGTATTTCTCTCTGTACCGACATCATCTCTCTCTGTACCGACAGTATCTCTCTCTGTACCGACAGCATCTCTCTCTCTGTACCGACATCATCTCTCTCTCTGTACCGACAGCATCTCTCACTGTACCGACATCATCTCTCTCTCTCTCTCTCTCTCTCTCTCTCTCTCTCTCTCTCTCTCTCTCTCTCTCTCTGTGTCTCCCTCTCCTTCTCCTTCTCTCTCCATCTCTCAGTACTGACATCATCTCTCTCTCTCTCTCTCTCTCTCTCTCCCCCTCTCTGTCTGCCTTACCTGCATTAAAGTCATATTAACGAGAGATAAAATGATTTTATATGCAAAAAAAAAAATGAAGAGCCGACTATCAGTAAAGTTAACCGTCTGTTTTATTAAACGGTAACACGACGGTTGTGCTGACAAACTTTGGTTTCTTTGCTCGAACGTGATCAGAACCATGATCATCCACTGCCGATTACGTTATCATTCTCCGGATCATGTCTGAAAATCTCAATACGCACAACAGAAGGACATTATTAAGCTTACGGATAATGCCGGATGAGTGTACATTTCACCAATACACGGTTATTTAGTGGTTCATAAGACTAGGTGCTGTCCACCCTCCTGGTTTTAGAAGATCGTGCCACGGAGGCAAAACCAATGATGCGGAACCCTGATGAAGAAACGTGTAACGCAGATTTTTTGGCTGAGCAAATAATCCTGCAGTCGGGAGAACACCAATCGAAAACGATGAACGCGATCAAGACACCATTATCAGATCAATATGGGATGTGCGTGATCTTCCTGGTTGAACGGTGCTGCTCAACGGTTTTTTTTTTCTATCTTTAGATCGCCTTTTATCTGCTCTAAAAATAATAAACTTCTGGCATATATTAAAAACCTCACGACCATTTTTCATTGCTGCTGTATAGCGCTTTCTCTGTTTCTTCGTTTATGTGGAAAGTAGTTTATTAATTAAAATAATTAATCTGCATGATGTCAAGAAATGTTCGAATTTGTTTCCATCTCGTGTTTTGTCAAACACAAATTTTCACATTAACATCGATGGGAAAATACGATATTATAGATAAACCAATAAAAGTGCAATATATTATGGAACATGGCACAAACACAGTGGTAACACACAAAGTAATGACTAATAATTGTTAATAACTGGTAAAACTGTGCATTATTATCACGTTTCTGTTATTTTTCATGTTATGATTGTTATTATTAATACTGATTCTCCAAAAGCATCAGGGAAGATGTGACCATATGTTATATATATATATGTGTGTGTGTGTTATGTGTGTGTGTTTTTTTTTTTCTTTTCAGACATATATTGGCGATATCATAGTAGCCGTTAACCCGTGCCAACCAATTGACATATATGGCCCAAACGTAAGCCCCTGCTTTTTAAAATTATTTTAAGAAAGATTTAGCAAAATATAACCAATATTAGAATTTGATAAAAATTAAATTAACATATTATCAGTATGTTACCCCTTTCTGACTGTCAGTATTAGTGATTTTTTTTTTGTTTTAAGGATTGTAAATTTTTTGGAAATTTGCATAGGAATCTAATTATATGCTGACTATATAGACTCTGGATCAACATGCTCTTATGTAGTGACGTGTCAAAGTTAACGTCATTATAAATAATTTACCTATTTGGTCATTATCTAACGCATGTGTTACTATTTTACGTAAACAGTGACGATATAATACCAGCAGTATTTCATATACACATGCATTTACATAGTGCCAAGAATTAGTTATATATAAGTATTTTAAAAAAATATTTTTTCTTTTCTTTGCTGATGAAAGATATGTGCGATGTACTATATATATTTAGGTGTGTACTTGAATAACGTCTTCCTAGAGATAACATCAGCATAATTTTAATGCCCGGAGGAAAATAACAGATTCAATCTTCTTATATATAGGTTTGTTCTCCATCATGTTATTAGCCAGATGTATTGATTCCCAGGGCACTGGTGTGCAAAAGCAAAAAGATAGATAAAGAAGTATATAAATATATTTTCAACTCTATTTTTGCTTCGCACAAGAAGAGCATTCTGTGTTATACGAATGAATCAACTTTCAAACCAGGATATATATATTTTTTTTTAATGATTGTAGGCGTTGCCTTTTATCTTTAGTACATGAGCAGCATGAAAAACACTTTCAGATTTAGTTTCTTTCTACAGGCAGCTAGAATTCGTCATGAGTTAGAAGCCTACAGAGAAGAAAAGAAAAAAATATATATGGAAAGAGCAAAATGACGACCATATTGCCTGTAAATGCCATAAAAGCTTCAGTTAAATTGTAATTTATATGACAGCTAGCTTATATAAACTCTTGTTTTATTACAAATTTAGACATGGTAAGCTATTATTATTATTATTATTATTATTATTATTATTATTATTATTATTATTATATACGAGCATATGTGAACGGCATTGAAGGCTATTACTCTTAAAACTTTCACTATCATAAACCCATATTTATTAAATAAAACTATTTAAAAATCAACTAAACTGCTCTTCGATAAAATAGTTCTGGTAATTTTTACGTTGAAGCCCAACCTGTCTAATTACTATTAAAACAATACATTGCTAGATCGCTGTCTTTACTTTCCAAAAGTTGTTTACTTATTGATGCATTGTTGTCGGAGATCTGATCTTCGACGTTTATTTTCGAAGATTTTAGCAAATCACTATAAAACTACTATACGAAAATAACTGTTTTTAATACGGTATTTCTTTTTAAAATGTATTAGAACACACCAGGGGGGGGGGGAAACGTGAAAAGTCAGATGGAGGAGACATTAAAACCATTATATTGGCCGTTGCGGTTACCTATTAGAGTGAACTGCCGCGACAGATATTTTTTGAAATCCTATTCAAACTGTGACTCTATAAACATCTTCTATTCTTCTTGCGAGTAATTACAAAGATGACTGACTTCACCGACTCGCTGATCTAGTTTTTTGTTGTTTCGTTTTTGTTTTTTTTTACACATAAGCTCAAAAGAGTTCAGAACTAGAGAAAGAGAGGGGATAGACAAACAAACAAACCAAAGTTTTAGCAAGTTTCTCTGATTATTTCCCAGTAAGATATTGTGTTAACGCTCGTCGTATGCTTCAGATCACTATCTTGTCACGGCATAAACTCACCACCAGTCACGCGACGCTCTAATAGAATTGCATGCAACTTTTGTGAGAATCCCCTGATCATTACGAAGTCACCAGCTGAATATCCATCAAAATCAAAACGATTTTGCGCCTTTACATTTTCGCCAGCACGCTTTATTGTTAAGCCTAACGCGACTTTTCCTATATTTTACTCCGTCCGTCCTTCTCACATAATGCCGACGTTCAGAACCGAACATTTCAAGCATGGTTGGCATCCAAGTACGACACAATGAACCGTTATTCCGACTTGTAGTTCTGATACGGCTCAGCTCAGACACTTGTCTAAGCAAGAGCTTTTAGCTGCTATTCGGCCACTCAAGCAATGATTCGCGTGCCACAAAGCAAGGACTATCTGTCAGAAGTCGCAGTGAGACCGTGTGTACTGTTTATGGATGAATCTAGATACTATCTGGACCAGAGTTTGAAGAAAGCCAGGGGAGAAGCTTCAGGAATGCAACGTTTGGACATAATCGCTTCGGAGGTGGCTCATTGACAGAGTAGGGAGAGATTAAATGGCCTGGAAAGATTGACCTCCATATTTTCCTGAAGCAGCACCATGACAGATTTAAGGCAAAAGAATAAGTCCCTTGATATTTACCTGAGGCAATATTCTTATTTCTTATGGCTGTTGTTAATGCTGCCCGTTTACATGGTGCCAGAGTAGTCCACCTGTACCTGGAACAGGACAGGTTTTCTGTATGTAGTAGCCAAATCTAATCGTACACGTTTTGAACATGGTTAGGATTGCCATTGCAAGATCTATCAGAGGAAACGAACAATAAGTACCAGATCAACGTTTAGTAACTCAATGGAAAGCTTTCATTTGTATTAGAGGCTGTCACGCAAGATACTGAATTGATTTCTGAACCGACATTTTTTTAGGTAAAATGCTAAATTTTTCACTTTGTTTCGATAGCTAAGCATCTTCGTTTACTAGAGGTGCTAATATTGACTAGTTGAGACATCACTGTTAAATGCTAACTTTGACATTTTCTAACATTTATCTCTTTTTAATTTATACTCTTTTTACACACTCCAACTTTTCCTGAGGTACCCAACAACATTGTAATATCGACGTCGTACTCTGATCTTTAACAAATTTTGAATTATTTTACGACACCGAGGTTATACAGGGTTTCGCTATATTCCAATAAGTCTTCTGTAAATGGACTTCACATGTAGAGTATAATTCTGCCTTAAACAACTAAGCTATCATGTGCGATTTGTACAGAGTGCATAAAGAAAACATTCATTGCTTTTCGGCATTTTTATAATGCGATATTATTGAGGTGCTTTTATTGCTGTTGTTGTTGTTGTTGTTGTCATTATTGTTACTTGTATTTTTCAGTACCACAATCTCTACAAAAACCTTCACATTCGCCGTGAGCAGCCGCCTCATATCTACTGGGTGGCAGATCAGATCCACCGGTCTTTGGTGGAGACTGGACAAAACCAGTGCGTGATAGTCAGCGGTGAATCAGGGGCGGGGAAAACAGAGAGCACCAAACACATACTGAGCCATCTCATTCGGCTAGGGTCAACAGTATACACTGACTTGGTGGACCAGTTAGAAAAGGTAGAATATTACAACAGCTTTCTCGAATCTTCTCTGACTGTTGCCAAAACGCCTCTTATATCAAAATCAACACGATTACCAATAATCTTATTAAGAGCGCACGTAAACCTGCGCTCAGCACATCGTCGTTAAACTAATCCCAGTATCAGCTCAGGTAATCAGCGGATTGATCCGAGACATTTCATTCCCCAACATCGTTGACTTCAGTAGAGACTTGCTGAGTGTCAGTAATCAAATGTTTAATTATTCATATTTTTGCCAGTAAACGTTTTAAATTCGTGATAAATGGTTTCTTTGCATTCATTTAAAAATATTTCCTTTTAATAATCTGAATTGCATTATAGATAAAGAGGGAAAGATTTGTATTAGAAAGTAGTTCAAGAGAAGTTTTTTGTTCTTTCCTTCTTGTCTGAGCTGGTAGACGATTGGTCCGTCAGTGATGTCGGAGAACAGGCTATATTCAGTAATCAGTGCTAATGTAGCATTCAAAGGCATCTGTGTGGACAACACCGTCTCTTTTTGCTTCCGGCAACCAAACATTAGACCAGTTCTACCAAAAGAAGAAAAAAACAACATTTCTCAGGTGAATTAAAATTTGTAGCAAAAAATAAGTAAACCAACTTTGCCTGCCACGTCCACTCACTTATTACTAAGTACTCAGTGTATATCAACGTGGCATTTTTATCTCACTGCTATGAAATCTTATTTATATATACGTGTACACATAAACACACATTAAATAAGTCTCTTAAAACTAAATAATGTTTTTCAAAATGTCCAATTATGCATATATTTATATATAATGATTTGATCAAATTTACACGATAAAAATTTTTCAAATATATATTTTAACAGGTAAACCCTCTTCTAGAACTTTTTGGAAATGCTTCAACTGTCTTAAATAAAAATTCCAGTAGATTCTGCAAGTTTATAGAGTTGCAATACACAGATGATGGACAGCTGCAAAGTGGTAAGTAGATCTGGTGCTAAGAATGTACAAAATATACAAGACTGATTACACACTTAGTTGCTTTGAAGAAAAAAAAAACATTTTTTTTTTTTAATTTTGTTTAATCATAAATCACATTTACAAAGAATAACTGGAAGATTTTCTGCTAAAACACTAAAAATGTAATTCAGAAACGCTCATTTCTATAAAAGGAAGTCGCAATGATCTACCCCTGATCTTCGTTTTGAATAGTATTGCTATTTTTTTAAAATTCTACTGATTAAAGAAATTTTCAGATAAAAATTGTATGTATATTTTCTTTATCGATTACAGAATGAAATAAAATTTTAAAATAATTCTCAGATATTAACACCACAGTTGAAATATGTAGATATAGATTAAATTACATCAAATTATATAAAATTAAATAATGACAATAAATATACCTCTCTCTCTCGTATCGTTTTAAGTGTGAGTGGCAAGAGATTGATTTTTAAATTTCAGGTCAAATTCAGTATTTTATTCTGGAGAAATCCAGGATTATTCAAAGGCACAGTAACGAAAAGAACTTCCACATCTTTTATGCTCTTCTGGCCGGAATGGATCCAAAACAGCTGCAAGAGTTTCACCTTAATGATGCATCGGTTTATCGGTAGGAAAACTTTGAGCTATCCTACACTGATTTTTTAAATATTATTTACCAAATGAATATGGTACTTTAATTTCTTTTTTACTCTAACATATTTTTTTCTTGTAAAGTTTTACTAAGATAGCTCGGTCCTAGAGATTAAAAACTTCTGTTTGCAATCATCATGAACTTCAGGAAGAGGATAGATTTATCCTATATATTTGGAAGACTTTAACTTATGCCAATTTTATGCAGAATTCACTGAGCATCTATCAGTTATGTTATTTTTTGATACATATATTTGTTAATTAAAATTCACTATTATTATTATATTTATTATTGCACGGATTTCATAATTATAGAATACTCAAAAATGAGGACAGCACTATTCCGATATATGAGAACATAGAAGAATACAGTGATTACACACAACAGTTTCTTGCAATGGAAGACGCTTTGCAGAAAATCGGATTCATTGACGAGGTTAGTAAGCAGATAGTCCTAATTGATTTTTTCTCTAATGTATGAACGGAGAAATTTGTAATGACAAAAATGAGTCAAATTGTGCTACAAGAGGATTCGCTTCTTATAACATTTTCCTGTCGACTGTTTTATTTGCAGACTTTTTGCTAACTACAGAAAATACTGATTATTGTAAAAAAAAACAAAAAAAACAATAACACCGATATCTCGAGTGAGCCAGATATGGGGTCACTTAGTTTGTCTAATTGTATCCTTTTTGTGCATCAACGACAAAGGTTCAGCTAACAGGTTCAGATATTTCGAATAAAACTTAGTTCGCAGTGTTCAAATTGCATATAATTTTTTATAGTTTGTGACGTTATTTTATTT
The DNA here is from genome assembly GCA_018389105.1 of Nautilus pompilius. Classification (NCBI taxonomy): domain Eukaryota; kingdom Metazoa; phylum Mollusca; class Cephalopoda; order Nautilida; family Nautilidae; genus Nautilus; species Nautilus pompilius. The sequence goes on along the minus strand of JACATO010000343.1, from coordinate 543,909 downwards.
CTTTCCAGGAAGCAAACAACATGTACAGAGTCCTCTCAGCTGTTCTTAACCTTGCCAACATCACCTTTGAGATGGACGAAGAAACGGACGGAGTCTTCATACCTCCAAAGAGCGAATATTTGCTAAGCACGGGTAATTTTTTGCCCTTTTTCCCACTGACGTAACAGAAAATAAATTACATACAAACTTTAAACTTCAATTATTGAAACATGTACGTAAATGATTAAAATATTATAAATTTTTGAAGGATTATTCTGAAAACATTTATAAGCAAATATTACGAAGTTGCTGAACCATGGAGATATTGTTTATTTCAATAATGATGGAATATAGAGAAGCTATAAACTTATATTTTGCCATATTAAAGCCATTAGTGGTTAGAAAACAGTAAACAGTTGCTTAAATTTTATGAATACGTTAAAACTTAAAATGATTTTGTCTGTTTTTTTTTTTTTTTCAGTCAATGAACTACTGTTTATCAACGAAGAGGAACAGGACGATCTTGCCGAGAGTCTTGTTTCAGATGTTATAAATGTGAATGGTAAGCAGTATTTCTGTTCATATATTAAATAAAATGCAAGTGTGCGACAGCGCTCAAATTCATTTACGGCATTAGTTTTTACTGGTCATTGTAAAAAGTACCTTAATTTTACAATGAATATAACTGTTCTTAACAGAATCTTTGGGAAATATCTAGAACATAACCATGATTATCGAAATGTTCAGATGATACCGTTTTACATCTGACTTTTAACATTTATTTATAGCTGTTTGTTTTGTAAAGATTTTAATTACGACATTATGCAATATTCCATTAAATCACATTAAGATATCTGTAAACGGAACTTTACATTGTGTGGTACTGTATTATTTTATAGTAAACAAAACTAAGAAAACAGATAAAGCAGGAATTATCCACATGAATTGTATCTGATATATTTCTGAGGAAAACTACAACTTTTTTTTAGAAATATCTAGGTTTCTGCTCTGTATAAAAAGTCGTAGTAAGACGATAATTAAAAAAAATACAAATGATTTGGTAAATAAATCTAACCATTTAATACAAACTGTTGGCTTGATTCTCTAATTCGGTGTAAATGCCGACGTGGGCTTTGGTTGAAAATACTAATCGGGTATTTCATCATATTTACCGTTGTGCATCTCGCATTGATATTAGATCTAATGATTTTCAGAATCTTTCAAACGAAAAGGTAAAACACCTGAACTTAAACTTAACATCTTGAATCAAGAGTCAATTAGTTTTAAAATAAAACGCTCTTCAAAATAAAAAAAATGTTGTTTTTTTTTAAAGGCGAGAGAGTAAGAAAGTGGAAACGAGTAACAGAAGCCAAAGAAGGCCGAGATGCCTTGGCAAAAGAACTTTATTCTTGCCTTTTCTGGTGCATCATTGACAAAATTAACCTCAAGATGAAGGAGAGTTTCACCTCTCATTCCCATCTCCGGTAAATGTTTTGCTTTTTATGCTGTTAAATAAACTCCCTCTGTGACGTTCATGACTATATTTATTTATTTATTGTAATATGCATGTTTTTAAAGCCCAAGTGGTCTTTATACTTTTGAATGTTATTGCTTAATTAATTTTAAACAAGAGAAAAGCGATGGTTTTTCGCTGAGGACTGCCTACAGTCTACATCCTTATGTCAGGTATTATTTTCAAGTGTAGTTTTTTGAAGCAGCAGTAAATTTATTTTTAAGGACTGACTCGAAAATCCATGATAATTTAAATGGCATTAGATAGAAAATATAGTAAATGTCACGCAAATGCCATGTAAAGATGATCTTTTGATTCTTTACGTCGGTTATAAGAGATGACTTTGAAGTCCAGTGGAGACCACAGAAGGAAAAGAAGCTGAAGACTACTAAAACTTTGTTCATTATCGAGCCAAGCTAAACTGAGCCATGTCCGCGCCACAGAGCGGTGCTGCCCTAGTTTGACTGTTTACTAACGCAACTTTGTCTCTCGCAACCGCAGTCGACGGCCGCCTACCATCAACCTGCTTGACATATCTGGCTTTGAGAAACTGGAAAAAAACGGCTTCGAACAGCTGCTTATTAACATTTCCAACGAAAAACTTCATCAGCTGTTCCTCCAGCACATCATCCATCAAGAAAAAATCGAATATGAAAATGAGGGCATCGAGTGGAGTAAGATTCACTTCACAGACAACATCGACGTTCTAGATCTTGTCTTTCAGGTAGAACTTTCCTTCTTTTTTTTTCTTGTTTTTTGTCTTTTGTTACCTTTTCATCACATCTGCTTCATGTTTTTTTTTAATGGAAACAAAATTTATGTTTCAGAAATAACTTATAATAAAAATATAATACTGTACTGTCAACTGCATTTTAAGTTTGTTTTGCTACTTTTTTCCAAGATAAATACTCAGCGCCTCTCCTAAAAACATTTCATTTTTAAGATGAATCATAAAATCATCTTAAAGTGATCGAAATTTTTCAAAAATCTGATACAATGTGCAATGAACGAATTGTAGTTTAAGAAACATTATATACTGCTAATAATTGCGATGCTAACGTGCGTATATCAGTCTAGAGTATGCTCTGTTCTTAAGTACCTTTTACGGTGAAATATGTATTTAAATTAAAATTAGAAGTTTCTTGAAATCGATGATAATAAGTGTATTTGCTTGTAATTAGAGTAGGATTAAATAGAGGGTACTAAATACAGTACACTATGACAACTATTTTTATTTTTAATTTAGAAATCTGGAATTTTCTCCATTTTGGAAGAGGAAACATACGTGCCACAGTCAAGCGATAAAACCCTGGTGTGGAAGCTAAATACATTTTGTTCGCAGTCTCCACGATATGTGAAAAGAAATGAAAACGAGAAAGCTTTTGGAATCAAGCATTACGCTGGAGAGGTAAGCACTGAAGCCTGGAATGTATTGTTCCGCATCAGCATTTATGGTTTTAGAGCAAAAGGGGCCACTGTATTTTTTTAAAAAAGTTAATAAAAAAACAAGGAAAGTATGTAAATCGCAAAATGATCAATAGTTACTCCTGTTTCTGAGGAATATATAAAAACTAAGGTTTTTAAATATGCACATTCTGTTACGACGAATATACTACGTGACGGGTATATTATATTTGAAAATATGCTTCGTGCAGTTCGATTCTTCAAGGTAGAAACTAATTCACAGATACTTGTTTGGTTTTTCTTTTTAATATGCGCACACTTTTCTTACGACTTAATCAAGTAATAATGAACTGCTAGAAGATTCATTGTTGCCTTTTCTTAATTATGTATCATTACATTCGCAATTCCAGCCACCTTCGTTTTATTTGATCAGTCTAATTAACATATTTGATAAAATTTTTAAAGGTTATTTATGACGCATCAGGGTTTGTCGAAAAGACAAGAGACACACTTTCAAAACCGCTAAGAGAAATAATCCAGTACAGTGGCAACCCATTTCTACGACGGTATGTGGAGGCTGGAGGATATCCGTGAGTACTTACTGCACAAATGATGGATAAGAACTTCTTTTGCCTCGGTTGACTTAAACAGTAACTCTTTGCCCCTCATATTTTTCTTTATATATAAAAAAGTTAATTAAATTAATTCGTGCACTGATTAAATGTTTTGAGCACCTTAGAAAACGTGGATAAAAGATAGATAACTGTCTGGAACGGTGGAAATCACCATATAATCTCTTCGGGAAATGTCCGATTTTTGTTACAAAGGACTTTTCTTCCTTTGTTATTTTATTATTTTACTTTAAACAAGTTTTCTTCTTTATATCACATTTATTATTATTATAGTAGTAGTAGTAGTTAAAAATATCTTTTACCAATTAAAAGCAGACCAACCTCCAAACATTATTGTTGTTCATCCTTGAGAAAGATATTCAAGCAGCTTTAGTCATAGGATAAACCATTTTCTCTCTAATGGAAACCACCTACAACTCGTCCAGAAATGTTTATCCAAATATCTACATTGGAGATAAATGTCAACGCCAGTAAGAAGTGGTGTTATTACTATGTGGTGTAAACTATTTCTGCTTTATGATTTTTGTGTTTTAAAACAAGAATGACGAACAACGTAATATATTAATAGCAGTAAGACTCCATATTATGTAAATTTTAAAGCTATTCTATTAATTTCTATTGTAAAATATATTTCATGTATTATCAACAAGTTTTATAAATTATCAGAAAGTTCTTATTTTCTATTTATAGTTTTCAGTAAAAGGTTGTTGCTAGGACTTTTTAAATAAGAAATAATTTTTATTCATGTTTTTCACCGCGTGTCTTTGTGATTTAGTTATTCATTGTTAACTTTGTAAAAATACAGATTATTACTGTTATATTTATAAGAGAAAATAAATATTCTTAGTCACTGTTTTAACCTACATTATCGGACTATAGAGATAGAGTACGTCCTAAGTTTTGTTTGCATTTATTCAATTCTTAGAAATACTGGTGGAGGGACATTCAAGTCAAAAGCCGATAGTATCAGCAGAAAAATAGCACGTCGTGTTCAAAGGTAAGTAAATATATATACATGCTAAAAGCAAGTAAAGTAGTAATAATAAGTAATATTTATTGAGACTAATTTGTGATTAACTGTGGACAGTTTTTATGTATTTTTCTCTCATCAATTTAGTTTCCTGTAAAAAGTAAAATTTCAACTTCTGAAAGTTTCAGAAGAGTAAGCGGGATGTACCTTCAAAAACAAAGAGCGCTTATCAAAGATTACAAATGAATAAAGTGAGCATACGGGCTGAGTACTTGGAAAGGTTAAACAACAACGATAAGAAAAAAATTCACTAAATTTGACAAATGATTAAAGAAACATTTTGATAAATTTGGAGTTTGTTTGTTTTTTTGCGTAGTATATATCATTACTGTACTTAACATGAAGCCATTTTTGCAACATATACGAGAATGATTTTGAGGAAAGTTTCTGAAGGCTTTAAGAAAACAAGAACAAAAAGAGAATTGCATACATATTAAAGAAAATCAACTATACTGTTCATCATTAAGTTCCTTAATGTGTTCATGATATTAATTAGCTGATTTATTTTCCAGTCGGCTATCATCCGATGAGCAAGGGGTGTCGAAACTATCCGAGTCTGTAACAAAACAGTTTCAGGTAACTGATTAATTACCTGTATATTACGCGCTATTATTATTCTTTTATAAGCGAAACTTAGAGAAAATCCACCTTGTAAATTATATAAATTGCGTTCTATTTTAGGAAATTGGTACATTGAAAATTTCTAAATTTTGTCCTGACTCCACGCATAAAGGGTTAATATCTGGACATTGTTGTACCTATCCTTATGTTTGTTTATTTATTGTTTAAAGACTTTAGATAGATTGGTTTTCTGTGTTCTAGAGAGAGCACCAACAATGCGCAATGTTGTATTTATTTAAATTAAGGTGACACTTTCATGGTTTCTTTTGATGTTGGTCTCTGGACGTGGTGAAAACTACAATTATACACAAATAAAAGCGTCAACCTATCGCGTTTACGAATCTGAAAGTGTCGTTTTGTTTGATCTACGATAAATGTGCTTTCCTTTTTCGATAAGTTTTTTTTTTTATTATTATTATTGCTACTACTGTTGTTGGTTTACTAAGCGATACTTCAACTAGAAGTTTCTTAGATCTACTTAAAACTATTTTATCAGATCACTTCATGTCCAGAACATCATTCAGACATGAATATGGCGGAGTTAACGCGCGCTGCAAGTTCGGTGTCCTCTGATACACCTGTGATTTTAAGCATCCTAAACGGCGAGTCGGATACCTATCGACTTGAATGTAGGAAAATTCGAAACTCTAATTCTTATCTACGCATTCATACTGCACTGGACGCAATTTGGCAAATAGTTAGTTTTTCCTGGCTAGTTAATCAAGTAAGACATCCAATAACCAACTCACTGACGTCACCAAAACTCATTATTCAAAAAGAAAAGGTATTTTTTTGCGCAACCGGTTTATAAATTACGACGAGAGATGATGATGATGATGAAATAACATTCATTATTTTACGGCAGTGTTTTTGTGTGTAAAATTTGTTAAAATCAAATTCTTTAATACTTTTTTCCAGACGTCTCTAGGCGATTTATTGACAAAGATAAAACAGTCCAAACTAATGTTTGTAAGGTGAGTATTAAATTTTAAAAAATTAAAAGCGGTTTGCAGGGTAGATAAGCCACCGGGTTTTATGTGTTCTATATATGCAGTTGAAGCCAAAAATTGTGACCTCTCACATTTATTTGAATTGAGAGTGAAGGATGGAAGTTTCGGCCATGTGACGACGTGACCTCTACAGCGGCCCTTCCGGAAGTTTCATTATATTTATTCAGAAAAATCCTACATTCAGTAGTGCATAATATTTAACAAACTGAAACTCAATAAAAGAAAACTAAATGCAGGTTACAAAACGTATAATTTAAAATAACAAACAAACAAACAAAGTATCCTTTATTATTGTTGTCGAGCCAAAGTGAACGTCAGGTAAACGACAACAAAATAGAAATGGCGTCTTTTAGAAATTTTGCCTACCTTCGATTTGAAGATAATCTAAATATGCTGCTGTTCTTTTTTTTTTAATAAGCCAGTTTGCATCCAGTGGAGCGCGGTTCTCAAAGCCGGTCCTTGTCTGGGAAATAAAATTACGTCTCTTTAAATATTCCGGCAGACGCAGGATGCGCGCATATTTACTTTGAGCAGTGAGTATAGATAGGGCGTTAGGTATCTTTTAAATATGGCATATTTTTAGATTTTCTAAAGAAAAATACAAATGATGTCACCGTATCTCTCTCTCTCTCTCTCTCTCTCTCTCTCTCTCTCTCCTCTCTCTCTCTCTCTCTCTCCATCTCTCTCTTTCTCTCCATCTCTCTCTCTCTCTCTCTCCATCTCTCTCTTTCTCTCCATCTCTCTCTTTCTCTCCATCTCTCTCTTTCTCACACGCGCGCGCGCGCCTGTATCCAAATAGTTCATCTGCTAAAGGTTGCACTTGTATTTCTGTAAATGATTCTAGTTCATCAAAATTATAAAGTAAAGTGCACACAAAATATTTTTTCATGACACAGAGCAAATAAGAGTTACGTACACTTTAATATATGCTAATACGAAGAATGCTTAAATGAAACTCGGCGGATAGATTAACCGCAGTAACTGTATTCGGTCGGGTCTAATTTGAACGTTCCTATTATTATTTCACTTGTAATGATATTAAAACATTTGCCTCAACCTGCAAATGTTGACTGTTACATCTGAACGTTTCATCTACATCTTAAGTCGCTATTGTTAGCTGAGAATTTCTCCCCTGGTAAGCGAAGATGGCGGGTAGACAGACGCACTTAATACAATCTTTTAGCTACAGGTTATTTGACCGACATCCAATCTATCGCCGACAATAAGCAGCGTCACCTCACTCAAATTAATAGCCTTATAAAATTTGAAATAAAGCTTTGATAGGTTGTTCTTCAATAGTATTTTTGTGTGTTTTAATGAGAATTTGCCATTTAAAAAAATATTCATAAATGTTACAGATGCCTGAAGCCGAACCCACATTTAAAGCCGGAGAAATACGATTGCAGGTGTGTTCGTGCACAGCTGCAAGCCAGTGGTTTGATGGAAGCCGCGCAGGTGCGAAAAGATGGATACCCAATTAGGTTGCTTTTTGAAAACTTTCAAAACAGGTACTAAGCAGTATGTGATATTTACTTTTGTAATCTACAGAAAATAATGCTTAAAGTCTTTAAACTTATCAATGTGCAAAAGATCTCTGTAAATATTATCTATTTTTGTTTATCTGGTAGTAAATGCCACGCAGAGATAACGTTTGCTTGCCTTTAATAAACTAATAAATTCTAGACTTTGCCTATAATAATAATAAACGCGATCAAAAAGAAAGAATTGGTATTGGAGAAAAATTACATAGTCCTATTTTTTCAATTTGCTGATTTAAAAAAAAAACATGAATATTTAAAATTGTATTAAGTCGAAGTTAATCAGACGGTAAGTACCAAGTTTACGATGGTCAGTTTTATTAAGAATTATACTTTGTTAACAGTTTGATGCTACGTCGATCTTCAGGCAGGTTGAAGATATTCGAAAGCCTATTTTTATTCTCTTAGACAGATACTTTTTCTAAAACTTAATGGTATCAATTAACAAAGAATTTTTACAAGAATTTTATCATGCTTTTCAGATACGGCAGCATATCGAATAAACCATTCAGTGATAATCTTCAGTACGAGTGCCTCAAGATAATAAAAGCGTCTGCAATCAAAGGGTACAGAATAGGAAAAACAAAGGTATACCTGAAGACCTTTCAAACTTGGTGTTTTTTGTACTTTGATCATTATGCCACTATTCTTAAATTCTGAGGAATAAAAAGCAAATAATTATAAAATAAATACTTATGTTACATATATCTAGTAAAAAAAGGTATTGAACAACTTCATAACCAGTCTTTTGACGTATGTGCTTCAGTGCATGTAAAGTTTATTTTACCTGATGTTATTACGTATAAAAGTCACAATGAGAAGAGAACTGTTGTAAAAATCTTCACTTTCGTACGTTAGTAATTCATTATTTATTGATGTATAATACATATTTAACCAGAAATTGCATTTTTTTAAAAACCCAATGAGAAGGTAATATCACTGAAGAACCAATATTTTCGGAACGGAAGATAAACGAAGTGTTTTAATTACCTGAGACTACAGTGTCGTAATAAAGTCCAGAGCGTCTGAAGTGTAATTGATATGCGTGCAAACGGTCATCTAAGAAACACTGGGTGAACTGACAGATAAGATAAAATGATTGGTGAGTGGTATGATACACAGCGCTGGATATAGTAATTTTCGTGGAAGAGTAGCTAGAGGGAAGGCAAGCATAAGTAAGAAGGGAAAAGGAAAACCACCACAGTTTGCAAAGATGCAGGCAAAATAAAATGTAAAAAGTTGGAGATAATGTTTTGGGAAATGAATGAAACTATAAAAAATTCTCCATTCAACAAATGATGTAACATTGGTCTTTAGATGATCTGGAGATGACTTTGATGAGACTCTGTGGTGCCTATTTTTAAGCAGTAAAAGGAAAAAACAGTTATGCAGTTTTGTCCTAAAAAAGAAACCTGTTCATTTTAAATTTATTTAAAAAGATGCAGAACTATATAACCATCAGCAATGAAAGATGCTCTGACGAAATTACATTTTCCAGAAAAAGTTGGTGTTGGAATTCCCTACACGTTACACAGTTTCAGATCTACTAATAGAAACACAGAATGGCTGTTCGAAGAACTGAATCAAAGAGTGAACCAAGAACTGAATCAAAGAGTGAACCAACGCAAAGAAAGCCACGTCAGTGAATCGTTAGAGAAATGTCATTCGAATAACAGAAGTCAGCCACTACTAAACCGCAGAAAAGGTTTATTTTCCTGCATGGCGAAACACTGAAATAAAACCGAAGGTCGCGCTAACTGTTAGTATTGAGAAAGTGATTGTATTAATGTGAAAATCAATCGTTTGGGTGTTCAAACATTTGCTGATTATTTATTTTTTCAGCAATATGTTGTGCTGCAAAAAAATAAAAACATTTCATGATCACTGTACGAAAGCGGAGATAAATACAGAAAATTTTTTTCTATAAAACATTTTGTCATAGGGTTTATAGGTGTGTAAGCACGTTTCAGCAGCCATTTTTTCAAACGATTGTTTCTCTAAGATTATCGAATACGTTGCTTTTTTTGTCACTCTGCATATCACTGGCGAAGAGTTCTTAAGATTTTCTTACAAGCACTTCTTCTTCCATCACTCGTTTCATAAGAGTGGGATGCGTTGCACCGTCGTTATGCGCAGTCTGGCCCAGTGCATCCGTCTTCATCAGTGGTTTATTCTTCTGACTTTCCCTCGTCATAGGAGACTCGCCTCTGTCACGGCTATAGAGCGTCCACAGCCCTTTGTTCCTCTGTCTGAGTGCCTTCACAGGCCACTCCCCAGCAGAAACTGGAGCAGTGCCAGTAAAGTATCTCGCTCGAGGGTCACAACAATGTGCCAGCAGCGGGAATTGAACCCAGGACCCTTAGGGGTCCTGAAGCCAACACACTCACCACTGAGCCACATTGCCTGGCCTTACAATCACTAAAACTGACACCGTTTACATCAGTCCCAGTTTTGTCTTCTCTCTCTGTGAGTTCTGGCCTGACATCACTAAAAACTACTTACTTTCTTCTAAGATGAAGACTCAGGTTTTATATGCTGAGTTTACAGAGATGACTAATGCATTTATGCATCTTTTGCTGCCTGAAGATAAGAAATAAGACAAAAAATGTACCCATTTATAACTTGCCCGCTAGGTTACTATCTACTAAATTCTATTTAATAGCCGGGTCAAAAGAATTAAATATTTTGGAAAGATGCCTAAATACTGTTGTTATTATTATTATTATATATATATGTGTGTGTGTGTGTGTATATCCCAAGGGATAGGTTTTCTGAACTCTTAAGCTATCTACACTAAAAGGTTTCTCGCATTTCTTGTTTTCTTCTGTCCAATGCAGTTTCTTCAAACTGTGAAACCGAAGGAATTTTGACAACTCTCTATACGGCTTCCTGTGGCTATTATGTTTTCTTAGTACTGTTGTCGAAACTAATACCGTGCTATTATTATTATATTATTATTATTATTATTATATTATTATATTATTATTATTATTATTATTATTAATTATTATTATTATTATTATTATTATTATTATTATTATTATTATATTATTATTATTATTATTATTATTATTATTATTATTATATTATTATTGAGATCAAAAGTAATATATTTTAGCCAACTTAATTTTTCAAGGCGTGAATTTACTAACATTTATGGCTACATTACTCTACAGTTGAATTCCCACACGAATTTAGTACATTAATAATGTTCAGTTCAGAGGCCCTATAGATATCAAACACTGACTAACTATCTTTATTATCATAAAAAGTGAACGCTCAATATTTTGTTTTAAAAAGTGGAGTAACGTAATAATGTTGCCAACCAATCTGTAACACATGGTTCTGTTTCAGACAGTATTATTTTATGTGGTTTTAACTTCCGTTAGGCTTCTCTGCTTTCATCGATCAAGTTTATTTTATTGATTATTTTTGCTAACGTTAGTAAAAAAAAAAAAAAACAGTAGAGCACGTCTTCTGTTCACCTGATTTCTTTCTAAAATGATCGTTTGAATACGATTTTATTTCATTGCAGATAATAAGCAATTACTCATTTTTTCCTCGTCAATAAACAGCTGTGGCAGATTACTAGTCATATTTTCAAATATTGTCGCTTAAACTTTAGCTAGAGACACTTTTTAGGCCCGAGTAAAATTTTAGTTGTAATCTAATCAGTATCACTAATTTAATTATTTGATTTAATACAGGTTTTTCTAAAATACCAAGCCAAAGAAGACCTTGAAGAGTATAAGCAAAGAAAGGTATATAACTTCCATACTAATCAATTATTTTTGGCATTAAGTATATGTTTTTCATTTGTTCGTGTTAGTAAAAACTGTATTAAATGTAAAGAAGCATATTTTTAAAGAAAGTAATAGTTGTTTTTGTTTATTGTTTTACTATATTTACTAAGCAATTCAGATGGAAGTACGAAAAAATAGTTCATTTCAGAAAAAAAGACTTTCCCAGAGCTGTTTACTGTACTCTCGGCTAATATAAATGTTGAATTTTTTCATATCTGTTTATAACTAAATAACTATATTAAGAAGGCAACATAATGTTGTCAGTTTTTTTTAGAAACTTCGCGGAACAAACAAACATTTGGTTTGTTCGAAGACTTATTAAGAAAAGTTCATATTTAATAGATGACAAGAAATCTTTTGTTTTCTCGTTTTCTGATAGGTCGCTCGCTCTGTTTCATCCGAATTTTCCTGGAATCTTTTGCTTACATGAAACCTGATGCTCGTTGCTTGTGTGTTTGTCTGCGATGTTTGTCTGCTAATTACTTTGTTAAAACTCGTTTTTTGGCTATTACTTTCATGTGTTTGTACTTAATAGATTTAATGTGTTATTGGTATTACTTTGTTGTTGAACTTTTTTTATTATCTAAACATTATAGTTTCATCTTTTCGCATTAGGAGGAAGAGGACGAGGAGAAAAGAGAGATGCGCAAAGAAGAAGTCTTGAGAAATGATCATTCAAAACCAGAGTATTCCGAATATCTCCAATCAGATACGGAAAGCCAGGTTTCAAATTCGACGTTCACAACGGTAAACAACAGCACTGTTGATAACCGGGACCATAAGAATATCCTCTTCCAATCATCGAATCCTATCGCAGTTCCAAACATAACGTCACCAACAGAGGAGCTTCCAGAATTAGATGAGATAACAGGAAAACAAGGAGATACAGCGCAGATAGACGCGAATTTGGATCGACCGTAAGTGCAAGATTATGCGAAAGGATTTAGTACTTTAACTTATAAAAGAAAACAAAGGATAGTTATGCGGTAATACGTATTTTTCTTTTCTCTTTGATGCTTCTTAAATTTAAATATTTCCGCGGCACGTAAAACTGCTGTGGAGATTTGCTTGAAAATAACAATTTTCCGTTTAACGTTGTGCGGTAAAATTATTGGTAATTTAATAACTTTGGAATTCTAATGGCCGTACTAATGAAATCATGCCGGTAAAGAAGTACTTTGGGGGAGATACCAAACACACTTGTGAGACTTTTAAATATTTATCCAAGCGCAAAGAATATTATACAAATTTTTTATCTGCTCACTTGATAGAGCAGCGAAAATACCTATTATTAAAAAATAGGAAATAGTAAAATCCAAGGTACGTAAATGTTTTCACCTGAAGAAAAAGCAATATTTACTACGTTTTACTGACTGACATAAAAACATACCATGTTTACAGTGATTTTGATCTTTATATTGTTTCATATTTAATGTAACATAATTACCATGTATAAGCGTTTTGTGCTAGTTTCGAAAGGCGAAGTAAACAGGACTTTTGGTGTTACTTTTGCAAATTAGGTTAACCCTTTTGACTCTCACAAAAAATTTTTTTGTTTTTTTCTAAATTATATTTATTTAAAACTTTATTTTCAGAGCGTTTGATTCCTTCCGTTTAACAGAAAGAGATTTGGAGGATAACAGCGATTTTTTCAAACAGGTGTTAAAAGTCCTTCGGCTTTTCTTCTACCTGTTTCTCATCGTTGGCATCCTGGGTGGAGGGGCGCTAAGCAAGCTGGCCTTACTGATGCTGGCCACTAAAAAAGACAAGGTTTGTTTCCTTTATTCTACTGGCTTGAGCAAGGAGTTTTTGGAATTGGAATTTATTTTCATTTTTTAGTTCTCATTTTTCTCGCTTGGTGTTTTTCACCGAAGGAAGAAAAAAAAAACAATCTGTTTCATAGCATAATGATAATTTGATTTCTAAGGGCATACCTACATAACAGACCATGACTACTTTGTTTAAATGATTTTCGGAAGTTCATCGTATAAAAGCTTCATGTTACACAAACTGAATCAATTTAAATTAACAGCATTTGCTGAAGAATCCGCAAATGCTCAACTTTATTTTGGCTCCTACAACCCTGACCACAATTACACAAAATAAAAAAAAAATTGATTTTAATATCTTGTTTATCAAATTTCAACTTAAAATTATTAAAATTACTCAGGATTACCTAAAGTTGTTTTTTTTTCATCCACATTATCTATTTTTTTTAAATTTTGCAAATCTACAATGGTGCCAAAAATAAAAGCATTATTTTATACTTTAAAGCTGCTTTTGAGTTACAAAGTAAAAATATGTTTTTTTTTATAACATAAAACGGATAATTAAGTATTGTTTAATTTAAATAGTTCTCTCCCCTGGTATTCTTAATTTAATCATCTTTTGTGGAGATGCTTCAATAAATGCTCATTTTAAACACTGTTTTGAGTAACGAATACCATTTAAACTTTAAAAAATGCATGAAAGATGTTTTATGTGAAATGTGCTTAAATAATGAATTAATTATGATAAAATTACATTTGAAAAATATCAGGTTTGTCCAACTGCATTTATAAATACCACAACAGCAATAACGATCTGTTCCTTCTCTTGTTTCAGATTGATTTGAACATATTTAAATGTACCAAATCTTTAAATAAGGTTTAATTAATTTTCAGTTATTATATTTCTTTACTTCTACAACGTTAAGCCGAATAAATAGAATTGTAACCATATTTTCAAAAATCACTTATGCGTTTCTACTTTATAAAATTTCTATAAGCCTACCTAATTGTTTATATACTTTACTTCTTTACTTTTATGGCACTTAGATAAACGCTCTAAAACAAATCTGATAAAACACTTTGCCGTATATAGAAGATGCGCATTTACAATCGGATACTTTCATGAATAATTACATTGTAACGTTAAACGTCATAGAAACAAAAGATTGGTGCAAACGCAAAATTTTACTGGTGCATTGTTGTGAACAAAGAATTAACGTTCGCGGCTAAGTGCAAATTAGTTAAAACAGCGATTATGATTTTAATGATAGTTTCTTTTTTTAAAACCATGAATGACGTCCAGTCAGAAGTTGTTAACCATGCGCGGAGAGTCTTGTTCGAAACTATCGGTGTATATCTGTAAGAACAGCGAAATGACAGTATGTTTTGAAGGTACTAGCTAGTAAACATTGCTTTATTTATCTTAGCCTCGATTTCGGATAAAGAAAAATACTATCTATAATGTTTGAAAAATTATAGAAACACGTTTTAATTTAAAAAAAAAAAATTAACCAATACTCGATAATTATATGAAAAACAAATTTTGTGATTTTTGTAGACAGAAGATAAAAATGCCAGCTATGTCGCAATGCTGACCATTTTACTTAGCATCCCAATCTGCCTGATGTGGTTTATCAGTATAGCCAAAACTACGTTTCGCCGAAAAACCCGTTCATCTTGGGCAATTATTGCTGGAGTAAGTAGCAACTTTGCTTGTAATTCTAGATATTTCGTGTTTTGTATTTACCGAAAATTTTCGCTAACTTTAAAATTTAAAAAAAAGAAACAAGATTCAAATATGTTTTTATTTGATATGAGTATATTCCAAAAATTATTTTGAAAATGGGAATCTAATACAGAATCTAACATTATGGATATTAAATTACCATGATTGAAAAAAATTGTTTTCAATAATATGAAATAAAAGCCTTGTATAGGGTATGTAAAATGTTCTGTTACTTCTCACGTCGGTCGATATGTTTTCAAATATTCTAAGTTCCAAGGATCTTTTGCGGAACGATTTTGTGG
Organism: Nautilus pompilius; assembly: GCA_018389105.1. Taxonomy (NCBI): domain Eukaryota; kingdom Metazoa; phylum Mollusca; class Cephalopoda; order Nautilida; family Nautilidae; genus Nautilus; species Nautilus pompilius. The sequence continues at coordinate 528,582 of JACATO010000343.1, read as the reverse complement.
CGATATTTCAACGGCTGCACACGCTGCTATCTTGTTGATAGTTATCCAATCTTTGGTGTTTCCTTAACTCTTCATATAGCGAACAGCTTATGTTTCCAGTTTAATATGGTCATTTTAGACGGTAAATTCTTGTTGAAGCTGGCTTGGAAGTTAGTTTTGGATTACAGTTATTGTCTTTCCAGTGTGGTTTCTTCCGTGAGATGCTGACTACTATCAGTTCTTCAATGCTGTAATTACTGATGTTTGCTATTTTTAGTTGCTAATCGGAAATGAGAATTAAAGAAAAGAAATAATAGAGGGAATAACAGAACTTTGTGCATACCCTGTATAGTGCATTTCCTTTCATTAATGTACGAAAAAGTGAAGTATATTATTTAGTTATCTAAATAATATCCATAGATTAATATTATTTTAACATTTTCTCTATTTTGCTTTTATTTCAGATATGCGTTCTTGAGGGTCTCCAGACAATCGGCTTGTCGTTGCTTGTCTTTCTGGTCATCCCAGCTCTTGGATTTTTTCGAAGTATCATACTTATGCTAGCGGTTTGTCAGGTTCCAGCAACTTTGCAATTTTTGGGGCATTTTTACTCTCCGCAAATCATCAAAGCGCCGAAGAGAGTCGTTTGCTACATTGTTGGGACGCTGCTTGTGTTGATACAGTTCGGCGCTATATTTGCATTCATATTCACCGACTTTTTAACGTCGCTCATCTATGCTCCATTGCAGAAATTGGAGACAAAGTGGTGGTTGATACCCATTACTCTGCTGCTTATATCCTTGTCGTGGTGGGAGAATTTCGCCCTTTTTAACATTAAGATTTGTAAAACAACCATTCGTTTGATCAAATGGCGGAATGATATGGCAAAATCGAAAGAGGCCACATATTTAATTGCGGGCCCAATCAAGTTCGGGATATTGCTGTTGATGGTGAGTCAGCTCACAGGCTTTAAACTATTTGCCGTCGGTTCGCAAGATGAAACTTCCCACATCGAGACGTACGGCTTAATGTACATACAGATCTTTGGAGGAATCCTCTGCACCTATTTCGCCGGTCTCGCGTGCAAACTTCACATGCAGAGATTTTCGTTCGCTCTCCCGCTCGTGCTTGTCGCGCCGTTGACAGCGGCGCTCGCTATCTTGCAATGCAGTTACGGGTTTTTCCCAAAGAAAATATTCTTCGGAGATTTCGGCTGCATGGAGGTGGAATCGAAGTCCATCAAGACGCTGATTATAATCGGTGTTACGTTGTGGATTTCGTGTTGTGTGCTTACCTACTACGTCTGGTTTCCGAATTGTGAGCGAATGGCCCTGTTAGAAAGGTAAGCCGACAGAAACTAGCCACACTAGATATCAGTCGCCTTAACGATCTTGCATTAAAAATATAACTCCAGTAATGAGATTGAATTTTGTTGTTAACATCTTCGGCAAATTTAACTACCACAGAGATTTACTAATGCATCCATACGGAGTCTTTATTACGATACAAAACATCCACAAAAGTTTTAACTGAATAAATTCTAATATTTCAATAGTATCTTAATAAGGCGAGCACTGACGCAATACTTGTTTAATTTTCAGGTTGTTTGTTCTTCCCAACATAGACGCTGTGTTTACCGATCTGTCTTTGTTGCTCCGAAGGCGTAATGATTCCATGGAGAATTACCTGCTTAAGTCGCATGAGAAAATGACAAAAAATATAGTCGAAGACGACGTGAAGCCATTGGTGTATGTTTGCGCTACCACGTGGCATGAAACTGAACAAGAAATGATACAAATCTTAAAGTCTCTCTTCAGGTAATTTTGCTCTGATGAAAATAGTAGATATATAATGCCGATATATACAAAAAAGCGTGTATTTTACTATCCATCATGGAGATAAAAACGATCAGATCATGACTCATCAGCCAGGTGTAGTGCACAGTAAAGGTCGTGATACAATACGATAAACCACTCTTTGCAGAAAATTGGACATGGCTCCGCAGGTGGGGCAAACCGACTGACTTTAGTAACACTTCTGTCGAGTATAGTGAAGTAGGAAAAAAGGTTATTTTTCGAAAGTATATCTGTTTTTCATGAGATAAGGATTTCATTCCCCATTCACTTTTTTGTAGACCAGTACATCACGTCACAAAATTTACCACGTCCTATAGAAACAAATTAAGCTTTCCTAAATTTTGCCTTATCTGCTTACGTTACGAAAGAGTGATATACTTCATATTATGACTGTTAGTGTAAACGTTTCTTTTTAGTTAACTTTAAACTTCAGGGAAAATATTTGATTGAAGACTGAAATCTGTATATCTTTAGGCTAGACTTTGACTGGCGTTCAAGCTTACATGTGGAAAATAAGTTTGGATTGAAGAATCCGGATGCTTTTGACATTGAAAGTAAGTAATTTTTATATAAATCGATTTTTATTTACTTTCCTTTTTGTTTTTGCAACCCAATAACATGACGCACGTGCATTTGTGCAAAGATATTGTTATTATTTTACAACTTAACAAGGGTAGATTTTATGGTAAAAAAATAAACAATGCACAAGAATAAACAGGAAACTGCAAGAGATAAAGAGAGACAGATAGACATGATAAATGCACACGAGCATGATCATCACTGCATGGATTGTATTTATTTTTCACGAATCTGTTTTGAAGAGTTTTCATTACATGTTTTAAATATAAATATACTTTATGGTTTATATCCATCAATATACTTAACTGTTCTAGCATTTTCAAGGATGTTTATAGGTAATTAATTTGTAACCTTTATGACATTCTAACCAAATTATCTTTTTATTACAAATTTTAAAATGTATAAATAAATACATATATTATTTGTTATGTAGAATTTTCTTTTAAGTTATATTATGATGCAGTAAAATTTGGACGTCACAACTTCTGATAAAATATGCTTCTTGTGTGGGACTGGCTGTTTCAAGAAAGCATTTAGATAAACGGTATAAAACTTTTTAAAGAATTTGAAAATGGCAGACTGAAAATGAGTTTTTATTTTTTAAAGGGTAATCTTCAGTTTTATTTAGAAACTGTCGTTGTATAAAGTCTTCATATTTCTTTTTTTAAAAAAAAAAGAGATAGTATGAGTCAACCAGTTTGATTTTCCTTACTTACTATATTCACAGATCGCGATTAAAACTATCCTATTACTCTCGTTTTTGTTTGGTGAAGATTGGAACTAGTTGTTGCAGAAGTAAGTTTTACAAGTCAAACGTGTAGCTAAAGCTATATTCGACGTCTTATGCTTACATACAGGTGAGGTTATAATCGACGTCAAATTATTTGAGCTCTATACGTTTGATTATAAGTTACTAGAGTTGTAAAAACTAACCAGGTCTCCCCTACTTATTCAACCTGAGCTCCATCTTTTAGCTAAAGACATAACGTACTGAATTTTTTTCTAGAAACTGCACACACAGAAAAACACTATATGTTACCAAAGCTTTTTTTTTCCAAATCAAAACTCCTAACTCATTTGTTAAATGCACAATTAGCTGTTTATTGTTGTTGTTGTTGTTGTTGTTGTTGTTGTTGTTGTTGTTGTTGTTGTTGTTGTTATAACTTTATTTTATTTGAATCTAGAAAAAAATAAACACTGGCTGTTTCTCAAATTCGCCGTTAGACTTTCGAAATTAATTTTCATTAATTTATTATTTTCAGTTCATGTTATATTTGATGATGCCTGGGAAAAACACGTTAAAAACGGTCAGAGAGTTGTGAATGATTACGTGAAAATGCTGTTAAGTGTTTTGAAAGATGCCGCATCGTAAGTTTGCTCAACGTCAGAGCCCTGCAAATGGCGTTCTGTTTCGTGCATATTAACCCTAACACGTCCCTCGGCCCTGTTTGGACTCCAGTTTTCGTTTAAACAAATATTTTTCGAAAAAAGAAAATGTACCTTAAAAAATATTCATTTTAACCATTTGTTCGAATCTCTTGAAATGTAATTAAGAGGTAAAAAAAAAAAGCAAAAGGGCAGTAACAAGTATATAGGGAAATTTTAACAATGACCTGGGTTCATCTTCAACTAAGGAAAGTCTTAAAGTTGTAGAGAAAAAACGCGTTGTCTGTGATAGCAGGAATTAATAAAACAAACGTAAATTAAATATTTTTTTTTATAGAAGTGTGAAATTGTTGTAGGTTAGTTAGAGTAGAAAGTTATTGAAGGTGTGTTGCTTATAAAAACTGAATAATCAGTTTGGACATTTCCAGCAACATTTTTCAATAAAACCGTTTTTTTTTTTTTTTTTTTTTTACATTTTGGTAATTTTTTTTTTAATGTTTTGCCATCATAATCATTGTTCCGGTATCCACTGATATTAACAGAAAATAGTTAGATATTTCTGAAGTAGGGACTTCTACTTTAGATTGTAAGAGAGACATAAGCTGGTTTCAGATCTACTGGTTGCCAAGTCCTTTTAAAGTATTTTTTTTTAGAAAAATGCCTGGCGCAGCAGACTAAATCTTCCTCAAAATATTGCATAAAAAGACAAGGTGACCAATTATTTTCTTATCCATGGAAATAGATCCTTCAATCCTAGTTATGCAGATTTGCATGTTCCTATGTTTCTAAGAATCGTTTGTCGAATTTTTTTTTTGTTTTAAGTTCGTAAACAAGTCGAGCATAAAATTGTTAGTTTTGAAAATTTTTGCTTGTAAAATCTTCACAAAACAGGAAAAAAAAAGAGAGAGAGAGGTGTGTGTGTGTGTGGTTAGTTTGTTTATGATATCGGTAAATTAACAAATAATATTAGATCCTTTCAAACCAAACACGGCCAGTTAAGATTACGAACTTCTGAATCTCTCTTAGTGAAAACTGGTTTAGTGTTAAATTTATAAAAATTTGCTAAAATTTTAAGAATATTTGTAGAAACGGGGGTTAAAATAAAGAATGTGATTTTGAAAATATATTACTTTGTGTTTAAGTAGTAAATTATGTTAAAAGTATAAAAATGTAATTTAACAATGCAAATCAAAAAAGTTCAAACAAGTGAACCGAATGTATTACGTAATCAAACAAAATCAAAGCTATTGAACTTATTCTAACCAGCAGTAATCTAAAATCTTGTCCTATTGTCTCATTTTTATTAAGATTTTTTTAAATGTTTATTTTGTTTTTTATAAATTGTCAAAAATCATTAAGTAAATTTGAATTATAAGGAATATTACTAGTTATAGGTAGCTATCGGTTCATTTTTAATGTTAATTTTACCGTTTATTAAGGTTCTCATTGCACATTTAGCTGTCTTGTCATCAGTGTATTATTTTAAAATATTAAAATATCGTTAAAATCGATAATTAATTTATGGTTATTTGGTTTTAGGTCTGTAGCTAAAGGACCAATTTCTATAGAAGCACCCAAAAAAATCAATACAGCGTATGGAGCACAACTTCATTGGAAGATGCCCGGAGGAACACCTATGATAGTTCATCTTAAGGACAAAGCAAAAATTAGACACAGAAAGAGATGGTCACAGGTCAGGTTCTTTTATGCAACTAACTGAAATGGAATTTTTTACAGATATTCGACATCATTTATAAAGCTGGAGTTAATTTAATCTCTGAATTATAAAATCATCTAAATAATAATATAACAAGAGACGCAAAGTCGTCTTTACTAGATCCTTAGTGACTGGGTTAAACAACCAACATATCATTTATAAGTGATAACTACATGAAACCATATTTCATAGTTAATATCATGTAAATATCAAGTAATAGTGATCTCTTAAATGTTTATGACAGCCATAAATGGCAAGCTAAGATGTCTGTTTTTTTTCACAGATATGTTAGATATTAAACGATAAATCCGACCAAAAAACATACTATCCTATTTTTTTTTAGAAAAGCGTGTTCAGTATTTCTGCAACATGAAAGAATGTAGTTAAGCAGTTAATGTTTCTGTAATGTTTAAACAAAAATGAAACTCAAAATCTATTTGCAAGAATGTTGTCAGCATGCTATAGTTTTGTCTGTGAAAAAATTCTTTTGCTAATTTAATATTTTCTCATCAAATTTATTGGCATTTTGTTTATTGTGGACGAGACGTTTTCTAGAAAAAATTTTTAGAAAATGAAATTACCAAATTCAAGATGCTTACTTCAGTAAGACAAATTTAAACATTTTTAAATATTTTTAACAGGTTATGTATCTGTACTATTTGCTTGGTTACAAGCTCTTTGGGAAAAAGGGAAAAGAAGCAGATCTAATGAAAGAATCCGGATCCAACTTAGAGAACTGCTGGAGTAAATCGAAAAGAAAACGAAAACAATTTCGACCTTTCTCAACATTTCTGAATAAACTCTCTGCTGAGGACGTAAAAAAGGTGAGTGTTGAGACTGGTTAGAATCAAGGTTTGCTGAATAAATGAAAAGGTGCTGTATTTGTGGCCTTCTCAGTAAAGTTTATTTATTCATGACGAACGATCAAAATATGTAATACACACAACAGAGGATAGAATTATACAAATATTTTTGTTTCATTTTTTAAAAGAATCAATTATGAAAATAAGATAAGTTTAAAGACCTCTGTAATACGATTGTCAAAGTAGATGTTTTTCTTTAGATTTCAAAAGCGCTAGTAATTTCTTAAGTACATCGTTTTGTCTTACACCTATTGATAACGTAAACGTGTCTTTCTGTGAAGTGATTAAAATAATTACTTAAATAATTAATACAAAATACTTATTTCTTGACAACAGTTTGATTTCTTTAGTAATTAATTCACGCTTAGTTGTTTATACAGAAATTTCCTAGATAAGCATCAATAATAAAATAATAAGCAAATAGAAGCGGATCTCTTAAGATTTGTAAAAAAAATATTTGTGCATTAAATTAGTACGTAAATGAAGAAAATTACTCAAATTCATAACTAGAATCCTAGTCGGTTATACCTAAAAGTGTCTCCATGTTATTAAAAAAACAAAACCTGTCTGAATGTGACAACGCATTAAGTGCAATATAAAAGTACATTACATGGAAAATTGAATAATTTCAAAACTCACCACTAGGAATGATATCACATTTTAAGAGATCTTTTAATATTTTATTTGACTGCAAAACGTAGAACAATTCAAACATTTAAATTGCTCTAATAGTTTCGGTTTATTCGTTTTTTTTAGGCTGAAAATACTTTTCTTTTGACTCTGGATGGAGATGTAGATTTCAAACCGGACGCAGTTAAACTGCTGATTGACACTATGAAGAAGAACAAGAAGGTCGGTGCCGTTTGTGGAAGAATTCATCCAATCGGTCAAGGTATGATGCCATATTCTTAATCTCCCCTTTAGTTTTAAATAAATAAACTTCAGATTAAGCGAAAGTACATAACCTGAGCAAAATATAAAATTATTCAAACCTAAATATTATATCGGATTTGTAAATCGGAATGTATATTTTAAAAATACAATAACTTAATTTAACCTTAATAGATTGTTTCCTCTACAAATTCAATTATTGTAAAGTCTTACAAGTTAAAAAAATTAATCTCATATTATTCATAATTCCATTAAAATTCATACTATTTCACAATTTTTGGAAAGTAAAGAATTAGCAACCTAAAGAAGAATGTTTCCTTATAGAGCAACTGTAATTAGAAATAATCTAATATTTTAACCTTTTATATTAATTGTGTTTTTCATTTAATTTGATGTTTTAAGTAACTTATTTCTGTGAAATGTATTTTTATTTATTTATTTTACTTCTTACCTCAAAGATCGGCTATGTGTCATAATAAATCCAAACCCGCCTGAATTTTATTGGTTCCACCCAGCACTTAAGTTCTGGTTAACAGCTTTAGCAACATTTCTCTTTTTATTGCTGATGCCCCAAGGATCATTTGAGAGTGGCAATAAAATTGTTTACCTTTAGTGTATCTAGAACTAAACCCATTACTTTTTTTACTGTTCTTATTTTGTTTGTTGTTTCGTTTTTGCCTTAAGATATAGATGTCACTTTTAACATGCTTCTTTTGGGAATTTTTTTCAACCCTCACTCTTATTCAGCCCTAAAATTATTGTCATAATTTTATTATGCTGGTTTAAACGAATAAAACGTTGTTAATAATGTAAGTGATGTGAGACATTTCCTTGTTGCTATGCATGTTTTCGTGTCACGAACTCAGAAGATTTATCTTTTGTGCACAGTTTTCTAAGTGGTAATGGTGACCCCATGATTTGTATGTGAATTTGCTTTTTCACTTTTAGGACCGATGGTGTGGTACCAACAGTTCGAGTACGCGATTGGCCACTGGCTGCAGAAAGCTGCCGAGCACGTGTTTGGCTGTGTGCTCTGTTGTCCTGGATGTTTTTCCCTCTTTCGAGGTTCGGCCCTCATCGACGACAACGTAATCAAAGCCTACACTAAGAAACCAATGGAAGCGAGAGACTTTATCCAGTTAGAACAAGGTCAGAAAATCTGTTTCATAGTTTGACACAATACATACACACTAACATCAAGGAAAAATTATGCTGTATGCTTTTCATTTAAAGATACAGCCGGTGCTACTTAATTGCAATTCATTTTCGCCAAAGATTGTTCTGCAAATATCCGGCAGGTTGGTGCAGTTAGAGATGTAAATCAGTAAGATATTAACGTGAGCCGCGTTTTGAGCCTTACACAGCAGTAGATTTTGGTTAAGTTATCTGTTAACTACTTTGATATTTGCCGGCTAGGGTTGCAACTGTGTAGATTGCTTAGCACGTGTCCATGATATGCAGGATACTGTCAAAAAGTTTTCCTTGAATTACCATGGTACTGATGCTGCAATCTGGCCGGAATTTCTTTACAGAATATTCCGTCTCAGAGAAAAACTTTCGCCGTCTCGATTGTTGAGATAAGAAAAACTGTTAAAAACGATTGTAATTATTCGAAAGTTGCGATTAAGTGGCGTCGACTATACGTATTAGAAAAATGAATGAGTAATTACATTCCATGCACTGCAAAATTAAAATAGTTTTAAAAATGTATTATAATATAAATGCTTTTGGGTTAAAATATTTTGCCAGATGTATTAAAATTGCAAACAGAAACGACTCCAAGACAATCTGATGCCGTATGCATTTTAATTCACGACGTCTTTTAATAATGATCCGCTCACTTTTCTCCCGGAAAAGCAAAAGTTATAATGAACTTCAGGTTGATCTATATAATACAGACTTTATCAGGTGATACACTTATCCCTTATAATTTGTTAGTTTGCTTAGTTTTTCTGTTTGACAATTTTGTTGATATTTTATACTTTGGTGCAAAGGAAATCGAATGAAGATATGAAAACAGTAAATCTAAAAATTAGTAAAACAATGCAAAAGGCCAGTTACACGTCAGCAAACCCGTGCTAATTTACATGGAAATAATCACAACAAAGGCAACACCGATGAAGATGGTCAGGGTAAAGAGGATATCCAGCAATTAACTAAAAACAACAGTGAATTAAAAGCATTAAGAAGTTGAAAAATGTTTAATGTGTCTCAAAAAACATTAAATGGATTATATGTTAGAATACAGACAGTCGCATTAAAATGACACCAAATTATATCATTAGAAAACGTTTGCGATCCCCTAGTATACACAGGTGACTTCTGATCATTTTTGTCCGTGTGCTGATGCTATGTTAAGGATCATAGATATCCAAGGGCATTTTTAGTATTTTTGACTGAACAGCATATTAAATTGCCAAATTCAATATACACGATTTTTAAATTATGGTGTGCAAGTCTTTAGTTAATAAACGTGCTAAGGTATTCTTTAAACTGGTGGATGAACCAAGGATTATTTCTCAGATTCGCTACTGTTTTCTCTTACTTTCTTATTATTGTTTGTGTTGTGAAAGACCAAAAACGTTCTTGGTAATTTATTTATATTCATGGTGTTTCTCCCGCCTAACGAATAAATTATATACTACTTTGCTCGCGCGTGTATAAAAACCGTTACGTTCAGATGAAAAAATAAACTAATAGAATTAAATTCTTACCTTGCAGGCGAGGATCGATGGCTGTGCACTTTATTGTTACAACAAGGCTACAAGATTGACTATTGCGCCGGAGCTGACGCTTTCACGTTTGCACCAGAAACATTCCACGATTTTTTTATTCAGAGACGTCGCTGGGCGCCGTCTACTATAGCCAACATAATGGACCTGCTGTCCACGTGGAGAATTACCGTAAAGATGAACGACAACATCAGCATTCTGTACATGGCCTATCAGTTCGTGTTGATGGCTTCCAGCATTCTAGCTCCGGCTACTGTAGTGTTAATGATTGCTGGATCGTACAATGCTGTCCTGAAAATCAGCATGTGGCCCGCGTTTGCCATGTCTATCATTCCGGTGATTTCGTATATTTTGTTCTGTCTAAAGGCTAAAAATGATTTACAGATTAACGTAGCAGCGGTGCTGACCGCGCTTTATACAGTTGTGATGGTAATCGTCACCGTTGGAACCATAATCAACATTATCGATGAAGATTTACTCTCTCCAAATGTTCTTTTTCTTGGTGGACTGTCAATAATCTTCAGCCTCTGTGGAATTCTCCATCCTAAAGAAATAGCTTGCTTGGTGTACGGAGTTCTCTACTTTATCACAGTTCCCTCGTCGTTTATATTTCTTACCGTTTACTTTCTGTGCAATCTAAATATCGTGTCATGGGGAACCAGAGAGGCGCCAAAAAAACTTACACCTGAAGACGAACAGAAGCAAGTTGAAGAGAAGAATCAGAAAAAGAAGAAAAGCAGCATTTTCAACATGTTGGGAATAAAAAGCATCATAGAAGATCTCAGAGTATTTATATTTCAAGTTCTTGGAAAAGAATCAAGCTTGAACAACGATGCTAAAAATACAGAAAATATTAAAAAAGCAACCGAAAGTTCAAACACTTTGAATATACCAGAAGTGAAAGTGAATAACCAAACGGTTTTGCCGCAGGCTACAATAGAGAAAGAAGCGGTAATTTTAGATGACAAATATTGGATGAGCGAGCCGGAATTTGAACATGGAACGGAGAAGATGCTGTCAGAAGAAGAAGAATTCTTCTGGATTTATATCATCCGCAAATACCTGCATCCACTTAAGGAAGACAAAAATCACCAACTAAAAATTAAAGAAGACCTGAAGAAAGTAAGGAACAACGTCGTGTTTGGATATTTCCTCCTCAATCTGTTATGGAGCGTCGCTGTCATGCAGCTCCATACAATGAAAGATGAACTCAAAGATTTTTTAATAATCGGGAAATATGAGCCCATATCAGTCATGTTTCTGTCGGTCTTCGGTGTGGTTATCATGCTTCAGTTTATCGGGATGCTCGTTCATAGGTGGGGCACGTTTCTGCACCTGATGTCCAGCACCAGGATAGACTGGTTCATTTCCAAGAGTGCCGATGACGAATTTGCTGTGGCACTGCAGGAAGCACGCACGCTTCAGAGCGTTGATCCCCAACCAGATTACGACGACGAGGAGGAGGAGGAGGATGAGCTGGAAGATGACCTCGACGAGTCGATAACCAGTGACGGCAGCAGCTATCCTCCGCAAGACTACTCGAGCGACAAGGAATCGGATTCCAGCGCGGAGCCAGTAAGCCAGTACGAAAGGATTTTTAATCACAGGTTCAAAACCATGCAAAGGCAATACCAAAAAAACGGTGCAGCCATGACTGCGAGAAGAATCTTCAGGAACGAGTCCCATTACGGACAAGTGAGAAGAGATCTGTACAAGAAAACATTTGGGCGTCAACAAACCATGTTTAGCAATCCGCCCATACAGAATGTGTAACTTTATAGCTCGTACAAAAACTAATAGAATTTTGAAAGTGGAGGCTTAATGTCTCAAATGTACCTTTTTTTCTTTGAAACATTTAATTAGAAGCTAAAAATGTTATGCTATTAAGCACTTATTTTTATTTCTCTTATCTTAAATTACTTTGACAGTGAAAATCAAACTACTCATTACCTGTTGTGTCTATATTTTGTTCTGAATTATCATCAGTGATTCTTGTTACTTAAAAAACCGATGTGTATAAATATAATAAATTCTTCAATGGTCTCTGAAAACTTAGAAAAAGATAAGCTATATTATTCTTGTACTTGCACTGCTAGGTTTTTCTTAGCAATTTTCTTATTAAAAATAAATGCCTCTAATCTCAAATAATGTATTTAAAGTTACAGTATGTGATAATTGTCGTAAAGGAACTAGATTAGCGCAACTCTGATTTGAATAATAAACTATTTAGGAATGTGCTTCAAAAGTAACAAGGTTTAGTCTGGTCAAACAATTAAATCGTTTCTCTTTGCCGATCTCAATTAATTTTATTTACTGTATTCATTGCATATAACAGCTTTTGCTGATAAATACTGGTTTCGTTTTTTTTTTTTTGAATTTGTTTTTAACTTAAGCGCTTAATTTTTAAAAAAAATTGTTTATTTGCTATCTAGTGTCTTCATAAGTAAAAAGGGGGGAATTGATTACTCTGGTGATTATTGATTGCTTTTAATACGCATTTAAGCTTGCAGCTTATATATATATCATTAAATAACAATAGTATAACAGAGAAATTGTATTAATTCGGGATAAGACGATCAGGCCAAATTGACAAAAATACACTGTCCTTTATTATTAACCACGTTGCTCTAGAGTAGGAAATAAAGGGGGGATACCGTTTACAAAGTCACTCTCAAAATAAACTAATTAAATGATTATTTCTTCCAGTGACATGAAAGCAACTTACAAAGCTGATATTTATTGTATATTAAATCTGCTTCTCAATCTATTTATCTAAATTTGAAAAAGAAAAATTGCTTTTGTTATTGCCGACTGCGGGTTGGTGTTGTAAGTCGTATTCAATGCACCTTTGTTTTTGTTCGGCGCTAGCAGCTATTCCCTCTGATTCATCTCGAGTAATTCTAAAAGCTTTTAACTTTTTAAAGCGCAATTGTAAAATATATTTTTCTCCAAAACTTTAAAAAATATTTAAATTGCCGCTTTTTAAAATGTTTGATATCAAAATTAAATTTTAATTTTTACCCGTAGTTTTTTCCGCTTTATTTGGATTGAATATTTTCAGAATTACTTAAAGAAAAGCAGATTATAAAACTACTTTAATTAAGTTTATAAAAACTTAATTGAGTATATACATAGATATTGTGCGCGCGCGCGTATAAACTTAAATAGTTTTTTTTCTAATTATGAATAAATAACGCAAATAAAATATTGAAACGCAGTCTAAACCTTGAAATACAATTTTATAATATAATCTGTTTTGCATTTATGTTAAAAGAATCACTAAATGCGTTGCATTTCGTAAACAAGAAATAAAATAAATTTTCTATCAGTTTGATTATAAAAAAAAATATTTCAAGAAAAATATTTATTTTCTCAGGTTAATGTTGTCGTCATATTATACCTATACCTAACCAAACTTTATTCGTAAAAAATCAATGGAAAATAAAGTAAGGAAAACAGAATATTCGAATGTATGATATGACTAGTTTTCAGCAATATAATTAACTCCTTGCTCTGTCGTTTACTTCTGCCTGGCTTCATTAATACATTTTTAGAGATGTCTGAATTATCGCCGAATGCAATAAGCATAATTTATCTTATTTCATGACCTTTAACATTCACTTCAAATCTAGAGGTTTTGTTTGTTTTTTTTATTTACGTATTAAATACACAAAATTTATCTATACATAGCAATATTTTTAATAATTTAAATATTTAATTTGCATTAATAGCTTTTTTCAGAAACAATGTTATAAAGTTTAACATTTTTGCTCCGATTTCTTAAATTATTGAAAATTATTTAATTCTGATAAATAAATATATTTATATGTTAGAGCCATTTTAATACAAGATTTTATTTAGCTCTTGTTATATTTTTAAAAGCTAAAAATGTAACTTATTAAATACGTGATTCATTTATTTTTCATAATCGTTACTGTAGATTATGTATAAATTATTTATTATTAATATTTGCACAAATTACAATTTTTGTTATGACTACTGCATTTTTTGCACAAAATGATTACATCTGTAAGTGAACACATTAATTTGATTTTATTTTATCACTTCTAACGCACTCGGTATCCGTATATTACAGAATTACTGTCACTAACCTTAATAGATATATTTTTTAATGAAACGAATTCTACAGTCTGATAGGAAAACTGGACGGTAATAGAAAAGTCTGGAAAACGGAAACTTAATGGAAGAAAAATATATTAGATTTAGCCAAGTTACTGTCAAAAGTGAGTCTATAGTCAGTGAAAACAATTTGCTTGCTTTCACCAGTTGTTTTTGATTAGCAGATACTCTGTTAAAACGTTAATATTGTTACTCTCGAATTTGTTTAGAGACCATACTACACCGGAATAGTGCTTCCTCCCTTATCCTTTCAACCATTTCTAAAAATAGCACCACTGCCAAATTCAAAAGGTAAACCATCCCGAATATAATCACGTTTTATAGTAAAAAGTCACTTTTTTAAAATGTTTCTAAAAAAAATGTTGTTTTTTTTTAAATTTCCAAAATATTTCACTATTTAAAAATCATATTAATGTTTAAAATATCTTTTATTAAATTTTAAAAATTAATTCTGAGAAAAGTCTAAAATATTTGTTCTACCCTACCGTATAAAATATCACTGAATTTTACGAGATATTCTTTAAAAAAATTAATTTTCTTAAAATTACAAAATATACAAATGTCTAAAGTATGTAAATGTATTTTACGAGATGCTTCCAACATTTAAATCCTTTTAAAATTCTTAATCTGTTTCTGTTACTGGTATTTTTCAGGGCACCGGTGTGCTATAGTACCTACACAAAATCTATCAATTTTCATTAAATCTAAAAAGTAGCACATATATTTATATATATATATATATATATATATTATTAATTTTTTCACTGAACGTTTTGACGGCAACGTCAAATATTATTTGTTTTCTTTTTATAACATTTCAGATAAGTTTTGTTTTGGTCTCATTATCTTTAAGCATTCACAGCATTTGAATAGCAACAAATGTCTTTAAGTAGATGATTTTCCATAACCGTTATGTTTTTGTTATTTTGTTTTGTTTGTTTCATGTTGTTTTTCAATTTTAATTTTTCAAAATCCCTGTGTTTGTATAAATCATTTTCAATATGTCTGTCTATAAATAATTAGAATTTTCTGCGACCTGCCTATAAAGACTGTTGAAAATGTTATGGAAAATAACAGAATACCTGTTTGAAAATTTCTGTATGATAAATGTACTATTCCATACCGCATAATCACCTGTAAAACATCAAGTATGCATGTTTAATGCGTATTAATAAAACTGATGGAATAAACATTACTAAATATAAAAAGAAAAAATATTTTGTTTTCCTAACTTTATTAATACTTTCAGAACAAAAGACTTAAAATCCAGTATTATTTACTCTTCAGTGGATCTTTAAGTAGTGACAACTTTTCTTTGTTAATGAAAAATCTAGAAATAACTTAAACCTAATAATTCTAGAAAAACGTTAAAAATGAGGCAACTTTAACACTTTGCTTTAATTTTATAGCATTATGAAAACAAGTTATTTTACCTTTAAATGTAACTGCATTTAACTAATAAACACTGAAATCCGTTTAAAATTATGTTTAAAAGTGTTTGTTTTAGGATTTGAGCAACAGTAGTTCATACTTATCGATTATAAGAACATTTTATTTGATAAGAAATGCTTTCTTTGCTAATCGTCGATTTTTCTTTTGCTGACGTAATTGTATTATCAATGTTAGATAGCTTAAACGACTTGTATATTCTTAAAAGGTAACCAAATGACTGGCTTGTTGATGACAGAAAAACATTTATATGGGCAAAGCTGTTAGATTATAGCGAAATGTGTTAACACTAAAGCATGGTAGAGAAAAGGTTATCGTGTGGATGTCCACACGCTACATTTATAAAAAATATATTATTATAGTTACATTTTTCTTCATCTAGCAGAACCGTGAGAACAGGAAAACTACTAATTGTTGGAGAACGTGTATATTTTTACAAGACAATAAAGCAAAACATTTTTCCATCAAAATTTTAGAAACTATACGGAGCATAAAGATCTGAAGATATTGGAGTTTGCCTTAATATTTTATTCAATAGGGACCATATCGAAGGCTGGCTGATTTTTGGAGAGACTAAGTGGGAGCAAGGAAAATTGGTAGTCGACTTATTTTGAGTAGCCTACTTGTGTTGTCAGTCAGTAGTAAGGGATCGCGTAAGTTCTTATATGTTAAAGGGGATGAACTCATGTGTCATTTTCTCGCTGACGACAAAGAGAGGCGAGCTACGTCGTGCCGGGGAAAGGTTTCCGCTTTATACGAGTGAAGTGTCTGCGAGGCAGCCAGACGCTCAAAATTTATTCAACAAGACGAGCTGTCTCGCGCATCTCCGCGCCACAACAGCACGTTTCTCCGATTTTCCTCTGGGCGTGTACAACTGCCCAGACCCTGTGCCGAGATTCGAGCGCAGCACTAACTGGCGTAGATGGGGGGAGAGAAAAAAAAAACCGAGCCATGCAAGCCGACGCGATTACCTGCCAATATAATCGTTTCTGGTCTATTCACAAGAAATGGATGGGACATTCCCTCTCTATAATGAATAGATCTTTCCTGGTGGTACAGAGCAACACGTCCAACCAAGCAGTGGGCTGCAATCATCTCATTATTTGGAAACTGATTTTGCGTCATTCCGTCAGAAATGGACCCGCAGGCAAACTCCACTAAGCAAACCTAGGGGAAAGGATTGATTCACAAGAAGTGGTGATACACTTCCGATCAGCACGCTCATGATAGACTGCAAAGACTTGATATTGGAAACGTAATCAGCTAGCTATCAATGGGTCGTGCCTTTCATTTAATTCCACTTGGGAAGCAGCACAAAGTGATTGAAAACTAATAATTTTATATTACAGCATGATAATGGCAGAATTACGTTACAGTTTATACTGGAACCTCATGTTGAAAAAGTTTATGAAAAATGACAATGTTTTGAGTGTGTCATCTTAAGGCTGTGTGCAACTGGCACATCATGTAAGTATGTTCAAAATGAGACTAGCGCCACACACGGTACAGCTTTTCACCCCTGGAATCAAGTCCAGATTGTGTAGAGTCTGTCGAGAAGTATGTTACAGAGATAATCAGCGAACAAGAGATCAGCCGATATGGTTAGCCAGTCTCTAGTATAGTTGTTGACTCAAAAGGTCACATTGCCAATCTCAGCCCTTCTGACCTGGATTTGTTGGCCTGGGTTACAGATTCTAGTGTCATTTGTTGTTCAAGAGTCAATTCTGCTTGTTTCACAATCTCGTCCAGGCATCACTGACAAGTAAGGTGATCTTAGAAAATGAACAGAGTAGTGATTCTGTCATCCTTGGTTCTTTCTCATATATTTACATTTTCTCTACCGTAAGATTGTGCTGGACAACACTGGCAGCATCATAGATTTCATTCAATCATCATGAAACCCTTATTTCAGAAACCAGCTGAAATTATTGGAAGTTGGTCAGCATAGAACTGCTCAAACGTTTTCTGGTTCCATCACCTTAGAAAATTAACAAAAATCAATCTTCAAATCATACTTATATATCTCGCCACTACCAATTACCACTTCTAAATGTCTGTTTTTGAATGGTTACAATTGAGTCACAATTGTCTTTTTGATATTATATATTTGCCTGTTAGATTTGAAATTGTGAAATTTTTTAATTTGGATCATTTTCCTCTTTAATATGTGAAAAACAGTGAATTAAACACATTAAAGTAACATTATTATGCAAATTCAGTATATTTAATTCAACTTTATCAAGTACAAAAAAAAATTCTAGTGTTGAAAAACTTTTGGTTATGATTGTATGTACACTACATTGATTTTATATTTTAGTAAAAATGTAATCTACTAACTAGCATAATATAAGTGAAACAATTAAAATTTTCTTTTAATAATTTATTTAACAAATTTTAAAATCAAATATATATTAATTACGATCTAAACTATAATTTTAATTATTAAAATATCCTCTCTTTTTTTGCTGTAATTACTCCTTGGTAAATTCGCGTAGGTCTCAGTAAATTTTATCTTTCCATAATGCATTCCAAGTTTTCTCTAAGAATTGGCACAGATGTTGAGCTGAAAATTATTATTTACCTTTTACTTTTCTGTTCCCCCCCCAATACGTTTTCAAGGTGTTTAGGACCAGAAATTTGGTGGCCATTCCATAAAAATAACTACCATATCCTCTTTTATTTTTACATGAAGACTGTTCTGCTGTAAAATAAATGAAAATACAGTGCATGCCTATGGAATATGTTGTGATATCTTTTTTTGTTTGGGGTATTTACAATTGTATAAGGATCACCTGTTGTCGCCAGCAGAACAACCCCAGATTATTATGCTTCCTTCTCCACGCTCAAAAATTGGCACAATGCAATTCTTTGGTCTCACACACACACACACACACACACACACACTGCGACAAACATAAACTGTATAATTACATTCACATATTTCAAATTTGGGTTCATCAGTTCAGAACACCAGTTTCTATTCACCACTTATGCAATTTTCAACAGTCCTTCCAAGCAAGCCTTTTATCTTGTTCTGAGGGCTTGGAGATTTATTTTCTGCTTTTCTTTCAATTGATCTAGATGTTTTCATTCATTTTAACAGAAGATGCTAATATGGGATTATTTCGTATTGCGTTCAAGACAGCAGCTATTTAGATGCTGAACAAACGTGTATTACGAAGGATTGTGACCTTAAGGTAGTGATCTTTTCTTTTAGAGATAATTTCAGTGCTACCATTAGTTTTCTTTAAATTTCTTACAAAGATATTTTTCATTCCTGTGTAATAATAACCATTCGCTGTTCATCTTATAGTTACTACGTATTTGCTATCACCGCTTTCTTTTGCATAATTAATTAATTAATTTTAGAGTCTTATTGGTACATTCTTTTACTTTTTAATACTATATTTATCATTCTTTTGTTAAAAGCAATGGCATAAATTATAACCTTAAATATGGAAGTTTCTAATAAATTACTTAATTTCCATTGTTCACAAAATATATTATGATAAGTATTTGATTTTTATTGGTAGCGTATGTATATAAACACGTTTGGTGCGTATACTGACTCTAGCATCAGAGATGACGAAATCGCTCGAAGACGCAAACGTCTTTATTTAAGGTTGAAAAGGGAAAACAAAGAACAACAACAAATGCAGTTATGCGGGTACACAGTGAATCGTGGATTTAATGAAAACACATCTTTGCAAACAAAAAACGTTATTTTTAAATCAATGGCGTTGACATTGAAACGAGTAAGATGTTGTATCGCTAAAATAATATTCTAAAGTATCCTGTTTGTTTTATGTTCTGTTTCATCTTGCAATTAAAATATTTGAAAAATAAACAGCTTTCAGTCTAAAATGCAAATAATGTTGTTGTTGTTTTTTTTTTTTACTTTTACTTTCAGTTCAAGATGTGCATATATATACTAAAGATACTATTTTGCCAGGAGGGAAGGGTGAAGTAAGATAGTTGGAGTAGGATGTTTTCCCCCTTTTTCGTCAATATGGTCTGAGTTAACCACCGATATACACTAAATTTTGGAAACTTTACCAAAGTTTTCTTTAGTTATACATTCTTCTTTATGATTATGATTTATCTGGTTTTTCAGGCACCCGTACAGTATTAAAAAGACAGAAAAACCACAACTACAATTTACATAATCTCCATAACCGGACATAAAGGAACAATTCCAAATAACATTCTGCTTTTTTGTTTCAAAGCATAGTTATTTTTCCATGTCATTTTACAAAGTGCTGTGTAAATATTATAGAATATACATATTTCATCTTTTTATCCTTTTAAAATATCGGTACTTTGTCACATTAGGCCACATTTAATCAGAAATACAATTTACATTATACATTAATTCTGTAAGAAATTTGTTCCTAGAAAATCCAGTTTTGCTTAACTTAAGTTAAGATGGACGCAGGGATTAAAGTCAGGAAAGTCCCCAACAACTAAGTAAATTACTATAGCAACCTCTTTTTATTAAAATGATGGGAATTTGGGGGAAGAAAGTAGCATAGCAAGAACAGAGTTCAGAATAACTACTACTGATCACACAAATATATATATATATATATATAATAGTTCTGTATTGAGAAGGGTACAGAGGAGTTCGCATGGATAACGGTGAGTAATCAGGTCAAATTATTACGGTAGCATCTTGACAAAAGTGGCTGGCAGTGGAGAAGGTGGCGTCTGTCGATTTGAATGGGTCAGATGACAGGCGCACTTCAGGGTTATTACCTTTCAGGTCACGTTTCTTCTGCCAGCGGTCGGTTAGACACCGGGTGACCGCATGGCGGTAACTTACTTCACTTGTTGACAATTTTATTGTTAAAGAATTAATTTATGATGCGTAACTATAATAAAATCTTAGCTAGGTTGTAACTATGACTCCTTTAACTATAGAAAGTAACAAAAAAAAATTTTCCTTTTCTACACACTCTAGAGGATTCCAACTGTTTAAAACTGTGCTAAACTTTCCAGTTAATTCATATCCTCTTTTAGATAAAACCACAACGGACAGTACATTCAACACGCAGACGAACCCAGTATTCATATAGCAAAATTTAAACTTTAATTTCAAGTTTTGAAGAACAGTTTAATTACTCCTAACATTTTATTTCTTTTGTGCGCAGCTTAATTACACTGAACGTAGATGTTGGCTAATTACTGTGGAATCCTATTTTAAAATTAATTTTTCCTCTTTAGTACCACCATAATATAATATCATTATATCTTTTTATCTGTTCGGATAATTTTGCATCTTTTAGCATTAAATTCCATTTCCAAACAAGACTAACCAATCTACCGATTTACTAGTTTTACCCACGAAGTTGTAGCTCTCCTCTATAGGTGCAGTCGGCTCCGCTCTTTATTCCGTGGGCTGACCCGAGCGCGATCATCCCAGGACCAGCCAGCCATCCATGCAATCGTCGCCATCGCGCTGCTTTTATACTCCGTGACCTTCGTGACGTTTTAAATTCCTGCCTATTCTGTCCAGACAACGGATTCCAGAAAAGGATCAAGTGGTAGTCATGCGTGCAATAATGTGAGGACGAGACACGATATTGTAAAAAGGCATAAATATTAAGATAAAGTAGACAGGCATCTA
Source organism: Nautilus pompilius (assembly GCA_018389105.1). Lineage (NCBI taxonomy): Eukaryota > Metazoa > Mollusca > Cephalopoda > Nautilida > Nautilidae > Nautilus > Nautilus pompilius. Next base: position 507,364 of record JACATO010000343.1, on the reverse strand, counting down.
TCGGTACGTAAACTTGCAGGACAAGCAGGTTGGATTCACGAATTCGTAGAAAGAACAGCCTTTTTCTTTAGCTGTCCAGGTCTGGGGAGCAGTTGCGTACCTGAAGTGTCGAGATCATCGATACTCTCGTGGAAACGACGCTTGACTATAAATTATTTTACCACATACTAAACCACTCATTGCTACAATTTAAAAAAAAACCTTGCATTTATGATTTTTTTAATGTTTACTAACCAGCACTATTTAAAAATTTTATGAAGAAAAATTACAATCTGGGGAAGGTTTATACCCCTCAAGAGTTCGGAAAATTCAGAAATCCGAGCATCGCTTTGTCCCGAATGCTGTATTAATAACAACATATATTTTAACATCATCTGCAAAGTCTTAAACATCAATACTTCTGCTACACTATCAGTATTATTTATATAAAATAAAAACAATAGTGAATCAAGAACCAAACTCTATCATATTGATTTGACAACGATATTCAATTTAATTTTCACATTAATCTTATTCGTAATCTAATCAAAAGGCTTTACTTTAATTAAGCGACATTAGCTTTATTTTTCCAGTGACTAATTAAGTGAAGTCTTTTAAGAGATTTAGAAGATGTTACGCAAAATTCTTTACGCTTGAAATTCTTGCTAATCATTTCTGAAATTATACATTTTAATTAAATGATCTCGTAGATTTTAATTTAAAATTAAATAATTAAACATCTGCTTATTATGAGGTTAAATTAGATGGCCTATAATAACAAGGTTTACTTTTATTAAACACTTTTAAAATGTGCTTCATATTAACGGCTTCCATAAATGAAAAGATGACTGCATATACCTTAATTAACTACCGTAAAAAAGAACAATTCATTCATCTGATTTGGCAAAAGGTGTAAGAGGAGATTATTGTTTTTTTTACCGTACTTGATAAAAGTAACTTGTCTGCAGTTCATTTTTGTTTCATTTCCCTCTTTTAGGTTTACTAGAGGAGAAGTGCGGAAATTTGGCCTGCAAAGAACCGGTCGCCACACACGGCGCGTGCGGTAGTGACATTTATTTACGGCGTCCTGATATGCTTATTTGTGGCGGAATAGTCCAGTTGTTAGCCTCCTAGACTGCTAAGCTCCGCGAGAAACAGCCAGTTTGTCGTACCACAATGGCACGGTTTATTCTCGCATTTTTTCCCCTTCTTTTTCTTCACCAAGCCGGCCTGGATTCTTTCTGGTGCTTTGGTTTTCTTTCGTATCTAGAAATAAGGATTTCCAGTAGGGAGTTGCTGCTTGAGTGGTCTGTCAACGCTTTTGAATTTTTAAAAGTATGTTGATTATTTTCTCTCGTAAGGGCCATGATTTCTCAATAAGACACTCTTAACGAAATGTCAGACTTTGCTATTTTAAGCTTATTCAAATTTAATTCAGTCTCTTTTGTTTGTCGTTTTATTTATCCATAGTAAACTTTTCCAAAAAAACGAAGCTTTAACTCTTCCCGATAAAACTCTGACCTGACGCAGGTCACTTTGTTGTATAAAACTTGTAAAGTTGGTGTCAAAGGAAAACTGAATTTTCAAACTTAACTGTTACTAAGGAAACCAACAAAAACATAAGAATTTAGTTATTCTCACTCTGAAAACTTTGTAAATGGCCATCTTTTGTTTTGTGTTATTGGAAACATTAGAAAAAGTAATATCAAAATATCGTCTTGTGATCTTCTTGACAGAAGAGCTATAATGTTGTCCATACACTTTTAAAAAGTATCATCAAGTAATTAACTTCACAAATATTTTTTCTTTGTAATTATTCATATAGGCAGTATTTTACAAAAACGGATATACTTCTATAAAATTAATACTTTATTAAACTCGTATTTCTTTTAAAATATTTTTAAAGATTTTCTATGACATTATAATGAAAATAATGAGTGACGTCACTAACCATCTTTACAAACTAAATAAAATACGACTAAATAAATTTTTTATCTGCTCCGTTTGAGTTTTATATATGCAGCAATTGTTTTATTGCCTGCTTCGATTTAATACATTATACAAAAGAAAACTTCACGTCTCTTTAGTGTCAAAATGTTGAAAATATTTCAAAAAATTATACAAAAATTTGGCATCAGGGTTTTTCTCTTTAGAATGAGAGAGTTCGTGTGCTCTAAAACATTTTATCAAAATTAAAATTTAATAAATATCTAATTTGTTTTTTGTTTTGTCTTTTCAGTTTAAAATATATATATTTTTAAACAACCATTTTGATGTAGTCATAAAAATATTTTAAAAAATAATGGTACATTAGTAAAGCTATTTGTTAGAAATATAAAATTGTAATAGTTTCTTAAGTTTTCTTTTTTGCTGTTTATTAGTGGGAAATAGGTTTCTTTGCTTCTATTATTTTTAATACTCATTTTAAATAAATTCGTCTTTATTTTAATTGTTATTATTTTGCATCAAAGCTATGAAAATATACAACATATTAGCTTATTACATAATCACTTCCAATGGAGGAAATCGAACAAAAACTGATTCAGTCAACTTTGGCGTAACTCTTCTCAATATTACACGTCGTGTGACTAATTTGTCACCAGATTGTTGTTGTTATACTTCTCGCTTCCTAAAACAGGTACGTATAGTATAAATATAACTGTATTAGATATTTAATATCAAACAAAGGAAAAACCATTTAGTATAATTTAAGTGTATTAATATATTTAAATAGCATATAAATTTTTATAACAAGAATTACATTTAATTTTCACTTAACAGGAAATTCAGATAAAATATCCACAAGTGTTCAGAGTAATTTAAGAAACAAAAGTGAATATTCTTTATATTTTAAAACAATGGTAAATTTCACGTTAATAGATATTTAAAAAACCATAAGAATAAATAAATTATATGCACATTTTATACAATGTACTTTCTAAATAAGGAGATTTATAATTTTGCATTTTTCAACCTTCAAAAGCGAGTCACTTGCCAACAGACCATAGATCACTGTAATTTTAAAAGTATTAAGTTTAAATATTATTTTTTTAATAAATAATCGAACACAATAAATTATTTCCCTGAAAGAAATTTAGAATTTAATTTAGCAAATTAAATTATAGCTTCTATTTACTCTTTAACGAAAGTAAATTCAGAAAAATATTACAGAAAGTATTTAATAATAACATCATTCTTGTCTTCAGTCTAACTATGAATTAATTTATATAAAAATATAAAAGTAATATAGAATTTTTAATGACGCAGTACAAAAATGAAAGTAAATGGTAATGCTAAATTTGTAAAAAAAAAGTAAACAGTGAACAGGATATTCTTTTAACATTAAAAACTAAAATGCAGTAAATTTAAGTGAAGAAATGGGAACTTATTTTAGAAATTAAAAATAAAATTACAAAGTATTTATGGAGGTGACATTAAACAGAAAGTTTCAAATTTCTTCAAATAAAAAACAAAAAATGTAGTTTATGAATGTTTACAGGTAGAGAGGATGATGTTAGTAGATCAGTTGGCACCTTGCAGTCTGGACTGTAAATCTGTTATTTGTTTTTAGATATTTTTTTATTTTGTCTTCACTATTCCTGAAATGAGAAACTCCGCTGGTCAGTTATCTTAGATCTTAACATTTCTGATATAGATTGGTTAATTTAAAAAAAAAAAACTAATAAAGTTTTTTTCAAAGTAAAAGAGTAAAAAGGAAAATAAGAAAATTTAAATTAAATAATAAAAAAATATTCTTGAAAGTTTTTTTTTTAAAGAAACCGCCAAGAGTTCCTAGATGGCAAACATACCTTTGTTTTGTTTTGTTGTTGTTTTTTTAGTACAAAATAAATGAAAACAAATTAATATTTTAGCGAATTAAAGATGTGGATTGTATAACGAAAACCTGTACACAAGTCATCCGGCTTGTTTGCTGTTATTTTAAGCACACAGATCTAATTTCTGTCCATCATTTTACATCAGACTTCTGTGAGAACTTGAGAAGGAAAACATATTTTTTTTTGTATATACACTGCAGTATCTAAACAGAAGCGGCTGGCAAGGATGGAGAGGAACGGCGTACGGCGATTACATTGGGCAAGATGGCACGTGTGCGCCACGATTATTACTTCTAGGTCACGGTTCTGCCAGCTATCCGACTGGCTGCATGGCGTCGCCATAAACACTGGGATCTTCCAGCTCCAGATTTCCAGTGTAATCACTGAGTGACGTAGGCTTGGGTCTAAACTGTATATCGTGTTTATCTGCTTTTTCTTTGATTTCACTGGTGCGCTTCACTAATCATCCGGTATTCTTTGTGTTTTTTTCATGCAGTATCCATTTTGATGTTTGTAATACTTATATATGTATATATGCAACCTCCTCTGGACGCTGACATTCACCTTGACTTTCAACCTGGAGAGGGATGGGCTCCGCCAGGTTGTAAAATGCCCTAGATATAAATACCTCTCGAGGTGCTCAATGACCTGAGTTTTGAGACAAGTGAAACTGAAATATATATATATTTGTTGTTGTTTTTTTATTTATCTAGACATTGGATCACTTGTTATTCGGTGAATACTTTAGAATTCCCCATGAAATCATTTACCTAACTTCTTTTCTCAAATGGAAGTTTTAGATTTCTGTTACCGCACTAGTTTACAACACTATTCTCCTGTCTTTACTGCCACTGAATCTTTTTATTCCTGTCGTTCTAATTGTTTTATCAATGAAGCTGTTGCTTTATGTTGACTAATTTTATTAGAGGCCAAAGTTAAATGTTTTTTTCATTTGCTTAAATCAAGACAGAATCATTTTTTTTTAACAGTATGAAAAATCAGGTCACCCTAAATGTGTATACACCTTTAGTGACAATGTTTCTGCTGTTTTAAACTGTCATAAATTGAACCTGGGATCCTCGAATCAGCAAACGACTGCGCAGTGCCATGATTACCGCTGATAATTGTTGCCACTTCTCTACCTCGAGGGAACTGGCATTCGGTTTTCAGAAAAGAAGATGGAAAGTCCTTACTAAACTCCCATTTTAGCCGTGGAAAGAAGCATACGCCGGCAAAATTATGCACAAGAGCGAGAAGAAACCGTACAGTGGGAGGTTTTACAAACCAAGACGCTCTCCGAAAAGGATGGAACTCGAGCGCCCTCTGGTACAGCGGGTTGGTAATCTACGCACTCCGGCCTGTCATCTGCCGTCTACACTTGTTATCTAATTTTATGCATTTTGTAATATTATTTACAAAGAATGTGAAAGACTGGAAATAACCCCAGCAATCTAAACCTTCTCTGCCAGGTTGAAAAACAATACAGTCACATTTTTCAGACATAATGGAAAGTAAATCACAGACAATTATTCTTTTGGAATACTCCATCCTTGGCTTGGCTACAGCGAAAATAAGAAAAATAATTTAAATGACCCAAGTCAGCAAATTTTGCGGAAATTGGATTTACATTGAAAATTAATTTGCATGAGTAAACAAAAGCGTACTAATTTTTATTTATAATTTGAAAATTGTTACTACGGCACCTGGTGATGAACAAAATGAGGATGATAAGACAGGGAAAGAGCTAATATGGTCAGTATTGTTTATGGACGGGTGGGATACTAATAAGTTCAAAACTTGAAAAACTATTTTTTAAATTAAATGTTATAAAATAGAATATAAACTGCATTTACTTTAAAGAAATGTATTGTTTCGCTAGTTACTACAAAAGTCATTTTAAAAGTTAATACAGTCGACCCCCGCGTAATCGCGGTTCGGCATTCGCGGCCCCGGTTATTCGCGGAATCTTCCTTAGAACCTAACTAATAATTTTCCTTGGAAACCCCCGCATATTCGCGGAATCGCAAATATCTTCCACGATTTTTTATGGCTTTTTTCGTGGCAATATATATATATTTTTCACGCTTTTTAACGCTAAATTATTAATAACAATATAATTTACTAATTTTGTAATATAAATACTAACGTAAATTCAGCAAAATATCAATATAAAATAAACGCTACTGGCTGGAGGTTTGAAAGTAGCCAATCAGAGAGCGTTATTCATTTCTCCTTGCTGCTGATTGGCTGCTGCCCACGAGGCGCTGTTTCAGGCAGATGCAGCCCAGCAGCCCCGCATCATCCCAGTTTACCGCGTGTAGCTATCTCGAGTGTTTCGCTGAATGTTTCTCTGAGTGTTGTATTTTTTATTAAATTATTATTATATATTTACTTATATATTTTTATTATAACTTACGTTATATTTTGATATTTATAGGCATTTTTATGGACCACGTCCAATATTCGCAGTTTTTCACTCTTCGTTGGTGCTCAAGGGCGTAACCCCCGCGAATACCGGGGGACAACTGTACTTCTATATTAAATGGCTTTTAAATACCGGATTTTTTATACCAGTTTGAGATTTCTATTCTTCAGAAAGTGGTTTAGTTTTTCATGATTTATGATTTTTGAGAAAGCAGGCCAACCTGTTTCACAATAAAACTCATTCCACTAGGTTAAACAATTAGATTTGAAGTGTATTAACTAACTCTTCTACGTTCTTTTATGCACCAAAGCACGACTTAGGATCCACAAGATATCTCGTCATATTTACTGAAAAGTAAAACTTTGAGGCAATAAATCATAAGTGTTGAGTGACTACATGTTTTGAGGGGCTCCTACTTTTACAGATCTGGTGCTTTTGGCAGTTACCACGCACTGGTGCTGACTTTTCAAAAATAACGTGCGATATCACGATCTATATCTATGCTAAACTGTAGAAATTCGCTATTTTCCTGAATAAAAATGAAGCTGTGAACAAATACAAAAGCGATGTGCTGCACAGAAGCTCGTAAATGGCAGATAGTTGGAATAATAATGCTGGATTTTCACCAGAGACCCAGAAAGGTAACTTCAGATGCAAGCCTTGCGTCATTGGGGTCTTCTTGCAAACCAGTGTATGCAACACTGTTGTTGACACGTCGTGTAGTGGACATCTACGTAAAACGACTCCTGCAAAAGCTAGGGCCCTTGTTCGTACTGTGCGCTGTAACCCCCCTTGCCAATGCCAATAGCTTGACAAATATTGCAATAGCAACCAAAAGGATGTTTCGGGAAATTGAATGATTTTGGCTACCACACTCATCGCCCTGTTAAGCGTCCAGGGTTTTTCGGTGGACATAAGTAAAGCTACACTTACCATTTGTTTTTTTCGCTTTTTAAAAAAAAAAATTGGTTTGCAGGCACAGAAAAGGGTACCATCGCTTTGACGAGTGTCGACTTCTTATGCGCTGTATTTATGTTAGAACGAAAATTTCGCTGTACTGGGAATGGGAGGGGGGCTTACAATGAAAGAAAATTTAGCTGGATTCTTGCTTGTGATCGCGTATTCGCCATCCTCATCTCGCATTGGCCCTTCATACCCGGGGGTAGTGGCGCCGAGTCTTTTGCGTGGTCTGCTTTGGGAGCCGGGGTTTAAAGCCAGTGGGCAGTTTGTTTCTTTTTACAAACAAATTATGCACAATTTTAGGAAGTGGATTCCTCCTATTTACAATATTGTGAAACGAGTCCAGGTTTTGTGAAGGGAGTGGTCGAGAATGCAACAAAGGTGCATTCTGCGTCCAGCGAGCAGCACGAGAAAGGAGTCACCCGTACAAGGAGACGACACACCGGATGTTGCCATTGAGCATCACCACTGAGCTTACAGGGTACGTGACCCTTTCAAATACTAATGACGAATTTGACCTCACCCTGCTTTACAGTGGCACTTTCTACCTTTTCTAGTCTACTTTACAAAATCCGCTGGGTCGTGCCGGAATATAAGCATCAAGATACTTACACGCTGTCGCAATAGGTTACGTTTAAAGTCCAAAATGCATTTTAAGTAATAGATCTGCTCTGCAGGGAAACTTCTTCACGATATAATTCAGCGCAGTTAAACTTATGCCAGGTATTATTTTCCACTTACCAGATTTTTTTGCTTATTCATCCCCCAGCTTAAGGTAACCAAGCCAGGCGAGTAAAGGTTTCAATTACTTCTACTTTTTGTTGTTGTTGTTGTAGCTATTTATGCCTTTGCTTTGTATGGTTTTTTTTTCTTTTGATTTCTCGAACGGCTAGTAAACCTTTCATTTATTTCCAATTCTGGGGATCACACAAAAGCTGCCCACAATACCTTTTATTGTCTTACTGGGGGGGTGGGAGAAATCAGACCCCAAAAAAAATTACAGTAGTAAACTCGGCGCGTAATGGTGCTACCTGTGCTGTCAGGTCGACTAAATCAAATCAGCTGTGACATTTTTTTTTTACAAATTCGATGTCAATATTTGCTTACTTCCTTTTAGGAATGTGATATATGTTTGGTTCATTTTAGAAGACAAATTAGTAAACATCGGTTCGTTAATGATAAAGTATAAGAATGTGTCAAGCGAGCTCTTAAACTAAACGTTTGGACATTCGACAATTATAATTATCAAAACGGACACTGCAAATTGGTTTAAGTGCCACATTAATAATAATAATAATAATAATAATAATAATAATAATAATAATAATAATAATAATAATAATAATAATAATAAGATATCTGTAATAACTGTAGCTGAGTAGATTAAAGAGTAATAATATATGCCAGATTAACACTTATACTGATACAAATTTTGTATCCAAAATACATTATCCAAATAATCTGCTTTTGTAAATAAAATATTCCTCTTTTTTTTTAATAATATAAATTTATCTGCTTATATATAAACAGAAAAGCAAAACTTTTAAGACATATCCCTTATCTGAAAAATAGAATACTTTTTCTGCTAATGAAAATGCTTGAACAATTAGATGAACCACAGGTCAGAACATAAACCATAATTGTATTGTTACTTTCACTTTAAGATATTCTCATCGAAATATCTACCGTTTACGTAATGGCTGCTGATCGTTTTTTTGTTTCTTTTTCCACACTAGTTTCTGTTCTAAGTATTTTCTTTACTGAGTGTTTCATGAACCTCCTCATCTCTTAACCCTTTCCTACTAGAATAGGGTTTTAAAAAATACTGATCTATTTATTTATTTTAACATATATTTCATGTCAAGTGGCAGTTGGTGAATTCTTGTGTTGTAACAATAGTAAGAATAGAAGTAAAATTACAGGTGTAGCCTGATTTTTTTTCTCCCAAAAGCCATGTCTTATTATTCGATTTCTTTTTATTATTTTATCTGATTGCAGATTCTTAACTAAACGTGAAAACCTCGTGTTAACGTATATAACAAAACGCGGTAGTTATAGCCTTTGTGCCAGCATGTGCTAGTGCGTAACTCTTGGAGGACACGAGCTACGAGTTCGAGATCGTATTGCACTGTCTTCCGGAGAAGACAACGCAGCTGGGTTTTTTTTGTTTTTTTTTATCTTTTAATGTTTCGCTTTAAAATCGTTGGCCTTTTATCCGAGGCGAGCTTTCTGCTACTTAGTGCAGATCAGAAATAGTAATTCTTCACCCACTTTGTTTCTCTGCCGGATCATGGGTAGTTGCAGTCTTCAAACGGAAATATGCGTGGAATAATTTCTACTCCAAAGAATGTTTTTCTTATATATTTCGTCCGTCGGGTCGCTGATGACGCGTGACTAGGCTACGCTCTTTCGTCTCTCTATGCGAAATTTGTGTCTATTTCGATAACCGTAGTTGGGGGGGGGGTTCCTCAATTTTTAAATAGAAAACAAGACTTAACTCACTCTGTGATGCATAGTAGATATTTATAATAAATGAGCTGTATTTCACACATTTTAAATAAATGGCATGTACGTTATTATCTTTTATCAGGAGCTTGCTTTTCTGTAGGACCCAGCAATCCTGCTTTTCGTTCAGAACTCGCATATGTCTGCCAGTAGGATATC